>JAOYMR010000024.1:8358810-8370969 GCA_025802075.1 Tenebrosternarchus preto
CTCTCTCTCTCTCTCTCCCCCCTCTCTCTCTCTCTCTCTCTCTCTCTCTCTCTCTCTATCCTTTCTCCCTGTTCAACGTATGGCTGTGTCTCTTTTCAGAAAGTACAGCTCACACCTTTTGCCTTTGCTTCACACACTAATAAGTTGATTTCCGGTGATTCTGTCTTGTATTTCACAAGGCCGTGGCTCTTGTTCAGTCCTCCTTTAGTTGTGTGTCTGTTGCCGTGGAGAGGCAGTGTTTGCAAGCCAATTGCAAACACGGGGGGCACGGGACGACTCCCACCCTCTTCCCACCCTCCTCCTCCTCATTTTGCATTTCAGCACTTCCGATAAATTCTTCATCTCATAATTACACAGTAGTCATTCGTAATGGAGAGCAGGTTAACGACTCCAGGTTTGCATGACAATGAACGTGTTGTGTGATGGATGTGCAGTGGATGATCTGATGATCCAGCTTGGAAGATCATCAACATTTAGAGAGCCTGGTTCAACCGGACCACTAAAGAAGCTTCTGGAAGTGTTGCTGTGTGACGCAGAGCTTCTGCTCCTGACGGCTGATCAATCCCCAGAGCTTGAGTCAGTAAAGAAGGACTTTTCTTTTGATTTCCGCGATGTTCGAATTGTTCAGTGGATGTCCTTTAAACTATTTAAGAAGCTTCTTCACTTATTCAACTCCTTTGCTTCCATCACAGAAAATTCTTCATAAATGTATCAATAAATGTATCGGTCCTTCATTGAAGTTGGCTGGTTGCTCTATTGGGCAAAAATTTATATCATCTGCTTTTTTAAACCAAGGAAAAATCTGCTTTATATTAAATGGCCTTCAGCGAATACATAGACTTTTTTTTTTCTGTTTCAATTCAGAGAGGTCGTGCGGGGTCGAGGTGACCCTATTCGAGTATTCCTGTATCTTTACCTTGACTGCTCACACCAAGTCTCTAAAGAATGTATGAATGTACGAGGCTGTTGTGTAGCATAAATTGTCTGCTTGCTTTAACTGTGATTTTATACCTTTTTTTTTCTTTTCTTTTTTTTTCTTGTAGTGACGCATTTAAAATGATTCACCTTATTTTAAATACGTTTTTATAATGCTTAGGAATGTTGTTTTTTTTTTTTTATGGTGGGTCATGTGCATGAAAATATCTTTTCTTAATTAACTGCTAATGTTGTAGCCGAGAGTTTCTGTTTTTCTGACGTATGTTTTGCAGAATTGATCATTTTTCATGATATTGATCACGTTATTTTTCCGAGTCATTACAGATTTACTGCTCCTCTTTACTGATGTATTTCATAAAATACACAGAGCTGGCATCTAAAAGAGATTCGTATTAATATTCAGAAAACATCTACGCTCTTAAATGCAAAAAGTTGTTGACGTTTAGATTTGGAACGTCTCCTCGTTAAAGGCGATACTCTTGAACGTAAGCTGGTCCTAGTTGGGCCGCTCAGCTCCATCTCCACACAGCTCTGGGAGTCGGTCCCCGTGCTCTCTTGTGCACAACAATGAGAGATAATTGGTTGTACATGCCCGTGTGGGAACACCCTGCTGGGGGCAGTATAGGGAGAGCTACATGTGTTTCCTATACTGGGGCATGACACAGTGGCTGAGTGACTCTCCAGGCTCTCCATCTCAAAGGAAGGGGTGGTATGTCGGAAAACGGGAGTCTTGTTAGCACAGCAGTGAAAAGTGAGCTGAAGCTCTCAGTAGACATGTCAAAAAAAAAAGATCTCAACTTGTCAGGCTTGTGTGTGTGTGTGTGTGTGTGTGTGTGTGTGTGTGTGTGCACATGTGCACAATCTGACAAACTGTCAACTACCCCTCCCCAAAATCTCCTGGATGTCTGAATGTGTGTGAGGCTGTATATTTTTTGATGTACTCGGAGGGATGTACAGTTGAACTAGCCTGAACTACTCTTTTTAACAATTTTTCCTTATGTTTTGAAAATTACATGCATGAGCACGTGTGCGTGCGTGTGCATTTTTTTTTTTATCCCCTTACTGGCCAGTTTCTGAGTGGGTGGTGGTAGTGGTAGTGGTGAAGGTGGTGGTGGTGGTGTTAAGTTAGTGGTTAACACACTGGTGTTAAGTGGTGCGTTTTGTCTTGTGAACTGCAGGTGCACTTCAGTGTGAAGCTTTTCCAGGAAGAGTCAGAGCACGACAGAGGTGCTCGACCGCCTGTTCGGCCAGCGCATACCTGCACGTTTCCTTAGATGCTAAAAACCATTAGCAGGAATGAGCATCGGAAACCCTGACTCAGTGGCCGTGTAATACTTTGAAAGGTTCTGCTGAGAACCAGGGCTTTTTACCCTGGAATTGTGTGGCAGTAATGATTTTCAGAAAAGACTAGTTCTATAAGAGATCCGTTTTTGCTGAAGGTGGCGGTGAACTTTTACAATATTAAAGTACGTGCATGCATTAAAATGGTGCCAGCTTTCTCTGAAACAGAATGTCTTGTTCTGACTTGTTCTGATGTTTCTTGTCTGCTCACTAACACGGTGCCAACAATCGTTTGCCAAGGAAGAAAGTCCATGCAGTTCATGAGATGGAATCTTTGCATATATTGTTGGCTTTTTGTGTGTGTGTGTGTGTGTGTGTGTGTGTGTGTGTGTGTGTGTGTGTGTTAATGAAGAAGTAATTGATTCTTTTTTTTTTTTTTTTTTTTTTTTTTTTTTTTTTTTTTTTTTTTTTTTTTTTTTTTTAAAGGTGGATTATATAAGCTGCGAGATTTATAAGATTCCACAAAGAGAATAAGTTGTCCGTGCTCGGAAGGTTCAAGAGTTCAAGAGGATTTTTATTGTCACTTCAGGTCTATACAGATAGACAGGGAAGTGAAATACAGCTCCTCTAGGACCATGGTGCAGCACTAAACAAGAACATAATGTAAACAATAAATATGAAATACAGACAGCATATAGGCCAACACCGACCAGTGCAGGACACTGAGTGGGTGGAAGTGCAAAGGATGAACCATATAGAGAAACTTGACCAGATATGCTTAGGACATACCATAGTCACTGAGGTAACAACCAGGACACTAATTTAAAAACACAGTCTTGTTAAATTGAGTATGACATTTGGTAAATATTTGTTGTCCGTCTCTGGGAGTTGAGGAGACCGATGGCTGTAAGAGCACGAATGCTTTGGTATCTCTTCCCAGTTGGCTGGAGCGAGAAGAACTGTGTGTGTGTGTGTGGGGGGGGGGGGATCATCCACAGTGCTGGTAGCTTAGTGCTGTAAATGCCTATGATGGAGGGGAGATAGACGCCGATATTATCTTTTCGGCTGTTTTCACTCTTCTCTGGAGGGTGTTGTGGTCTGAGACATGCGCCCAAACCAGACATTGATGCAGCTTCTCAAGATGTTCTTTATTGTCACAGCCTAGAATAATGGTAAGAGTGGAGGGGGAGGTGAGGGTTTTTTTTTGTTTTCTCAGGACAAAGAGTCGTTTGCTTGTCTTTCATGCATATGGAGCTGGAATTGAGGATCCAAGTGAGGTTCTCTGCTAGAGGGATTCCCAGGAACTTTATGACTTTATGCTTGTAAAGTGAAGTTCAGTCCTTTGTATATTTGTCTTCATCACATTTATTCTCCTGTAGAGTTATTAATGCTGTTTTTAAGAATGGTAATAAAAAGTGTGTGTGTGTGTGTGTGTGTGTGTGCGTGCGCGCACCTGCACCAGCGTGTTTATCTTTTTTTTTTTTTTAACCCATATTAGTGTACTTGTGATCTGCAGAACACTGTGTTCTGCAAGCCTGTGTGTTTCTGAGAGGAGGTTTCCTGCCCGTGTGTTTTGTAGGTGTGTTAATGTGTTGTTGAGTCATGGCACTGCCCCTGTATCGATCAGCCTGTTTTCTGCTGGATTCAAATAAAGGCTGTACTCTTTCCAGATTCCGGCCACAGCCCAGACCGTACTTAAAATGATTGATCATTGATCATTAAGTTAAAATGATTGATCATTAAGCTAATCGATCATTAAGGGAGTAAAACAAATTCCTAGCTGCCAGCAAATATACCTGACACACCTGACACACAATGAATGCTAAATGTCTCCTAATTGCACTTGTCTGTAGGCTGTATCTGCTTGCTGTCTTTGGTATAGAAGAGCTGCCGGGATTCCTGTGTCTGCATTCCAACTACGCTCAGGCGATGTGTGTTTTTGTTTACATAGGAGGTTCAGATCTGGAGTAAGGTCAGTGATGGAAGATCTCACCCTGTGGTGGAACGACTGTTCGTTTTCCAGCTCTGTTGGTTTTTTTTTTTTTTAGACATTCGGTTGGTTAAGGCCACAGGAAGTGCCTATGTTGGAGTCGACTCCTGCCACTTCCTGCTTGCTCCTGACTTCTAAAAGGAACCAACTTGAAGGATTAACCAGCGTACCTGTGTAACGGTGGACAGAAGATCAGGACAGAGGGTAGATGATGCCCCCTCGCAAACAAACAAAACGACCAAAACAAACCACCGGTGCAGTACAGCGAGCTCGTTCTGATGCCTGACGTGCAAACAGAGACGGATTAGTTCAAGCCCTCTTCAGCACTGCGCACTCTTGTGGCTCTTGGCAGCCCGTTTCCATGGCAATGATTGCAATGGTGCGGCAGTGACCAGGGAGGTTCAGATGATGGCCGTAGGAGGTAGCGGGGAGGGCGGTCCACTCCACGTTAACAGGGCCTCCTCGGTCTGCGCTCTCTCCAGCACCAAGGCGTCCGTCTCCCCTGTACGCCCTCATCCCTTCTGCCACAGCGTTCTCATGTCAGTCCACTGTTCCAGAGCTGCACTGACCTTCAGAACTGGCCTGCAAGTGATTAATACATGTGGTGAATATTTCTGATGTTTTTTTCTGGGTTTCATTTAGCCCCCAAGCCCCGCCCCCCACCCCCCTCCTGGTTTAATCTGCATAAATAGTTCCAATCTGGGGTGATGCCTTCTTTTTGTTGAAGGTGTAGCAAATTTCCACCTTCAAAGCTGATTTACTGTTTCTTCAATCTCCGTTTCAAATGTGTTTTTTGCTTATGACCACTAGATGGTGCTGTATAGCTATATGTTGCCACTGAACGTGCGCGTGCATGCGTGTCCACATGCCTGTGTCTTTCTGTGCTCAGAGAGGGCACAGCCATGCCGTTCCTCGGCTTGTTGCTACGGTGGCATCCGGCCTGCAGCAGGAGCTTGTGGGACCCGTCATCTCCTACCTGCTCTCTCTCAGACCCGCGTGGTGTCGATCAGTGTCACTTTATATCGAAGTTTTGATCGTTTCTCCATGTCTTGCCACTCGGTTTTTTCTCTTGTAGTTATATATATATAATTCATCGTGAAAGTTGGATGAAAACTGAAGTGATGGGTGCGCTTGGTAACAACATCCTGTCAGATGTTTCTGACTTCTTGTCCTCTGGTGGATGTTTTTGTCTGTAGGGTTTGGTTTGTCTCTTCATACGGTGCTGTCCATACACACTACATGACAGTCAGAGCTTAATGAACAAGTTCGTTTTTATTTTTGGGGAAAAAGAAGGTTTAGACTTGGAGACCCTGGTGAGTAAAACTTTAATGACTGCATGTGCTAAAAACATGAATAACTGTGCTGTTATTTACACCTCATAGTCACGGGAGAAACAGATGAAATTGTCAGTATACCGGATTAACTATAGGTGTTGTATTGTCGGTCTTCTGGCTTTGTTTGTATGTTTGTTTGCTTTTTCCTAGCTGTCTTGTTGTCATTACTGCCTATTTTCCACCCCCAAGCCCGTAACGGTCAGTGTGTTCCAGTTCTACTTTGGAAACAGAAATATTGAAACTACTAGGGGTGTTTTCCGTCCTCGCTCAGAGTCACACGCCTCCGAGATGAATATAGATCACAGAGCAATTCTCCAATTTGACATGGTAAAAGCTGTTCGGGCTTTGTAGGGGCAGGGATGAGATCCTTCTCCAGATCACGGCGTCGGCAGACGGAGCGAAAGAGGCCGAACGAGACCGAGAACAAGAGAGGAACCCTCCGGTGGTCCGAAATCATGGGCCTCGGAGCTCTTAATTATACCCTGACGTTGAAAGGAGAGTGGCACCAGCGCTCCTATCCTCATTTGCATTATGCATTAAGGTTAGCCTTTGTGTTGATGAAGAGGGCTGTTTTAGCTCTCCTTCCTTCAGAGCTTTCACTTAATGTGCCCACTAAAGGCTTAAAATAGAGAAAATGGAAGCCTACGTGAAGGGCCTCTCAATAATCCGCTCTCCAGCCAACGTGCAGAGACGCTTTTTCCACTGATCCTTTGTATTTGTCAGATCTTAAATATGACCAGTCACTGAAATATAGAACATGGGATGCAGTAGAAATGGAGAGAAACACAGACAATGGACCTCAGTGCTGTTTCTTAGTGAGTGATGTGTTAGAAAAACACAACAATTCTCATAGCTCCTGTAAGTTAGGCCACACACACACACACACACAAACATATACACACACAACAGCCATGCACAACCTAGTTTAAGATCTTGTTTTCTCCGAAACAAAAGTAGCCCTCTCTCTTTCAGTACAGGGTTTGGATATCCATTAGTCCTGTGGAGATGCACTGTAATTGTGACTCGGTGTAGAATTGCTCTCCTGTGGCTGTTCCACCAGCAAATCACCCACATGAGATGTGTGATGCCCATAGCTCAGCTCAAGTTCACCTGAAAGGCTCCGTGCAGCTCTGCACTATAGAATAAGTTGTTGTGTTTGCAGCTGCAGAAAAATTGATTTGCTGCAGTGTTGAGATTTAGAAGCAGATTACAGGTTTTCCTATGATCAAGATTTGAAATACAGGGAAAAAACGAGACAAACAAATGTGCAGTTTTTGAGAACCTTGGAAGATTTTGACTTTTTGCTCAGTTCTGCTGGTTTATGAAGGTGTGGCTCACACGCACTTTATGATCCGCTGTCTGTTTGAACAGCCGTGTTTTATTTGGGGTGTGAATTGTGATATCAGTCCAGTCCAGGTGTGAGCACTGAGTGAATGTTCAGCTCTCTGTTGTTATTTATTGGTGTGTCTCAGTGGTTGGTCTCTCCTACATAGCTGGGTAATAAACTTGTGCTCTTTTGCTGGGGTTGGGATTCCAGGCTTTGTTTTCCAGATTTCGCTTTAAGATTTGTAATTCAGGCTGGGTGGTTCTGCAGTGGTAGGTCCAGGGGAGATGTTATGCTAAAATAGATACATGCCTAATGATTTGTTTGGGCAGTTTAGAGAAAGATGTCAGCTGGTGAAGAGTGGTGAAGTGACCAACTGACCAGTCTGTGTTGGGTTTAACTGGATCCAAAGAAATGGCTTGATAGTTGATTAGTTTATCAGCTCGGGGCCTGTGGTGTCCATGTTAAAAGGGCTGTTTATCTAAAGGCACTTTAGATAAACTGCAACTTGTGAGGTACATCTAACAAGTTGAATGAAACTCATCTGGAAGGAAATGTTCTCACAGAGGAACGGTGTACAGAGGGAGAACGTGGTCTCCTTTTACAGTAATGCTTGAACTGTATATTAGGAATCACCAGCATTTAGGTTGTCAGTATACAGGAGCCCCATTCTAGTGTCTACTGTGATCCACCAACCTGACATTTACAGTTGTAATGATGTTAACATCATGTGACAGCATCATTTCCCAGATGTGTTTGGCTCTGAAAGACCAACACATTGTGACATTCCGGCTTAACGGCCTGTTAATTATCATGACCACAGAAAGCTCCACAGGTTGATTGGCCGTTTGATGTTCTTGCCCTCTTTTGCTCTCCTCTCTGATTGGACGGAAGAGCGTCTGACATTTTGGAGGCATGGGTGACCTGTCCTTTAAATAGCTGATCAATTCCCTAAGCATGTCTGACATTTGCTTACTAGCTGCTATATTCTGCTTGCATACAGTTATAGACAGGATGGGAGAATAACAAGGCAAAGGAAAGAAGATGAGCTTTGATTTGGTGTGAAAATGAAAAAGCTGTCTTTGTTTTTCCTGGTGTGTCATGTAAAGGGGCGGTACCTAAGAGTCTCCAGTGGGGCGTGTGTGTAAAGGGGCGGTACTTAAGAGTCTCCAGTGGGGCGTGTGTGTAAAGGGGCGGTACCTAAGAGTCTCCAGTGGGGCGTGTGTGTAAAGGGGCGTACCGCGTGCTAAGAGTCTCCAGTGGGCCGTGCGTGTTAAGGGGCGGAACCTAAGAGTCTCCAGAGGGGGCGTGCGTGTTAAGGGGCGGTACCTAAGAGTCTCCAGAGGGGGTGTGCGTGTTAAGGGGTGGTACCTAAGTGTCTCCAGAGGGGTGTGCGTGTTAAGGGGCGGTACCTAAGAGTCTCCAGAGGGGGCGTGCGTGTTAAGGGGCGGTACCTAAGAGTCTCCAGAGGGGGCGTGCGTGTTAAGGGGCGGTACCTAAGAGCCTCCAGAGGGGGTATGTGTGTTAAGGGGCGGTACCTAAGAGTCTCCAGAGGGGTGTGCGTGTTAAGGGGCGGTACCTAAGAGCCTCCAGAGGGGGCGTGCCTGTAAGCCCTCGCCGTTGGAGGATGGCGTGCTATCCCGTTAATGAGCCTCTGAAGCTCTGCGGGATCCTGGCCTTCCTGGTGTTCCTGGTCGTCATGTGCACTAATGAGGACCGGACAGCAGGGGTCAATCTCTCTCCTCCTAGCAGCGGGACAGAGCTTCCACTGGGACCGTCCCATCACGGGCTGCTGGTCCCATGGGTGTTGGTCTCTCTAAGTAGGAGCACAGAGAATGTGCAGGGAAATGGGTAAAAAAAAAAAAAAACATGAGTTTTAAGTGTCATTCACAAATGTAGAACTTTAGATATTCAAATGTATTAGAAATGCAAGAAAAAAGCCTTTATTTGTTTAAATCAGTAAACAAACAGTTCCATCTCGGTAAGTAAACAGCTCGTAACACATGCTATGATAATGTTGGGTGGGCAGCACTAAACGCACAGAGCGAAGAGAAGATTCCTCAGCTACCTGGGAAGGCCCTGCTTCATGGTTTATTAATATCATGACTTGTTCAGGGTTGATCTAATTGGCCTGTTGTCTGGTTGCTGCGGCTTAGCGGCGAGCAGACAGCTCGATGTGTAACCCAGGGCATGCTCCAGGATGTTTACCTCAGCTCCTTTCATTCCCGACGCAAACCATCGCGAGCTCATCCAAGTTTGTGCTCCAAGCTCGCGAGACCCCCCGTTGTTCCTTTGGTGCTGCTGATCGGTGTGTTTGTGTGAAGACCTGATTGGATCAGATCACACTCCTGTTTTGATGCACAGCGTGGCGGCGTGGGGAGGAACGGTTCTGGCAGGTGGTAGTGGTGTGGGCCGGCGAGCCCTACCGCGAGGATTCTGGGTAACTGCAGGATGTGACCGTGGCAACAGCTGTGCTCTGTACTGCTTAAACATTACTTCTGCTCGGAGTTGCAACTGTCGAACACTGCTTCCCAGGAGCCCCAAACGGCTGAGGCTTGAGTTTATGAATGATTATGTCCAATTGATTTCTGTACTTGGAAGGCCTTGGATGTTGAGCTGTCTCGTGAAAAGATGCTTATCCTTTTTTTACCTTTGTTCATGTACGTCTGGATTGTGCTTGTATTTACAAACACGGTGCCAGAGAAGAGACAGAAAGGCCAGAATGTCTTTTTTCGGAGGTTTGAGTTCGCATTAGCAGGGTCTCCTCCTCCAGCGAGCAACCACCGGCAGCTATTGTGTGAAGGGACAATAAACTCCCGAAAAGATGTAGGGGGAAGGTGTGCAAGAAAAAGGCGATGTTTTCCTCCCTGTAGTCACAAAGGCAGTCGCTATGGTGACAAAGAGTTCTGTGCTGTTTGCTAAAAAAAGGAGTGAGAGAGATGACAGGGAAAATCTGGGGGGGGAGGGGCTCTGTACCTCGTGAACTTTGGTGATTAAGACCGTGGTCTCCTGTGGCTGGGGTGGTCGAGGGAATGTCTCGTGAGCACAGGGAACCATGGGAAAGGATGAGGAAGCACAATCGCGCAGTGAAACGGCCTGTTCAGAGCAGGCCACCAGTAACCGCCTCCCAGTGACCATACACTTACCCTCGGTGGCCAACAAAAGGACAGTACTGGGAAAAGGGAGATGGAAGTACGGTATGATGAGAGAGACACACATTAAGAATACATGCAATAAATGCAGAAGTAACAGATACTTAGGTGTTTTTTTTTTGGGGGGGGGAGGGTGTACTCTACTAAATCTAGTAGACTCTTGGGCAAGATTGTGTGTGTGTGTGTGTGTGTGTGTGTGTGTGTGTGTTAAACCTGTTAATCGGAGTTGGTTTGTGAGGTGAGGGGGAACAAATGTTCTTTAGCTCATCCTCCAAGGGACACAGGCACAGGCGGTTAGGAAACATGTAGTTGTGTAATTCTTAGGTGGATGGAGACAATGATGTTGTATTCATTTATTGTCTTCTTCTATTCAAATCTCTCAGGAAATCCACCCCCCCCCCCCCCCCGCTGTGTTTCATTGTCTGTTCCTCCTGTATTTAGAATGCCCTCAAGGTCTTTACACTGCAAAGTGTGAATTTCTCCGTTTCTTTATACTTTGTAAAGACATCTGGTAATGAGAACTGGTCTAGAGGGGGTAGTCAAGCCTGGGTAGGGACACGTCACATGATGTTACATTTGGATGGGGAGACGTCACATGATCTGACGTCACATTTTGGCTTCCGTGCGTTATCACCTTGAAGGGGGAGGATTTAATTTGATGGGAAATGGGTGATTTCACCCTGCAGAAAGCAGAAAAAGAAAGTAATTTGTTCCTGTCCTTTGCCACTGTCAGTAAAGCAGTTCTCTACGTTCCGGTGAGGAAAAAACACGTACCTGCTTGAACAGATCATGCATAATCAATTAGCTCATTATAGCACGGGGTCAGTGAAGGCTTTTAACCACGTTGGATCTGAACGAAAAGCATGTGCCCCCCCACCGTGATGGCCGTGCTGTGTGTACAGGCAGTTCGTTCAACTGTGTCTTGGATTCCGTTCCAGTGAGTGTTCTGCCCAAACACACGCTAAAAGCTTGTCTTTCTGGTCCCTCTCAGCGGTGTGTAAGTGGATCTCATGGAAACTCGACCTGGTCAGCTGGTTCCTCTCTGATGTCGTCACTGAGTGGGTGCTGATATGGCCCTAGATATGGCCACTGTCTCATTTTTTGTGTTCATAAGGCTTTATATTATGGCTAATTTGATGCGATTATGGGTAACATGACTTCACATCAGTGAACCGTATTTGAAAGAATCAGTGTCTGTGATGTTTGATATGAAGCTGAGAATGTCTGCTTTAATTCGGGGGCGAAGTGTCGGTGGTCTGTAGCGCGTTGATGGGGAGGGAAGGTCCGGTACGTCATCACTGCACGCGCGATCGCGCGAGACGTTCGGGACGAGGCCATGGCAGGTGACATGAAGAAGCGGGTGAGACGATGTTAGCGGCGTGGAGCTGGGAATAATGGAACATCTCAGCGCCGGATTCCCATGTGTCATTTCTCTGTCTCTTTCTCTCAGGGCAGTCTGAGAAGCAGCAGCCATCAGATATCTCCTCAAGAGTTTCTCACGGAGCTGAAAAGTGGAGCTGCTGACGAGAGGCTGTTTGGCTGCCTGGATTCCCTCAGAGTGTCCCTTACTAGCAATCCAGTCAGGTAGGTACACCACACACACACACCCCTCTCTCCACCTTACGTGACCCTGTTACCCATTGGTAACCTTTGGTATCTGGTTAATATCTGACTCTAATATCTAACTCCTGTGCCAAGCCCCTTGGTGTCAGCTCTCAGCAGCAGTGCATGCTGGGAGACATTAATATGTATGGTCCATTCCTGCGATGCTGGAGTTTTTTTTTTTTTTTTTAATTGTTTGATGCTGATCGTGACAAGCTATCCTGCTGTTCCCCTACATTTAAAGCACTAACATGCTCCAACCTCCACAATGGGGAAGGAGTGATGCATTTTTTTTTTTAATTATCAAAGCTTTTTAAAAAATATTATTATTATTTTGACCAGCGCAACTACCTTAATTTAACTCTTCATGCTATTAAAATGCAGTTTGTGCAGAGAGATATAATGCTTCAGGCCATAGGTGTGTGCGTGCGTGTGCGTGTGTGTGCGTGTGCGTGTGTGTGGGGGGGTGGTGTGTGTGTGTGTGTGTGTGTGTGTGTGTGTGTGTGTGTGTGTGTGTGTGTGTGTGTGTGTGTGTGTGTG
>JAOYMR010000024.1:8374245-8387704 GCA_025802075.1 Tenebrosternarchus preto
GGTGCTGTATTCTGATAGGTTCAGCATGTGCAGGTGCTGTATTCTGATAGGTTCAGCATGTGCAGGTGCTGTATTCTGATAGGTTCAGCATGTGCAGGTGCTGTATTCTAACAGTTTTGCATTGAGTTTTGTAGTTTCACTCGTTGTCATAGTGATTAGTTACAGCAGGTTTCAGTTCAGTGATACAGGTTATAAGTGTAATACTGAAATGTCTGTCTTGACCTCTAGATCGTAATAAATTCTGTTATAGAGAAACAATCCTGTCGGAATGTATAATTACTCTGTTTTTGTTGAGTTTGATGCAGTCTGGTGCTGCAGTAGTTTGTGTGTGGTAGACAGACGATGTTAAATCACATTTTGTGGTTACGTGTGTCTGACTGCAGGTGTGGTTAGCAAGGCTTCAACCCTTCAGCTGTGTCTTTTGTTTGATTTGTGTTCAAACATCTCTATTCATCTCCAATTCTCTTAGAGAGAAGTAACACACACACACACACACACACACACACACACACACACACACACACACACACTCTTCTCTTCTCTCCTCTCCTCTGTCCCCAAATGGAGGGAGCTGGTCCGTGTCGAAGGTGCTGAAGAGGAATAATATATTCCCATATTCCCTTTCCTGCTCAGGCGAATGTCTGATTGGACGAGTGAGTGATGTTTCTATTACATGCTCGTACCACCATGTGTGACGTTGATATCCTCCCCCCCTCTCTCAATCTTTTTGGTGTCAGTTCAGAGGTTCATCCTCCTGTCACGGAGTGGAAATGCTAAATGGTTCTGAAAAGACACCTGTCCTGATTTAGCTGCTCTGTTGGCTGGGACTGGTTAAATATTGAGTAGGATGACCCCAGCAAGCACGGACCCAGGTGGATGGATGCCTGCCCTTTTCCTCCCTGCTTCTGACTCCGTTAGATCAGTGCCGCGTCTCTCCACCTGAACAGACCCTTCGCAAATGCCGCGAAACGCATCGGACAAGAAAATGGTGCGTTCTGTGATTGTTTTAATGCCGGTGTTCAATCAGTTGAATTGGAGCTTCTGTTCTCAGGCCCTGGAGTGACGGTGCGGTGAGTCTTTGCTCAGTAATGACTCACGGGGACGTGTCAGGACGTTACGCGGCGCTGGTTGGATGCCGTGTCGGGTTCGATTGAAATGCACGGCGCATCTCCCTCTGTCATTTGCTCTGAGGTATTAGGGGCATGGTCCTTTTCGATGCTCTTGGCTGATATCCCCTCTCAAACAATGGGAGATCATTTCCCACTGTCCTCCAAATAAGATCTGATCCAGTTACCACCACATCACCGGCGGTAACGGTGGCATTCGTGGCCAATTTATCGCTGCGTGAAATGCAAAATCAATACAGACGAGAAATGAAATCCCCTCCTGTCCTGGTGTGTACAGCAAAAGACTGTTTCCTCTGTTAAAGTAGTTTACAAAACTCTAAGAAAGGGGGGGAGGGACAGTCACTGGTATCAAGGGAAGCTGGAACCTTGTGTGTCCTTTGTGTCAAGGGCCTCCTGCATCTCTCTCTCTCTCTCTCTCTCTCTCTCTCTCTCCTACCCACTTGGAGTCAGGACTGCGCTTGGTGTAACTTGTGTTCAATCCCAGTGAATGTTGTGAGATGGAATGCAAAGTGGATTATTTTCCTTGGGCTCCTGTAAAGTGGATCATTTCCTTGGGCTCCTGTAAAGTGGATCATTTCCTTGGGCTCCTGTAAAGCCTGCTGACCTGCTTCTTATGGATCTGGAGGTCCCTGTGAAAATATTCCCCTCCACCAAAACCTTTTGATGATCTGTTGTTCTCCCTGTGCCTCCATCCTTCCACGGTCCCTCTCCAACCACGCCCATTCTTAAGGAGCTGTAAGTGCTGCTACCAGCAATAGGCAAGAGTTCAGCTTACAGACAACTGTTTATAAAAGGTCTCTGACACTTGACTCATAGAGAGAGTGATTTGGAGAGGGAGAGAGAGAGGGAAGCGGTGAGTGGGAGAAAAAAACACCTTTGGGGCTGTATCTATCATTTTACTTCAGCCTGCGGTCCTTTCACATGCTGACAATAAACGGGATGTTACGGTACTGTTGTGTTTGGCACAATAGTTTTAAAGTGTTGTGTGAGTGCAGGGATGCCATGGTTGGGAGACCTTCCTCACACCTGGCTCCGGCTGCGCTGGTGCCCAGGCCTGGCTGTTATTTGTGCACCTGTTTGGCACGGAGTGTCAGCTGAGAGCGTGTTTGATTTGTTAGAAGGTGAGTGATAATTACCGATCGCTACCCAGTGATGGGGGGTGTTTAACGTGTGTTATGACAAGAGGGTTGTGGTGTTTGTTTTGTGATATTGTTTGAGTTTGCGGCCCACAGCGCGTGCTTTGGCACGGACGCTACGCTGGAACGCGACGATGGCGTTCAGGTGAGAGCACGTTAGCCTCCCTCGCGTCTGCTTCTCAGGCTCCGTCATGCTAAGCGTCACTTCGGACGTTAAAAATGTCATTTTAGCCCATCTGCTTAATTCTGAAACCTGCATTTTTCCATTGCTCAGTTTCTGGAATGTTCTGTGGTATGTCCAGGGCTCTGACTCGTTGGCTGGGCTGGCGTTGGCGGTGCCTGCTGTGCCCAAGAGCCCGTGGCTCTCAGGTCACTGTGCCTGCCATTTGCCTGCCAAGATCAGCTCCGCCCACAGTCTAGACTCGGCCAATCCGCACCCTGCCTTTCACGCTCCATCACACTAACACTTTCTTTCATTCTCTCGCCTTCTCTTTCTCTGCCTGCCACTGTCTGACCTCTCTCTCTCTCTCTCTCTCTCTCTCTCTCTCTCTCTCCAGTACTCAGTTCTCCCTCCGCAAATAATAGAAAGATCTTGAAGAAAAAAAAAAACTAAAAATTGAAGAATAAAGACACACACAAGCCGAATGGCCTTTGATAGATTTCAGAGGAGCTTCTTCACACCACGTTACGGTCGTCACATTGTGATGTGCTTAACAGAGTCCATCACCACAGATAAGAAAACAGTTTAAAGGTTCACCTGCACAGCAGCAGATACTGATACTAGAGGCGCTGGTAACAGCGGAGTGTGAGACGCGTTCGGCTCACTCAGCATCAGCATTCAAGCGATTTGCTAATGGCCTATGGAAATGTATTCCTTGTGTATTTTGGGGGGTAATTAATATCTTTGTTAATAAACCAACACCTCAAAAATAATGGCACGTCTTCTCTGATAAAGACCTGCAGCTGATTTCATAGATAAACATTGTGGTTTCTGAGGTAAAGCTTTTTCTGTCTCGCTCTCTCATTTGTATAGGTGTTGTTTATTTCCCGCTCGTTTTAATGTTTGCCGTGTCTGTGTGAATGCATCTCCCCCGAGGATCCGGCTCTGCGTGGGGGTGTGAGCTCTGCCCCTTTTCCTCTGAGGGGGTCACAAGGTTTTTTCTGTTTTAGTCCTTCAGCTTTTCTTCTTCACTCATGTTCAGGGTTTCTGCTCAGGGTTTCCATCTCTCCGCGTGTGATCCTCTCTCTCCCCAGCTGAGGGGTTCTGCTCTCCAACGTCTTCTCTACCCCTCAGCGTGTGAAACTCACCGGCGTTCAGACGCTCCGCATCCCACCTGCTCCTGCCCCAGCCGGCCCTGGTCCGCAGCGCAGGGGGCATAATTGTATTAAACAGTCGTGATAAATGGCACTGACAAACAGGTGGAAATTGGTTTTTGATATTATATTAAACCTGACCTTCAGGTTTAAGGCTTCAGATTTGTTATTTTGTCAGAGCACCATGCAGAAGGCGTTGGCACAGGGTTGGTACGCAGTGTGAGGCGTCTGAACCCTGACTTCATGGTGCAGGGGGGACATGAACACTCCGGGCGGATGCTGAGGATGCCTCTGTGCACAGCTCTCCACACTACCCTCTCTATTCATCATATCTGACAGGGGGTTTTATTTCTCCTCAACATTTGCAATCTTGTTTTTGCATCTCTGGTTCAAGGTCTACGAGGAACACCTCCCCCCCCCCCCCCTTCCTTGCTGATAGTTTGAAAATCTGTAATGAACCAACAGTGCTGTTTCAGGACCTCTGATCTCAGATGACTGGGCAGCCTGAGTTGTTTGTGCCCACACAAACGCACAGTAACTGGTCTGATATGTGATTAGCGGGAGTCTCTCCGCCGGTTTTAGTTGTATTTGTTGCCAGGCCACCAGAATCAGGCCTGCAATTACAGCGATGGATTTGATGATGGATCTCATTGTATCAGACAAGGGCACTCGACAGAAGAGGAGAAGGGAGGAGAGGAGAGAGTGAGGAAGAACAGGCCAGTAGAGAGCATCCGTCGACTGGAGACTGAGACGCAACGACAGAATGATGGAGAGAGTTCGAACAGAGGGAAAATGGGGAACAAATGTAGTGAGGGCCTGGCAGGCCTGGACCACGGGGATCGCAGTGAAAATGAGTGAGAACGTTGGTTTAGTAGCAAACAGGACCGTCCCTGTGGAATATAAGGGGATCTGCACCATGCTGTTCCTACGCAAAAAATCACATCAATTCCCATTGCCACCACCTGTTATTTAGATCTGTTAATTATCATTGGTGTGCACCAAATAAAGAATAGCTCTAGTTGTGATGTTGGGAAAATGACACACCAGTAGAAATCTGAACGGCCTTCGTATAAAATTGATATGTAGAATATAATTAATGGTAAATGGGCTCTCAGCGATTCAGTGTGATTACAATTCTTCAGGAAATGATTCAGTGTGATTACAGTTATTCAGGAAATTATTCAGTGTGTCGTGAAAATCTAAGTTTCAGTTTGATTCAGTGATTTGTCTCTGGTCCTCCTCCACACAGACCTGCTTGCCTGGTACCTGAGGCCCCGAAACCCTTTTATTTATTTATATATAAATCCACTCTGACCTCAACTTTCCCTGAGTAATAAATAAAGACTAGATGCTAAAACTCCTTGTGTGAAGCTCAGTATCACCAGCAGGTGATATAAGAATCACTTAAAAAAAGTGACTAAATGAGAAGGCTCTTGTGTTGTTGTAGAGTTTAAAAAAACAAACAAACAAACAATGTTTTATTATGAGCATTGCTGGGTGCTGGATGTGAAGTGTGTGTAGAGGTGTGTGTAAAGGTGTGTGTAGAGGTGTGTGTAGAGGAGCGTTTTTAGTGGGGGGGGTTCAGTAGTGGTTGGTGGAAGTGCTGGAGAAAGTGATGGATTGGGTTTTGGTTGCTCACGGGGGTTAACATAATGCGCTGTGTCTGGCATGCTGTGCAGATAATTCCTCCTGGTCCTGCCTTATTCTGTGCACGGCTGCACCCCGTATGTGTGAGTCTGCTGTCAGTGCCACGTCGTGCTCACTGCCGGGACTCGCTAGTTATTATGTGCGTGGGATTGTGTGTGTGTGTGTGTGGCCGGATGTGTGTTATGAGGTGGGTGTGCCCATGCAGGCCATGTTTGTGTCTGTAATGACTAGGATTTTCGGTTGGGGTGCGTGTGCATGTGTGTGTGTGTGTGTGTGTGTGTGTGTGTGTGTGTGTGTGTGTGTGTGTGCATGAGAGGTATAATCTAGTCGTTTTGAGATTTCTCCATCCCCAATATCATACTTTGAAAATGCTCCCTATCCCAGTGCCTCTAACCACAGGTACAACTTCACGTTTACCTCTGCCTCAAAGGACGCAAGGGTGTGTGTGTGTGTGTGTGTGTGTGTGTGTGTGTGTGTGTGTGCGCGCGCTCAGTTACTGAAGATTCCCAAGGCTTGATGGCTTTCAGTTACAGTGATGTCATCAGTTGCAGTGATGTCATCATTCTGGCCAATTCTAATGCCTTTGTATTTCCATCTTTCTCTTTTTTACGAGGAGAGGAATATTTCATGATCGGATGACTTGAAATTTGGTGACCTGGCAGGGTGAGGCTGGCAGGGTGAGGCTGGCAGGGTGAGGCTGGCAGGGTGAGTAATGGGATTTGTGTGGGGTGGGGTGGGTGTTTTGGGTGTTTTGAGATTGCTCATCAGAATCGCGAGTGAAGCTGGATCGTTTTTGTGGGATTGCAGAGATGTGTAATTGCAAGGGTTAATCAGTGGAGTTGTTCTGCTGATGAATTGATCAAGACAAATTGGATTTGGCTCATCCCTCTTAGATTTGTCTCTCCCTTGATGACGGCTGTTTCAGGCGAATCCAACATGGGACAGGGATGGGAATGTGCTCCTCTTCGATGGCCTCATGGAAGAGCAGCCATGATGTTCTTTTGGAGAAAAATCTTTTTTTTATTATTTTTTTATTAGATTCTCTCCCCAATCTTATTTTAACATATAGTTGCACTTATTGATAAACCTAATGCATGTAGAAGCTTGTGGAGTCTAATGCATGTATCCACTAATGTATTGGAAGTCAAATCCACTTTCCCTCTGTGCTTGTGACTAGGGGATCTCAGACTGGGAATAGAGCTACTGAAAGTGAATACTAATAACCATAGGTGGCTTTTGCTAGGGTCATTTGAACTTTCCTTTGACATGTTCATTCTTTCTTTTTTAAATCTCTTACACCGATCCTCTCTCAGCTTTTAAATGTAGACTCTACCAAATTGGCTCATTCAAAATGCTTTTCCCAGAGAAGGTGCTGGTCTCCCAGCATGCACTGGGGAAGGCTCGGAGAACTGCTCCACACAGGCCCATCAATCTGAATTTCTAATCCACCATTTCAGTCTTGTTTTGAGGCTCATTTGCCTGCAATTCAAATGTCAGGTCACTGAGCTCCACCCTGTAGCTCCCTGCACTGGATTCTGAACGAAAGTTGCTCTCTTGCACAGTTACTTACCTTGATGATGTGAAATCATGCTTATCTATACACATTATATACATATGTACATATATAAAATATACATATACACACAGTGTGTGTGTGTGTGTGTGTGTGTTGGAGAGAGAGAGAGAGAGAGAGAGTGAGTAACGGCAGTGTATTGGGTAAACATTTTATATAAAGTCTAAATCACAATACATTGCATTTGCTCTCAATTACCTCTTTAAATAAAATAAAATAAATATCTAATAAATAAAAATAACTTGATAAGCTTTTACTCATGTACCTATAAACAATCTAATGTGAAGACCTAAATTCCTTTGGTGTGGATTTATCCTCTAAATAAAACAGTGGTTGATATTATATTAAAACACTTCAGAATCCTGCTGGATGATGCAGAGACTGCATCTCTGTTTAAGGATCCTCCACTTATCTCCTTCAGACGAGACTAAAACATCAAAGACATGACCATCAAGAGTGAGATAAACGACAATTCAAATAATAACTGTTGTAGCCTGCAACCACTCTGGATATGCTCTATGTACACTTATTAACACAGACATGAAAATAACTGGATGGATCAAACCTTATGTACTTTCACTACACACACACACACACACACACACACACACACACTGGTTTTGTGTGGCATCAGTGCTGTTCTCTTACATTGATGTTTCTAAGATTCCAAGAACTCCAACCTGTGTGAACTGGAGTGACAGACGCCCGTTTCTGAGCCTTTGGAGAGGGTGTGTGTGTGTGTGTGTGTGTGTGTGTGTGTGTGTGTGTGTGTGTGTGTGTGTGTGCACGCGTTATAGAAGTGGTATTGATTTCTCGTCTATGAGAAGCCTGTCCAAATCACTTCCAGCACCAGTTTCCTAGAGCAGGGCACGCCGAACCACGTCCAACCTGCCTTCCCGCCTCCTGCTTTCATTCTGTGTTTGTCTGTCGTTTCTCAGATGGTGTCAAGATGGAGGGTGTTTCATTCACTGAGCTGCAGGCTTAGCAGGGGCTTTCTGCCGCCATGTGTAGTTACTTCACACACTTGGACGGCAGTTCTAACAGTTTGGCTGTTCGAATATGCAGCCAAGCTGAGTATGTGCTCAGGAGTGTGGCTTGTCCACTGTGCAGGTCTTGTGCGTGTCGACAGCAGTAGAAAGACTGTAAAATGATCTAACAACCTGTGTTCCATCAGTGAGGAAAGGACTGCAAGATGATCTAAACATCTTCCCATCTACGCGGGAAGCAGGACAGTAAACTGGGCATTTGTGGTATTAGGTTGGAGTTAGCTTTGTCTTCCTGATGAAGTTTTTCTTGTACCAGCACATACACACACACACACACACACACACACCCTCACACAGATGAAGGCATAAACTTTGAAGCATGCATGTCTGCAGTAGCTTGAGATCATTGCATGGGTAAGGCTTTGATTTAATGCCATGTAGTTGAATAATTTGTTACATTTTTGCGTTGGTCTCAGGTCATTAGTGCTTTTGATTTTCCCCTGCGGGCTTCACAAGCCACTGATCACAGTGGCAAAATGGTAGATGAGCTTTGTACTAGAGATGTGTGAGGGAGAGACAGAGACGGAGAGAGTGTGTGAGTGTGTTCATGTGTAACTTTTGACTGCTGTTGCAAAATTATGCATTTCTGCTCATAAACAGCACCATCCAGATAAAGAGCAGGTCTTTATGAATCACAGAAACGTCACTTGAACACACGGAAAGCACTGACCAACATCGGATTTCCCACTAAGTGTGTGAAGTGTGTGTGATAGGCAGTGTTCGCATGGCTTGACAAATCCCCTGCATTTCTTTAGAGCACAGAACAATTGCAGTTAATAAATAGCCCACAGTGTCAGTCAAAATCCTCGTAACTGTAGCTGCTCTAGTCCCTGTATGTGGGTTTTATCTTCTAGCCCTTCTTTTAACGTTCATCAGTACTGTGTGGTTTGTGCTCCTGGGTGATCAAACCTGGGTATTGGTCTGTACCTTCTATTACCTGCTCTAGTCTTCATCACTGCAAAACAGAAATCTAATGGCTAGTTATGACTGAACTGCTTTATTTAAAAAACGTAAAAGGCGGCTGAGTGAGTGTCTCACTTATTTTCCCAGTTAGAACGGCTTGTTCTAATTGGTGAATCTTCCCTCCGGATTACGTCAAATAGGCCTGTAGAATCTTTTGTTCCCCGTTCTTTTTTGATTCTGTCAGCTATGTTGTTACTGATCTATAAAGTCTTAGGAGGGGGGAGGGAAGTTATAAAGGATCTGAAGTTGGAGATCTTGGTGTACACACAGTCTGATCTTCTTTGTGATTTCCATGCTAGATTAAATGAACCTTCAGAAGTTCCAGAAAGAGGACTGAAGTTGGAACATAGTTCTTTATGAGCTCTGGCAGCAGAGTTGTTTTCCGTCCTCTGAGCAGGAGGAACGGCAGGAAGGCCTTGCTATCATCTACCCTTCTCATAGCTTGGGTCACCAATTCTCATATTACTTTTAAACTCTTTAGAGTGTTTTGCAGTAGTTGCTCTCTCATTTAATTCTTGAGAGCTTCTGTTACTCTGTGGACAAAAGCTTCCCATAAATGAGGGATGGTCTTCACAATGGATCAGAAGCAGGGTTTTTAACCCAGGAATGCAGGGGAGGTCCTTTCCTTCACAGTGACTTATTACTGGGCTTAACCCAAGGTTTTCTTCCTAAAAGACTGAACTTTGAACTTTGTTCATGGCTCTTTAAGGAATTGAGTGTGTGTCAGGTGTTAGCCTCTGTTCAGTACGACTGACACAGAGTATCTTCAGGGTTCAACCAGAAATTAGCTCAGCCCTCAGTATGCCTCGGTACGAGATCTCGGAGAACAGATTCACAACACACACAGGTGTGAAGAAGATGCTCTGAAGTTTATTAACAATATAGGAGTTTAAATAGAAGAAAGAGGTGATGTGGAAGAAGAGAGTGATGGTGTGGAGTGACATGATTGGTCTAAGGTGGAACCAACACCTAGATGATTGGTCTTAAGGATGGGGTGTGAAACGCCAAGAAATGGCCTCCACTAAGAAGGTGTTTGGATTACATTCGGATCTGAGTCAGACCGATCGTCAGATAGGAAGGGTGTTGTGTATATGGTGAAGGACAGTCTAAAAGATAGTTTAGATGACAGCAGAACTGGGGTCAGCCTGACCGCCAACTAGTCCACCTAGAGAGAGACATTTAATTCAGAATGTAACATGGATCATGAATCACTAAATTCCCTTACAGTGTGGTGTTTTCTATCTTCAATTAATCCTAAAGTTGGTTTTGCCTTTGTTTTTAGGATGGATAGAAAATATATATTTTAAATGTTTTTATTGATTTTAATATTGTATTCATTCACTTATTTTTATCTTAAAAGGTTTCGTTTTTTCCTCCTTTTTGACTGTTCTGTCACGAGGTTAAAACGCTCTTATTGGTTCCCATGCGCAAACTGCCATACGGCCCTCGTCCAATCGCTGTCCAGCTTTATTAACACGTCGCCTCGAGAGCTGCCTATGTGGTTCCACCATTACAAATCATGCATAGATGTGTATAAATATATTCCTACTTATTGCTCTTACCTAGTTTTACTGGGCTGGCTGGAGGGGGCGCTCCTCTGAGTGCCGCTCGCTCCTCTCCTGAGGTAAATGGGGTGAGACTGGTGTGTCGGACCCAGGACCATCTGAGGAGGCATCTACTCCATATTTTATTTGAGGCTGGGCTAGCACAGCCTTGGGGTAGACCCTCCGTGGGGACCAGGGAGAGTCAAGCAGCCTTAGCTGTGAAGTTAGGCAGATAAGGCGCCTCGTTTTTCTCCCTGATTTATGACTGTTTTTGTTTCCTGGGAATGGGATGATGAATTTGTTTTGCACTGTTTTTAATGCTTAGCTGTAAGAGAGAGAGACGGAGAGAGAACCCCATCCCTTCTCTATTGCTGACTCGAACAAGTGGATGGTTGCACGTAGACCTTCTCTGGACTCACGTTCTTCAACGTGAATGACACGTGTTCCTCTGGGGAGCATAAATTGCTCTAAAAACTCGTTAATATTTACCGCCGTTTTGGGTTAAAATATTTCCCGTCTCCACACTGCTGCGTTTCAGTCCTGTCATGGTGGCTGTTAGCGGATGTTTCGGGGGCCGGTGGGGGTGGAGGGTGGAGGGGTGGTGTTTTTGAAGGTCAGTCTGCATACATTACCCTTGTTGCCCCTTTGTTGCAGACGTTTTTACTGCGATCGTGTCTGAATTAATAGACATCAGTTGCTCAGCTGCTTTCTTAACTCGTGTGTATGCTTTGCTTTGGGGATGTACCTGCTTCACTACCTACTGTAGAAACAAGGACACACACACACACACACACACACACAAAGACGTTGAAAGAGAACGAAAGTAATGGGCAGAAATTGGCCGAGAGGGAGGTTAGGTACAGGGAGAGATGAATAGAGAGTGTGATTGAAGTGCTGGGTCGTTAAGGGCGTAGGAGGACGCTACAGGTTGCTAATGAAAGCATGCGGCTGCTCCTGGAGGCCCAGGTAGACGAGAGAGTTCAAAGCTTTCAGATGTTTTGTGTCAATCATGCTACTATTTTTTTTTTTTTTTTTTCCTGCTTTCTCTCCCTGCACATGTAAACATTTGCTGCAGTCGTTTGGTCTGTAAGCTCCTTTCCACCCCCCGAGGAGTCGGGCGGATCCTTGTTCATTGGTGCGGCCGAGCCAATACTCATAAGCTCAGACTTGGTTTATGAACAGTGGATAAGATCTTCAGGGCTTAGAAGGTTGGACAGACTTTCTGGAGTTTGCAGAAGCTGGAGACTTGAACAGCGAGTGTGCATGTAAACACACAAACGCAAACAAGCACACACGCGCGTGCACACTCACACACACACCCTCAAACACAAACAAGCATACACGCGCACATGTACTGCTCGTCTGTGCGCAGGGCTTTTAGTAACTGTGTCTTGATATTTCGCAAACCTAATGTTGGACCTTAGACATCGCCAGGAGCGGAAGGCGGCCAGGAGGCGTGATCTTTGTCGGATCACAGATATGTAATGAAATTATACCGCAGGAGTGTTTGAGCAAAAATCTGTAGAATGAACAAGAGCAGATGGAAAATGAACCTGAGAAAACCTGAGGTGAGACGAGCGCAGGAGATCCCAGAATGCCTCTGCTTGCTCTACACAAACCACCACGTGCTCCCCACCCAGGAACAAACGTGCCACTTAACGTGATTGTGATGGGAGCGACTCGGCACTCAACAGCGCCCCCTGCCAACTGGATCCTCTCCCAGTGGTGAAGTGGTTTCCCTTTTGTTAAGGGATTCGGCTTGGTCCAGATGTTCTGTCTTTTGTGAGAAAGTGGTCCTTTGTGAGGGAATGGGAGTGTTTGACACACACACGCATGGAGAGAGAGAGAGAGAGAGAGAGAGAGAGAGAGAGAGAGGGAGAGAGAGAGAGAGGGAGAGAGGGAGAGACAGGAGAAACACGGAGAGAGAGGGAGAGAGAGAAAGAGAGGGAGAGAGAGAGAGAGAGAGAGAGAGAGAGAGAACACAGTAGGCCTACTGCTGATTGCCTAACATAGGCTGATCACACTCTCATGCTGCAGACACTCTCATGGACGAAATGGGGGGGGGGGGAAGAGAGACAGAAAAGATGATCGTTCTCTTGTTCTGAACGTGGATTCTGATTCCCTATGAGGTTCCCCTGCTGATAAGAGTTCGGCTCACTCGATGTTAGACGACAGTAGCTGTTTATTTGACGGTTTTAAGTTTCTGTGCCCACCAACACCCCCATATGTGTGGTGGAAGCCCTTTCCCGTGTCTTTGTTTCTGGTAGGACAGTTCTCTTTGTCGCGCCGTGTTGACGGGCATTGGCACCCTGTCGCTAGGACGGCAGCTTCCATTTGTTTTCCACTGGCGTAATCCCGACCATGCATCAACTGATTATTTTCCCTTCCTGCACTCGGCTTCACCTGCTGATGATGGGGAAATATGGCCGCTTGCCTGTGAGCCATGCATTTCAATGAAGCGACTGTCAGGACCCCAGGCCGTGCCCACTCAATATCGCTCACTGCCTCGGCCCCGTCCTTCCAGGGAGCAGGGGGCTAAATTGAATTTTCTTTCCAGCGTGGGAGCTTCATTCCTCAGCCGTCAGCAAATGGCCAACTCCACCCCATCAGCGTCAGGGCCTCTCATTACTGACCCCCTTCACACAAAGAGCGACTGAAGAACAATCAGTGGAAAATTCCCCCCGAATACCTGCAAAGCTTGTTTGGACAGTGGAGATGCGTTTGATTTGACTCTGTCCATGACTTTGTTGGTTCGGGTGCACACGCTTTTGTTACTAGTTGCCCACGAGCCTAGGGGCCCTAATTTGATTAGGTGGCAAGAATAGCAGTAATAAAAGGGTTCAAAACCCGTTCATTCGGCGGTGGGAAGACATGAGTGTGCTGTTGCATACAGTGTGTTTCTTCTTTGCTGATGCAAGGAGGCCTGCAGCTGCACGTTGCGGTGCTGGATTGGTCGGGGTTGGACCAAGCATGGAGCAGCATGATGACCTGTGTAGTCTCCGCTGTTCCTCACACTGGTAGTGCTGTTGCACCAGTATGATGACCTGTGTAGTCTCCACTGTTCTTCAGACTGGTAGTGCTGTTGCACCAGTATGATGACCTGTGTAGT
>JAOYMR010000024.1:8388729-8401226 GCA_025802075.1 Tenebrosternarchus preto
CACTCACACACACACACACACACACACACACACACACACACACACACACACACACACACACAGTTTCTATATATTTCTTCTATCCCCCCGTTCCTGTAAAGGACCTTATTTTCTTATAAAAGGACCTTATTTTCTGACTTGCTGAAAATGTGATCCAGTCACAAACCTTCCATCCTGATTATTCAATTGTTGGCCTCATTCACTCTGGGAGGTAAATATCTGAGTGAGGTAGATGAGTTGTGTGTATGTGGTTCACGCTGTCCAGGATGGAGCTTCATCTCTGCGCTGATATTGTTTTTAATTGAACTTTGATTGGACTGTTCCGTCACATCTCTACCTTTCCCATTTCACTCCAGCAGTCCGTTTCAACCATAAATAAATCACCACCCTCATCATCATTATTGGTATTATTATTATTATTATTATTTCAGCGGTGACATGCCCTGGAATCCTATCAGCAAATTAACGTTGCTGATGGACTTACGAGTCTCCTCCCCTCTTCTCCGCTTCGCTCCGATTTGAAAAATTCCGTTCAGGTTGAGGCCCGGCTCGCTCACCTTGAGCGCCGGCGCGCACACACACACACACACACACACACACACACACTCCGCTTTGATTAGTTCGATGCTGGGAGGCATGTGGCTGGTTGATTAGAACAGGACGAGCATGGCATGATAATGGCGCCGGATTGGCTGAGTGCCTGCCCACCTCCTCTCTCTCTCCGTGTTTCTCCTCTGTGTCTCTCCCTCTCTCTCTCTCTCTCTCTCTCTCTCTCTCTCTCTCCTCCTTCTACCCTGTCTGTCTGTCTATCTGACCCTCTCTTCCTCCCCTTCTCTTTGTCCATCGTCTCGGCGTCTTCATCACCACCCTCATCCTCAGCGAGGAGCCGGGTCCGTTCTATTCCTGTCAGCGCCACCATGTTCTCAAATCAGGACCACGAGTGGAAAGAGAAGCAGTGAGAGAACAGAACATGTCCATTACAGCAGCAGGGACACATTACTCTGTGTGCAGCTGATTGCTGTGTAACTGTGACACATTTACCTCTCTGGTGAAGCGTGATTAAGGAGAGATGAAGGTGCAGTGGTCTGGCACGCCCTCACCCCACCGCAGTCAGAGGCTGCCACTCGAAAGCCAGCCTTGATTCGGCTCCTGCAAGAGCCCTACAGTGACGCTGTTTACATCAGCTCCTGCCCAGCTGAGAGCAGGAACGGTTCTGCAGTACACGTGGATGTCAGGGGTTCTGTCCAAAACAACCACGCTTGGTACATTAGTGATATTACCCAGTGAACAGCATACGGAGGTCTCGTGCTGAATACTTGAGTAGTCGGCGTGGTGCTGGAGATAAACGTTCGGTGATTATAGTAGTGGTGGTGGTTGGCTCTATAGTGTTCGCACTGTTGTAGAAGGGCTCTGCGGGGTTTAATTCAGCCTGGATGAATATGTGCAGGATAGGGGGTTTCTCCAGGGAGATTGCTCGCCGTGGGCAGCGTTTGTGTGGGACAGTACTGTCAAACGCATGCTAGCACACAGCTAGCGCCTGACACATCTGGCTGGAACATGTATAATGTAAGCCTGAAATTATTTCTCATTAATTTAATTACCTTTGAAAAACATTTGTAAAATGTAATATCTGGATACTTTAGAAATGGAATCACTTTTTTTTGGGTCAAAGTTTCTGCCATGGTTTTTATTTTTGTGTTCAAT
This sequence comes from Tenebrosternarchus preto, assembly GCA_025802075.1. Taxonomy (NCBI): domain Eukaryota; kingdom Metazoa; phylum Chordata; class Actinopteri; order Gymnotiformes; family Apteronotidae; genus Tenebrosternarchus; species Tenebrosternarchus preto. The sequence goes on from JAOYMR010000024.1 coordinate 8,390,434, forward strand.
TTCTGCCCAGTTTTCTGTAGTGAAAATGTCTGCGCGTCCAGGGCTTTATGATTCTCAGCTGTGCTGCTTTGTAGATCTCATTAGATAAATCGAAAAAGAAGTGGATAACAGTGTTTTGGGTTTGTTCGGGGTCTGAATAAAATGGCTGGTCCAGCAAATCTACTCAGCATCCGCAGTGCGTGCTGCTTAATTCCAGTGCGTGCTGCCTAATTCCAGTGCGTGCTGCCTCTCTCCTACGCGTGCTGCCTGTCTCTAGTGCCTGCTGCCTCTCTCCTATGCGTGCTGCCTCTCTCGTTCTCTGACAGGGGATCTGGAAGAGCTTCGGAATCCCTGTCCCGCTTCTCCTGAGCTTGGAGAGGCCTGCTGTTCAGTCATGCAAGATCTCAAAGGATGGACCCTCTCTGTCTTATCCTGTAATTCCACTCTGTACTACTCTCTCTCCCCCATCTCTCCCTCTGTCCTCTTTGTAGTCCTCATCTCTTGGTTTTCAGTCTCCAGCTTGTGGTCAATTTAGGCTGTAATTTAGCCTCTGAGGTGCACCCATGCCTCTTGACACTGGTTTTTGGAAAATTGGCTATTGATGCCCGACGCACTTCGTCGCCTGTGCTGAGGCAATTCCACACGACCACTCTGCACAGAGTGGCTCTCTCCTCGGCCTGCCGTGAGTGACGTGATGAACAGCTCGGTACTCTGTCGCCTAGAGGGGCCGCGATGATCGCCGAGACAACGGAGAGACGGGCCGCGGTGTTTTGTGTTTCGCTCTCCCTCCTCCTTCCTGGGTTCTGTGGTGTAGTAAAAGGCGGCGTGTGCTTGAATGGGCTTAAGTATAGAGATACGGTGCAGGGAGTGAAGGCGTATATCAGGCCTGCATGTTTGTTTGTTTACCTGCCTACCTGATTGTAGGAATAGAGGTTGTTTTGTGGTCGCGCTGAGTGATTCTGTGTACCCACTCTGTTTTGTATTTAGCTGGGTTTTTACACTTTTTTTTTTTATTTTTTTTTTAACCTGAAAGGGTCTTCTTTACTTCTCATCGTTGTCTTTGCATCTCCACGCTCATCAGTCTCATCAGTCTGTATTTCTAAGACGTTTATGGAAGCTTGCCGTCCCCTTCACTGATCAGAGATCAGAGATATGTTACACCATGCAAGCTCTAAACACACTGAAGAAAGCCTGTGAGGAAAAGAGGTTCATGCTCCTTATTAATCAGTGTCTTAGCCGACATGCTTTTACTCTTGTTACTGGCAAGTCAGATTTGCGTGTTTTGGTTTTTTTTTTTCCCCTCAGCAGTGGCCGAATCAATCGAGCTGCAGAGCGCGAGATTCTGTTTGAATGGAATTAAAATAAACTTCTTTGCTCCATTAGCAATGCCTTTGCGCCCATCGCTCCAAGGGGAGAGTTTAATCTCCTGGAGAAGGTGGAATATGCTGACATTTAATAGGGTCTAACAAACACTGCTCTGATAAGGCCTATTGACTTTCATCTGTTTCTGCCTTTTGCCAGTGTGTAATGTTGAGAGCTTGATTCGGTTAATATGGGATATCGACTCGTGAATGCTTAAAGTGGCTTTCTAAATATGGGAAATCGGGCGATTCGTATTGCTAACGCACTACCATTTGCTGGGGATTGTGGTGTTTTTATATTTTACCATGTTTTTGTTGACAGCTGGGTTCAGAGTTTCGGTCATGAGGGGCTCGGTCTTCTTTTGGATGTCATGGAACGTCTCCTGTGCAAAAAATGGTAAGACGGACTACGTTACCCACAAGTCCTTGGGATGAGTTGCAATGTTTGCCATGCCTGTAGCCACCCTGCTGGATTTCAGGAGGGCAGTGCAGTTTAGTACAACTTTGACCATTTGTGTCTTACGTATTTGATCCTTGTTCTCCTCTTCTGAGCACAACTGTCTCTATGCTTCCAGTCCAGAGAAGATTGATAAGAAGAATCAGTACAAAGTCATCCAGTGCTTGAAGGCGTTCATGAACAACAAGGTAATGCTGTCAGTGAACAGGGGGGTTCACTCTTTAACTGCCTCTCTCTCGCTCGCTATGGCAACCCCCCCCCCCGGTATCGGCAAGGCTGTTTCTTAAACACATCTGAAGTTATTTAAATTCCAGCATTCACCATTATCTATGTTCACTGTAAAAAGTAATTCAGCACATTTTGATATTGAGATATTACTTTAATAATGCTTTCATTTTCAAATGGGATTTGAATTAAAAATGTAATTTAATGAGTGTAGTATATACTAAACTATTCATATTTTATGCACAACTTGGATTTGGTTTATTTGATTCCAGTCTTGAGTGTAAACGAGTGAAAGAAAGAAATTAAGAACCATTTGAGTGATGGAGAAGCGAAGCGGTTCAGAACAATTACAAGTTCAGAACACTTGGCCCTTGTGGTTTTTCTACAGTTGCTATTCCTAATGTGGAGAACATCACAGTGGTTTCACCAGTGGCAGGATGTTCCTGAGATTGTGAAATGACTCCCAGGCAAAAATGAAGAACGTCCTCGTTCGTTCGTCCATATTAAGACACGGAAATCCAGGACCCAGACTGTTGACAATCAAACGAACTTAACAAACCTGAGGCTCAGGGAGGGACACGCAAGAATCCTGTCAGGAGACAAATGTTCTAAGATTTTGTTTATATCTTGAGTTGTTTTTTAAGTTGGAAGAAAGCATGGAGTGGTCTAGATCCTCACACCATGGTGGTTGTGGAGTGCTGGCCTCAACATACCCACTCCATGCCCTGTGCCATGCTGTGTGCCATCTTCTGCACGGATGCTTTAACATTCAGCTGATTGTCCTCCTCATGCCCGCTGTAACCGCGGTGGATGGCGCGTTTGATTGGCCGAGGGCAGTGAGATGAGCTCTGCAGAAGTAAAGGCCGTGCCCGGCTAGCACTTTGAACTCGAGGAGGGCGGGGGGGGGGGTGAGGGGGTGTTGGTTCCCTGGGCACGGGTGCTGGACAGATCTAGCAGGGAGCTTTTAATGATTTGACCACCCCTGTTAGAGCAGGCTGAGAGATGAATGTTCAGTTGCTCTTCTGATGTGGTAGAGATGGCCTGTAGTCTGAGACGTCTGTCCTTCTCACTCGGTCTTCCTTCCGTCTCCCACACTTTCTTTCTCTCTCTCTCTCTCGCATTCGTAAGCACTAGATGCTCTTGTGTATAGCAGAACAGCCTTGACCTGTGCTGTGATGTGTGTTGCACCCTTGTGTGGACAGAAACCTCGAGAGGCTCTGATTGGCTGGCCATCAGTGCGCAGGGTAGGCTAACGGACAGAAGCCTCGAGAGGCTCTGATTGGCTGGCTATCACTGGGCTGGGTAGACTTGGCTGGCATGCTGATAAGTGGGTGGTAGCACTGTGCTGTGATCATTTCAGGTTTCAGAGTCCACTGCTAGCAGCTCTCTCAACACAGTCACCTCCTTCTAAAGCACTTCTATGCACATGCTATTTGCTGTTTTGTTTTGGTCTGTCAGAGTTTTGTAGTTGATTTATTAATCGTCATGATGTCTGATCACAGTTAATAATGTATCTATCAATGTCTCTAAAAGAATACCTGGTAACTGATTACATCAGTATGGTCCATTAAGCATAAGACATTTTTTTAATAATAAAAATAAATAAATAAAAAGGGTCATAAGATCTTTGTTTCTCTCTGTTAAACTTTTTCTTTCTCTCAAGTTGTTCTCTTTCTCATGTCTCTCTCTCTCTCTGCCTGCTGTAAGCTCTTGTGTAATCAGGTGGGGAGAGTATTATTTACCCACAGGCCTGTCGCCACTCTAGACCTCTTCTGTTACCCCACGGCATGCTGGGACATTTTCCACCCGCAGCACGTCTGCCAGACAGGTGTTCCTGCCCAGCTGGCAAACGCTCCAGCAAAATTAAGACCGAAAAATAACATAAACACACTTCCACACATTAGCGCACATGAACACTCGCAAAGAACTGTGTCCTTGCTGTGGTTCCAGGCCTGGGAAGATACTTCCAAATTTCCAAAGATTGAAATTTATCTAAACAAAAAAAGCAGGGACATCTGGTCAGAGTGAAATACTTTTACAAGTCATTAATAGTTAGAATTTTGATGCTGTTAGAAAGGCTTTGTATAAATCTCTTGGATTTGAATGAATCTTCACGATGTGCATTTCATTCATAATAAAAAAAAGAAATTAAAAACAGTAATACCCACATGTATGTAATCATGCTGTATATAATTGATTTATGATAGTCATACCCATGTATATAATAATAATAATAATACACATAATTATAATTTAATGCGGTAATATGGACACAGGATGTTCAGGTTAAAAAATTACAGAATTACAGGCTGATTAAATGCTCTTTATAGAGAAAGTGAAAAGAAATGACGTTCTATTTCAAGAAATGACGTTCTATTCCAAGAAATGATGTTCTATTCCGTCCATTTTAGTTGAAAAGCAAGCGAGAGTTTAGGTTTATGAACCACTCGGGTTGGAGTGAGTGACGTTCGTTCCTCCTTGTGTCGTGTGGTGACGCTCTGTTGTTAGTCCTCCATTTCTCTTCTCTTCTGTTCTCTTTGACCTCTCGGCTGTTTCTGAGACCTTCCAACTGCTCTTGTCATTCCAGACCCCCAAGGTTCTGCTCTGTCCCGTGTGTGTCTGTGAATTCACCTACCTCTTCCCACTCTTTCTTTTTTTTCCTCCCTCCCTCTTTTTTATCTCCCTTTCTCTCTCTCCCTCCCTCCCTGTCTCCTTTTCTCTCTGTCCTTCTTTTCCTTTCTCCCTCTACCTCTCCCTCCCTCTCTCTCTCTCTCTCTCTTTCTCTCATTCTTTCATTTACATATCCCTGATCACATGTGCTGTGCTGTCTTTATTCCAAGGACAGAGTTCCAGACAGCCACAACCCCGGCTTGCATCCTTGGGCTCCTCATCCTCTGAAGTGTCACCACTAATTTAAAACTTTAGGGAGAAATTACTGCTCCATATTCATGTTTCTGAGCCTCACAGTGTTCGCCGATTGCCTCCCAGTAGATGTTCAAATGGTCCAGTCACGTTTCTGGTTTTTAAATGATGTAAATGACTGCAGTGTGTGGACAACACTTCTGCTCAAAATTAATCAGAATAATAATAAAGCATGGAAAAAAAAAGGGAATCAGTATTGGAACTGTGTATAACCAACATTTCCCAGAAGCCTCTGCATGTGACAGTTGGGCTGTAGGGCAGGATCCCTCACACAGCCAGGACATATGAACAAGCCTTTGGATCGTCTGTTACAGAGTGACTGTGTCAGGAGTTGGTACAGCACATTTTAACAAATAAAATGGACCAAAGCAGATGAGAGATGAGATGCTTACACTGAGAAATCTAAACACCCAGAATATACCCTGAATATCCAGAATATATCCTGTATTAAAAAAAATAAATCCGATGAAAAATTTCAATACCACTAACTATTAAAGCTCAGAACATCAAACACATAGAAATAATATGATGTTGGGGTATTATAGGACAGGTAGCAGATAACAGCCTACAAGGCTAGAGGATCTGCCCACGCGGAGGTATATCTCTGAGCACCTGATGCAGCTCTCAGCACCGATGTAGCTGGTCCTATGCGCTGGTTTCTCCCTGTGCGCTGATCTCTCCCTGTGCGCTGATCTCTCCCTGTGTGCTGATCTCTCCTTATGTGTTCATCAGTATGGTCTGGAGAGGATCCTCGGGGAAGAGAGGAGCTTGGCACTGCTGGCTCAAGCCATGGATCCCGTTCACCCTGCCATGATGACGGACGTCGTCAAACTGCTCTCTGCCATCTGCATCGTGGGAGAAGAGAACACGTACGTCTCCTAATCACCGTTGCCTTGATCCACGTCTCCGGCCTTGGGATGCAGGCCGGCACTGGTTGGAATTAAACTCTGTTTTCTGTTAAATGTTTGGGTAAAAGCTTTGTGAGCCTCAGTCAGTTTGACCTCGGTTCCACCAGACATTACGGAGACAGTTGAAATGAAATCGGAAGCTTTACTTGATTTAGCTGAAAAATGAAATTGAAATCACGTTTTTATATGACTCCTCAATAAACGTGCGTGTCTCTTAAACGCAGCCTCATGCCTGATCAGGCTGTGACATCATACCATCGTTGTGTCTGCATTGTCAGCAACTTCTGCATTGTCAGCTTGACTCGGCACAGGAGGGTTTAAGATCATTTATTACTCCTCCCTGGGTGCTATAGCCTCGTGGGTCCCGGCCAACGATGTGTCCAGTCAGATTCCCTCATCCCTTTATTCACACAACCCTGAAATAGTCGTATTAACTTGATTCCTTATCTCTGATCTTCCTGCATCCAGCATCCAGTCTTTTTGCCCAGAGATTGTATCTCCCAGAGACTGTATCTCCCCCCATGGTGCCTGTGGCACAAATGAGCAAAAGATTCATTACTGATGTCTTATCAGAACGCTCTGTGTGAATATACCCTCTGTAGAAGTGCCAAGTAAATACAGGCAAGATGAAAAGAAATATAATTTCTGGAGTAGAAGAAGAAAAAAACTTTATTAGATGCCCTCCCCTCTTCAGTGCGAGGAGGAGAAACACAGGAAGTGCAGTGCTAGCATAAACTCTTTAGTGAAGCTGCAGCAGAGATCTGCGCTACGGGGGCAGCGCGAGGGCACCCGGACCAGCTTCGGGAGACTTGGAGTCCTGACGTACCGTGTGATGCTCCTGCAGGCTGGAGAAGGTTCTGGAGGCCATCACGGGGGCGGGCGAGAGGAGAAACACCAGCCGCTTCAGTCCTATAGTGCAGGGCCTGTCGGATTGCTCCATCCAGCTGCAGGTAGGAGTGCTCTAACACCAGCAACACATCACCCTGCTCAGACTACACCCTTTCACCCTGCTAGGGCACCACGTGCACCACTCGTCCCCCCAGACTAGAACACCACCGGCCCCCCATAGCAGAATGGCACTTGTTCCCACAGTAGAACACCACCCGCCCCTCCACTAGAACACCACCTTTGCTTCATGAGAGCACCAACCCCTTTCTTGAACCCCAGCGGTTATCCCCCTCCTTACACACATACACTCTCTCTCTCACACACACACACACACACACACACACACACACACACACACACCAGAGACCAGCTACCACCCCACCCTGTTCAAGCACCATCCTATCGTCTCTATACACTCCTCCAACCACGCTTTCATGGCCATTCGGGAAAAAAAATGGTTAAAAAAATACAACAAATTAATAATGTCTCTGAAAGCAAAGAATTTCAGATGGTTGAAATTCATATAAAGAGGCAAGTTTTGTCATGGTTAGTTTTTAAATTCTTACTAGTGCTGGGGTACATCCATGCTTGTAATAGCCTTTATGTAAACGAATAGCTCTGAATATTCTGAACCTGTACAATACAAAAGTTTCTGAAATGTTTCATTTCTGTGGTGCTTGTATGCCGACTCAAAGGCGATGTTAATTAAAATTTTCGAATGGGTGAACTGGCTGTGTTTTCTGGAAGGGATGCTCTGATATTCCCTGTGGAATAAACCAATCGCAGCAGTTATGGTAGATCCAGGGCGGAGCCAGGAGCAGGGCGGTGGTGAGATGGCTGCTGTTTGCTCCAGTCATCCAGGAAAGTTACAGTCATTTCAGAGGTTTTGTTGAAATGTGGTTCCTCTTCGTTTTGCTTAGGATCACTAACTGTAATTCAGAACACGGGTATCTGCCAGAGCCCTGGGCTGGTCTGGGGAGGGAGAGGTCTGTGTGCATGGCAACTGTTCATCAGTGTTCAGTCAGTGTGTGTGTGTGTGTGTGTGTGTGTGTGTGTGTGTGTAAGAGAGTGTGTTGGTGTCTGGGTGTGTGAAACTGTGTTTGCATGTCTGTGAGTGTCTGTCTGTATGTATGTGTGTGTGTTTGGATGCATGTGTCTGTGAGTGTCTGTATGTATGTGTGTGTGTTTGGGTGCATGTGTCTGTGAGTGAGTCGGTGAGTGGGTGGATGGTCCAGGTTGAGGTGCAAGCTTGGCCAGTGGTCGATGTATGCGTGTATTTGTGCGTGTATCTTTGTGCGTGTATGTTCATGTATTTGTGTGTGTATGTTCATTTGTGCGTATGTGTGCATGTATTCTAGTGTGTTTGCGCTTGTGTGTGTTTGTGTGTCTGTATGTGTGTGTGCATGTGCACGCGCGTACATGTGCGCATGTCTGTATTTGTGTGTATGTGTGTGTGTGTTCGTGTATGTATGTCTGTATATATATGTGTGTGTGTGTGTGCCTGGTTGTGCAAGCTGGAGCAGTGGCTTGTGTTGTGCTGTGCTGTGTTGAGCTGTGCTGTGCTGTGCTGTGTTGAGCTGTGTTGTCTTAACTGAGTGGCTGCACTGCTGAGGCTGATTAAAGCTTCACTGTTTTAGTTTAATTGGTAGCAGAGGGAGGTGAGAAGAGAAGCGCTCTGTCCCTTCTACAGCACACTGGCTACACACACACACACACACACATAGACTTACACACAACACACTGCCTGCCTACACAACATGGTCACACACACACACACACACACACACACACACACACGCACGCACGCACACACATATACCCACAACACACTCCCTGCCTACACAACATGTTCACACACACACTCTCAAAGGCACTGGTTTTCCAACGGGGAATTGCAATTGTAATGTTCGTGCTTCAAATCTGATCCTTCTGGTCCGTGTTGCCCGGATAACAGCCATCTGAGGAAAACTGTGGCAGCCAAAAGCAGGTGTACATTTCTGGGTGGGTTGGTTGTTTATGAAGCTGATGATTCTACCCCTGCACATTTACCCCTGCACATCTACCCCTGCACATCTACCCCTGCACATTTACCCCTGCACATTTACCCCTGCACATTTACCCCTGCACATTTACCCCTGCACATCTACCCCTGCATCTAGCCTGCAATCACATTAATCTTTATTTCAGAGGGCCTTAAAGACGTAAAGGAAACTGAGACAAAGAGGAAAGACAGAGAGAGAGAGAGAGAGAGAGAGAGAGAGAGAGAGAGAAAGAGAGAGATGGATAGATAGAAAGAAACACAGATAGACAGAGAGAGAGAGAGAGATCCTTCTTAGGCATGGAAGTTCTCATCCATGAAGGGCAACTGAATGCCCTTATTCATCATTTTATTGATGTAACTAGTTATTGTTTTTGCTTTGTAAGAGTGCAGCTATGATCCCTTTTAACCTCATGAATCAATAGGCGCATTACTAATCTGATGGCTAGGACTTCATGAAGGTCTTACATAAGTGCACTGCTCATATGGGTTGTCTGTCTCTCTGCCTGTCTCTCTCTCTCTGTGTGTCTCTCTCTCTCTCTCTCTCTCTCCTTACTTTCTCTGTCTATCTCTGCAAAGCTCCTTGCAATCAAAACCCTTCATTGTGTTTACAGCCTCTCCGGACCGTGGTTATGTGTGCTGGCTTGCATGTGTATAACATGGGTACTGCTGATACAAGTTATTTGTTTCCCAGCACCTGTGTATGAATACACCTGTGTATGATTACACCATAGGATTAGTCTGTGTAAATAATTGCCAACCTCTGAGGATGATGGAGTTATGATCTTCTCTATCACTTCCTTCTCGCACTACACAGCGATGAAAGTGATTGAAAGTGATTGAATATGTCCATTGTTTGTGGGGAGGGGAGGGGGACTTTATTTAGTGCTGAACTTTTTTCGGCACTGCATCATTACTGCCCTACCACACACCACACACACACACACACACACGCGAGTGGGTGCTGAAGAATAATCGATGAACGCGGGCCACTGGATGGTCTGAATCTCCTTGTTGATTGAAGGAAGGCCTACCATGTGAGCGGTCACTGATGACAGGAAGCTGTCCACTTCTGTTCAGTCAACCTGCCGTACCTGGTGGACTACTACAGGGGGCGCTAGAGATGCCCTGTGGCCTGTTCAACCAGCCAACCATAGTCGAGAGACTTCATGGTTATTTGTTGTTGTTTATTTTGGCCAAATTACTATCTAAAGTATGGTAAACAAAAAATAACAGGTGGATTCAAGTAGGAATACACAGATAGTGTATTTGGTTAACATCGCCCCCTGTAGACAGCTGGAGAGGGAGCGTAAAACAACCACACCAACCTGAGCATGAATTCCCCTCTCATACAATGGTGATGAGTTTTGTTACAAATGTTAGTTTTTTTTTTTGTAAACCCAGGAACTCCTGGCCGCTATCTTGTTTTAACGTGTTTATTTTCAGAATGAGCTTCAGTATTGCTGAAGCAAGAACGTATCTTCAAAGCCAGTATAACTGGGCACTTTTGTACGGGTAACTGGCTGCTGGTTTTGGGAGCCTGCTCTGTTGAGACAGGACTGAACACTGCAGCTTCCTTCAAACTGAAGTTTCAAACCTGTTATAAGGAATTGTGCAACACTGTGCAATACTGCAGTGAACCTAAAAACTGTACGCTTGATATTTCTGTGTTGTGAGGAGTGAGTGAATGTGTGTGTGTGTGTGTGTGTGGAGGGGGGGGGGGGTGCAGAGTGTGTGTATATAACAGGAAGTGGAAGTGGAGGTGTAGTAGCAGGCTACACGCCCACAGTGTAGTGCAGCATTGGACTGGAGTGACCAGTCATGTCATCAAGCATAAAACAGTATCTGGAGAAGCTCCATCACTGACCTGCAGCTGTAGTTTAGTGTATTCACTGACCTGCAGCTGTAGTTTAGTGTATTCACTGACCTGCAGCTGTAATTTAGTGTATTCACTGGCCTGCAGCTGTAGTTTAGTGTATTCACTGGCCTGCAGCTGTAGTTTAGTGTATTCACTG
>JAOYMR010000024.1:8401326-8412213 GCA_025802075.1 Tenebrosternarchus preto
CCTGCAGCTGTAATTTAGTGTATTCACTGGCCTGCAGCTGTAGTTTAGTGTATTCACTGACCTGCAGCTGTAATTTAGTGTATTCACTGGCCTGCTAAGTGGCACATCGCAATACAAAACTTGGAGCATAAATTAAAGAATCTTATAAATTTTTTTCCACTGGAAATGTTTGATCTTGCTGTTTTGCAAAAAAACTTGGATTCATCAGCAGATATTTTTGTTCATCATCACATGGTCAGAATGAACTAATCACGAACAAAAACCACATTCATTACCCGCCTGCGACTGAACCCTCTGCTCCGTGGGCGGAGGTGACACTGGACACTCATCACATGAGATGGAGGTCTCACTCATCCCAGTGTCAGGAGATGAAGCTGGTGGGAGGTGCAGTATTAAAAGCCTGCCCACAGGTTTAGAGTGGGGGAAACGGAGGTCTGGTTGTCGTATTCTGAGCTCGACCAGTCGCCACTAACATCAACTACCTGTATTCAGTGATTTCAAACGTCCGACTCAAACACAGCTCACCTCAGTGCCTTCAGTCTGTCTGGGGCTTATTGACAAGACGTTGTACCACACTTCCATGCCGAGAAAAGATTTGTAATGAACACACACACAAACACACACACGAACACACACTCTGTGAAACTGAATGTTATCTCCTCTTCCTAGGTGGCTTGTATGCAGCTCATCAATGCTCTGGTTACATCTCCTGATGAGTTGGACTTCAGGCTACACATTCGCAATGAGTTCGTGCGCTGTGGCCTGCGAGACGTACTGCCGGTAAGCGCTCTGTCACCTGTTTCTGTATTAATATTGAAATGAGTTGTCCACTTGAGTGAAATATTGTAAAATGGCTCAGCGAATAATTTATGATGGCCTGAGCAGAGGTCATCGGACAGAATCAATAGCTAAAGCAGGGGAGTAGATTGGGCTCCTTTCCTCTCCTCCTGCAACCCCTCTCCCCATCTCCCCCCAGTCTCTCTCTCTCTCTCTCTCTCTCTCTCTCTCCCTCTCCCCTTCCAGTCTCTCCCCCTCTCCCCCAGTCTCTCTCTCTCTACCTCTCCCTCTCCCCTTCCAGTCTCTCCCCCTCTCCCCCCAGTCTCTCTCTCTATCTCTCCCTCTCCCCCCCCAGTCTCTCTCCCTTCATCTTTGCTTCTGTTCTTTCTCTCTCTTTTTTTCTTCTGCCGGTTTCTTTCAGCATCAGAGAACAAACTGGACTGAACTACCAAGCAGACAGTGGGTGTATTAAATGAAATGGAGTGTGTGTCTGGGAGAGATTAATGCTGTGGCCCTGTATTATTTATTATTCAAAACGGAGGGCTGCCTCTCTCTCCTCTGCTACAGGACAGGATAATAAAGTGATGTGGAAAGTCTACACACAAAAGTAATAAGGAGAAAATGAAATTTGCCTTCTGCCAGCCCCCCCCCCTCTCTCTCTCTCTCTCTCTTCACCTTCTCCTCTCTCTCTCCATCTGTCCTTTGCTCTCTTTTTCCATCGCTTTCTTCCTCTCACTCCTATATTCTTTCTCTTTTTATCCTTGGTCCTAATCTCTGTGTTCCTGTTTATTTGCTCTGTGTGCACATGTGTGTGTGTGTGTGTGTGTGTGTGCGCACCTGTGTGCTGGTGCGTGTGCCTGCGTGCATGTGTGTGTGTGTGTGTAGTCTCTAGGAGCTGTCAGGAATGAGGCTCTGAACATCCAGCTGAAGGTGTTTGAAGAACATAAAGAGGAGGACATGATTGAGTTCTCCCATCGCATGGAAGACATCAGAAGTGAATTTGAATATCCTTTTGACAGCCACACACACACACACACACACACACGTGTGCTTAAACTGCACTACTAGAATGGTCTCTCCCATTTTGTTTTTCTCCCTGTCTCTGTTTGACCCTCAGGGGACTTTTAATCTACAACAATAATGTCCTGGTCCTACACTGACCAGCCCAACGTGGGTAATGTGTTTCCAGTAGACACATTGATTTTATTTTCTTAGATTTAATTTCACCCATTAATCATTCTCATCCTGGCTGTTTTTGTCACAGCGATGTATTAAAGGTCTCTGGTAGTGTCAGATTTGATCAAAAGGAGTTCATCTGTGTGTTTGTGTTCTCGTGTGTGTGTGTGTTTGTGTTCTCGTGTGTGTGTGTGTGTGTGTGTGTGTTTGTGTTCTCGTGTGTGTGTGTGTGTGTGTGTGAGAAAACACCTTTTTCTCCAATCATTATTCCCGTTCATCATCCACCACTGTATTTTGTGCGTGCGTGCGTGCGAGCGTGCGTGCGTGCGTGCTGTATTCCTTAACCCCACGTGTACTGATGCAGGAGACGTGTTTAATGCGGTGTACAGCACGGTGAAGGACACGGATGCTGAGATGTACTTCCTCTCCATCCTACAGCACCTGATGCTCATTCGAAACGACTACTTTGTGCGGTAAGCCTGAAAGAAGGAAATAAAGAAAGAACGTTAAATGGGATGGAGAGATGCACGCTCTCATGCACCTGGAGGAGCGGAGAAAGGGAAGGAAGGAGAGAGGGCGGAGAGTAAGAGAGAGACTTTGACTTTTGTGTGTTTGTTATTAGATTCACCAGAAAATTTCACCAGAGTCATGTTCTCCGATCTGCCTAAAAGAAAAATATTTAAAATAGGATAATCGTATTATCAGGAAAAAAAAAGATATTTCACCATCATCCATTATCACAACCAAGCCACCATCATGTCTGCACCACCATGTCTCCACCACCATGTCTGCCTCCACCACCATGTCTCTATTCATTAGGTGATACTTGTCATATCATGCCTTTTCTTTTTGCTGTGGCTCTGAACACGTTCAGTGTTGATGTTTCATCAGTCTGAACATGTTCAGTGTTAATGTTTCATCCATCTGACTTCAGTCTATCAGACTTTCCAAAAGATGAACCCTTGTATGATCCTTCCAGTGAGTGACGGAATATGTACTACTTAAAATGCACATTGTGTGTGCAGGTGCTTCATTTCAGGGTTCTGTAAGAGGATGCACCCACCTGAAGCAGTGGAAACACAGTGTGATGTAGTCCATCCACATGTTTGGAATTTATGGACCGATACTGATGTTAACAGAGTAGTGTGACCGATGGCCAATATATAATGCTGATATCACAGTTCACAAGCATATTTTTGTAGGTTTGTTTAGGTAAGAAGCCAAATAGCCGATCAAAAAACCTGTTAACTTTAGTAAAGGCGATTAAAACGTTACATCCAGAATTGGCACCCACCCGTCTACCTGTAGAACCGTGAAATGAACACAAGGTGGAGCATTTTGCAACAACAACACAGACTGACACGGCTACTTACGTTGTGCTTGTAGGCAAGTTTGGTTATCGGCCTCGCAAGGGTCGACATAGATTATCTGAAAGCAGCATTAATCGGCCCGATTAATTGGCCAACCGATCAATCGGTTAACCACTGGTGCTCTCCAGCTCTTCAGACCGGTCTGGCAGTCCTCTCCATGAAGGGGTTCGACTCTAAACTTTAAGAATACCGTGTGGACAGATATATGAGATGGAGAGAGAAGGAGGGAGGAAGGAAGGAAGGAAGGAAGGGAGGGAGGGAGGGAGGGAGGGAGAGGGAGAAAGATATCATGTTCAAAGGCAAAAACAAACTTTTGTTGCCACAGTTCTTCTCATCTGTATGCCTCATAAGCCTCTTGTAATTGTCAGGTACGTGGTTGGCCTGATGATGCCTTCTCTACAGAGGCATTCTGTGTTTTCATGCCCTAATGGCTTTTTGATCTTGTCAGGCCCTGTTCTGTGTCGTGCTGGAAAGTACTGGCTTGACATGAGCTATGTGCTAAACGCACTAAAGATAGCAAAACCCATCTGCTGAGAGGACGCTTCAGACAATGTTTTATTTATTTATTTGTTTGTTTGTTTATTTATTTATCTGTTATTTATTTGTTTGTTTATTAATTTACTTGCTGCACCGCTCCATGGGCCAATTGACTGCCACACAGATTAAACTTCTTCCTGTTGCCACAAATTTGTGGTGTTGTTCTTCTTCCACAACTTTGCGGTACAGTTCTGCTGCCACACCTTTGTGGTACTGTTTTCTAATTTATTTGTTTGTTTGTTCATTATTTAAAAGCAAGAATTCTCTGATCTGCTTACAGAACAGAAGCTTTTATTCGTCCGAGAGTGAAAATCTTCACACTTGCAGAAGTTTCTGTGCAGCCGTAGAGATCTGAACGCTCATATCATGTCATTACAAATTCTGTTCATCAGTTCCTATTATGCATAATAGCTTCTCTCTATTAATCATTCCCTTGAATTGTATCTAGTCCCTAATCCCTGCTTCCTCATCCCTAATCCCTGCTTCCTCATCCCTAACCCCTGGTCCTTAACTCCCTAGTCCCGTGGTTGGGGAAACTGCTTTGTTGTCTGTAGCCTCTCTGAGCCTCGTTCTCTGTAGCCAGGCTGGTCTCTCTCTCCCTGAATCTCCCAATGACATTGTCCAACAAAGAGAATGATCTTGCTTTCATCTTCCTCTCATCTCTCAAATGCTCATCTCTTTGCTCTGTTTGCCTCTTTCTCTCATCCTCTTTTTGTCTTTCTCACTATTCTCTCTCTCTTTCTGTCTCACTATCACTTTCTTGCTTGAACACATGCTCTCTCTCTCCCTCTCTCTCTCTCTCTGTCTCCCTCTCTCTCCTTCTCTCTTTCGCTCTCTCTCTGTCTCTCTTTCTCTCAATTTTTCTCTTGTCTTTTCACACAGGTTTTTTTTTTTGTTTGTTTGTTTCATTTTATAGTTTTGGGTCAAAGAGGGTTTTCATATCTGTTTGCTCAGAGCTGTGTGTGCGCCAGTGTATAACTAAAACCCTGCCTTGATCAAAAACCAGCCCTACTAATCTCAGTTATGGAAATGCACCTTTTGCTGTTTTTCATTGCTAGTGCAGAGAAGCACACTTCCCTGTGCCTAGTCGAGAGGGAGTGTGTTGGCCATCAGAAGCTCTCAGTGTGATTGGTTTATTGTTCTTGTAGTCATGCTGTCTGTGCACCGAGCATCAGAACAGTCTCCCAGCCTCCGCTCCACCCCAAGGTCTCCAGGAAGCACGCAGTTCTGCACAAGCCACTGAGTCGTGTTCGCCTACAACCTTCTGCTGTGCCAAGTACTTCAGATGTTTGGGTTTTTTTGTGTGTGTCTTTTATATCCAGACCACATTCCACTGTGTTCACGGTGGAGTCGATCCACATTTTACACGCACTGACAGTGTCTTGAACCTTCTCTTAACTAATTTAACCTATAAATAGGTATTTATGCTGAGTTGCTCTGTTTAAACTCACTGGGTTATTATAACAGTGTTATAGTGTTTGCAACGGGACACTTTTCACAACTCGCTGCTAATGCGGATCTGGTCTAATGGGAAGAGGATGTCATGTAGCTCCTGGTTCTCGCATGCACCACAGCATTCTCTCATTCCATTGGCTAGGCGAGGACACCTGCTCTCAAACACAACATTGTTTCATAGGTCAAAAACTCCAGTCCCACTCTAATCCAGACGCTGGTTACCCACCAAAGCAGTTTTTCATTATCCCACTGTACCCTGCCACCTGTTCTTGTCTCCACGTGTTCGGGAGATGATTCATTTCCTTTGCTGAAGGAAAATCAACTCTTTACTATAATTAAATTACCCTGCATGCTTTTTTAATATAACTCTCGCAGTATACTTCACCTTTTCCCCCGTTATATTTCGGCGTTTGGTAGTACTCACAAACCTCCTAAACCTGGTATTGTTTGTTATTTATTTCATTATATTTATGCATTTAAAGAGGTGTAGGTACATGTATATGTAAAACTCTTTTTTATTTTGTATTTAAATAAATTTGGCACAGTCTCAGAAGTATAGATGCTTCACACAAATTCAAAACAGCAATGACAAAAAAAACCAAAAAAAAAACAAACAGTTGAACCATAAGACATTAAAACAAGAGCAAAAACCTCAACCCCAAACTCTAATGGTAACTGTGATCTTCACACTGGGTTCCATCCTTCACACAGGACACACTGCTGTTGAGAAGATGAAGAAGTCAAATCAAATCAAATCAGGTTTATTTATATGCCACATTTTATGACGGACGTCTCAAAGCAGCTTTACAAGGGTTCGAGTCCAAGCGGGTGGGGGGGGCATCCTCCTCTAGCCGACACCGGTCACCACGACAACAATATAAATAAATAAAGAACTACAAAGAATACTGAGTTTCTAAATATAACATTAACCCCCAGGACACTCCAGCCAGGAAATGCTGCGGTCTTTTGGGCAAATGTATTATGATGTTATTACACTCATATTGCTGTCATATTCCACAGAGATATTCCAGAGAGACTGAATTGTTTTGGCATGTTGGTGACTGTATTCTTTAAATCACCACACAGTCCCACGTCCTCCGCCAGGTGTCAGTGAGGTGTAGGTAGATGAAGGTGGGGTGTGGATACCCCCCCTCCCCTTCCCCCAGCCCCTGGCAGGTGTCAGTGAGGTGTAGGTAGATGAAGGTGCTGGCCTTGCTTGTGAGATTAAGTGGATCATGCTCTTTATTGATTTCGTGTGAGTGCCATAAATTGTGTCCGCTGCCCCTAAGCTGTGGCATGTCTTGTTAAATTCTTATCCCGAATCAAGGTCTCCTCAACCTTCGCCATTGGCCCCGCCCCCATGCAGCTGGCTGGGTTAGAGCGGGTTCCAGATGCACCAAGCCCGCGCAGGCCTTATAAAAGCTGGGGTAGAAGGCAGGTGGTGTAGGGTGAGGTGTGAGGGCGGAGCAGGGGCCCTCTGGGGTCCAGGGCCGAACTGTGTTTCCTCTTCTACTCCCGAGATGCACCTGTGGCTTTTAAACCATCCATCTTACTCAGTCTGCCCTTATAAACACAGACTTTTATTCTCTCTCTCTCCCCCTGCCTGTCGTAAGTATAAAGGGTGTGTTTTCTGTGGTAACGATTGTTTTATTGGATATTTCATAAGTCCAGTAGATTTTACTGAGCTAATGTGTTTTCTTTCTTCTCCATCTCACAGTGTTGAATGCAGTATCCCAGATAACAGCCTTAGTGAACACAAATGTTGCTTTTCTCTTGTTTAGGCCGCAGTACTTTAAGATCATAGAGGAGTGTGTGTCTCAGATCGTACTGCACCGCACTGGTACTGATCCAGACTTCTCCTACCGCAAACGTCTGGATGTGGACTTCAGCCACCTCCTAGGTGTGTGTGTGTGTGTGTGTGTGTGTGTGTGTGTGTGTATGCATGAGATTGAATATTTGCGTGGAGGGTGGGGGTAAGAAATTGAATGGGTGTTTGTGAGTGAGAGGTTGAGGGTATGAGATCGTGTGAATTGGACTGTTCGTGCTTCTCACGTGTGTGTGTGTGTGTGTGTGTGTGTGTGTGTGTGTGTGTGTGTGTGTGTTTCAGAGGTGTGTGTGGATAAGGCACGGGCAGATGAGTATGAGCAGAGAGCTATGGAGCTAGCAGAAAAGGTAACCCTGCTTACTCTCTTCCTCTCTCCATCCTTTCTCTCTTCCTCTCTCCATCCTTCCTCTCTCCATCCTTTCTCTGTTCCTCTCTCCATCCTTTCTTTGTTCCTCTCTCCATCCTTCCACTCTTCCTCTCTCCATCCTTCCTCTCTTCCTCTCTCCATCCTTTCTCTGTTCCTCTCTCCATCCTTTCTCTGTTCCTCTCTCCATTCTCTGTTTCATCTCTCCATCTCTTTCCTCTTCTTCTCTCTGTAGTTTACTGCTCCCCTGACCTCACCCTAGCGCATCTATTGAAGAATGTGGTCTTTGAACGGGCGTTCAATAAAGCACCTTTTAACTTTCCTTAATTAAAGGCAGAGTACTAGAAATCGTTGAAACAGCCATTTGTAATTACCAGTACACTGAGATTAAAAAGGTGACTAGTATTGATTATTCTGAGTGCACCTTTGTTAATTGCAGTCAGAAAGAAACACAGGTGGAGGCATCCTAAAACCAGCCACACGTATTTCAGACACCCTGCTGTTCTCCTCCATCAGCCCTCCCCATCAGTGTTCACCCGACCCCCAATTACTAAATAAATAACAACCATTTCTCCTCACTTCAGACTGAGCTAACCTGAAATACAAGGTTTCAAGAGTTTTTGCTAATGTGCTAAAATGCTCGTTTTTCATTGTATATTCACCAAACTTCTAATTTAGTTTATTTACCAGGTGTTGGAGCAGATCCATTTGTTGGGTGGAGAACATTAATGAGAAGCTGATGAAGCTTCTCCTTGTTGTTTTACTGGCTTCTGTTACACACTCTGCCTTCACCCACCACAAAAGGCACCGGCCACGTTCACGCGGCCTGTGGTCCTGATTACTGAACCACCAGTGTGATGCTCGTGTTGCTCTCCAGTTTGATGAAGAGATGGTGGGCAGACAGGACGCTCTGGCCCAGCTGCTGAAGAAAGACCAGACCATTACTGAGCTGCAGTCGCAGCTCCATGCCTGCCGATCTCAGGTAGTGTCCCTCCGTCCCTCCCTCCGCCCATCCATCGGTCCCTGCACTCCTCTTTCCTCTCTTTTTCTCTCCTCTTTTTATTCTCTCCGTGTCTGCTCGTCCTCTTTTCCTCTTTTCCCGGCTCCGTCACACTCAGGATCTGTCTTGGATAGTTAAGGAACAGTCCTCATGTAATATTAAAAGTTGTCGCATCCCAAGGCCCTGACCAGAGAGTAACGTGATGATGCCTTTGTTCAGAACGCGTGGTGTGGAAGACCAGTAGGTCCTTCAGTCGACCCAGTGTAATGCTTTCATCTGCCTAATTATGAATTATGCTCCATCCAGCACAGTTTAACTTTTAGTATTTTTAGTATTTTGCAAGTACAACTTTTAGTATTTTGCAAGTATAACTTTTAGTATTTTGCAAGTACAACTTTTAGTATTTTGCAAGTATAACTTTTAGTATTTTGCAAGTATAACTTTTAGTATTTTGCAAGTATAACTTTTAGTATTTTGCAAGTATAACTTTTAGTATTTTGCAAGTATAACTTTAGTATTTTACAAGTATAACTTTTTGTATTTTGCAGTATAACTTTTAGTATTTTTCAGTATAACTTTTAGTAGAACCTTTTGTATTTTGCAGTATAACTTAGTATTTTATAAGTATAACGTTAGTATTTTGCAAGTATAACTTTGCAGCATTTTTGTTCTTCAGATCACACTTCCCCAGGTGCTGGTTATGGTCTTTTTTTTTTCCAGCCCAAGAAGTAAAATATATTCGTTCCAAATGTTTTTCGTGTTTTTCTTCCATGTTTCTGGATTTCCTCCTTGTATGTGGTTTGGTGCAGCAACGCGTCATTTTTATGCTTCTGCAAAAATCATTAATTGAATGGTGCAGACACATTATTCAGACACATTATTTTGCCAGGTTTTTAATGAGCCTGTCAGTGTTGCTCTGTGATTTGAGGTATGTTTGAGTTAGATTTGAGTTAGATTTCTGCAAGTACTGTCAAGCTACAGCACTCATGTGAATTTAAAACATGCTGAATATTACATTATGTGATAAACCCATTTATTCTCTCTTCCTTTGTTTTGCACCTCTTTTGTTTGTTTTTCCTCTTTCTCCAGTGATCTGCAGTTACCTGAAGACCTGTGTGTATCCATGTCTGTGTGTAGCTGTGGTGGTGTGTAGCTGTGCTAGTGTAGTCTTTGCCTTCTTCTGTCTTAACCTGTTTTTGTGGTGTATGATGTTCTAAAGTGCAAATTTTATAGGTCTTTAATCTTAACCTTTGTGCTTTGTTTGCAGTGTGAAAGTTGTCATGCAAACTTATAAACTGTTTTCTGTAGCTTCTCTCAATGCTCTTCCTTTAAGGAAGATGAAATGTGCTGAACCTGGTCGTTAAAACCTTGGCGACTGGCTCGGGCGGCGATTAGCCCGTTGGATTTTAATCCCGCTTTGCTGTCCTGATTGCTTTGAGAGATCCACTTGCTGATTTACTTGTTTTCTAAAAGGCCTTTATGGTGGCTTTAAAAATGACTTTGCAGAGAGCGATTTCAGCTTGAGTACAGCAGTCAATACCACAGCGGGATTAAATCAGGACAAATGACTTTAAGGTGTCAAATTTACTGGCTATTGCTTCTGTCCTTGAAAAATGTGACTTTTCATTTCGTTGGAGTTTATTTGCTTTATGTGTTTATTGTATTTATTCTTAGTTAGTAAAGTGTGTAAGAGATTCCGTGCGGGACGGTCCCGTCTCCGGGTAGAAGAAGCTTTCTTTTATTCTCTTCCCTGTTAATCCCTAAACCCTCAGGGTGACATGACAGATAGAGCATCAGCTGAACAGTTTGTTTGATCAATTGCTTTTTGGCTCACTGGACCATCGTCAATAGAGCCGATCAATTGTTAAGTAATGGGGCCCGAGTCGAGGAGTCAAAGTTTGGAATGCGGGCAGTTAAGCTGATCCATCTCTCTGGGTCGCGATCGTTTGCATCACCTGCAAAGCCTTAATCAGCCAGTCAATGTCCCAGATATATAGTACTGTCAGTCATCCTCCCTCTTCTCCAGTGAATTATCACGAAGGCCAGCATGCTTAGTGTTTGAGTTAGACTGTCTACATGTTCAATAAATCGCACTCTTACAGCTGTTCTCCATTCAGAATGAATAGACTGGGTACTTGAGAGGTGTGTGTGGGGGTGTGTGTGTGTGTGTGTGTGTGTGGCCATGTTATGCTGGGTGTTCTAACTGTGGGTCATCTTTCTTCACCTCTGTAGCCACAAGTTTTCTACATTAAAAAACTAAAACCATATCAAACCAATGATATATATATATATATATATATATATATATATATATATATAATGATTATGCTGTCATAGTTGATATGTGTGTTTTTTTAGTGATATTTTCTTTTAATTTGACAGC
>JAOYMR010000024.1:8421350-8432268 GCA_025802075.1 Tenebrosternarchus preto
ACCCTTCTCAGTGTTACCAGTCCTTAAACCCTTCTCAGTGTTACCAGTCCTTAAACCCTTCTCAGTGTTACCAGTCCATAAACCCTTCTCAGTGTTACCAGTCCATAAACCCTTCTCAGTGTTACCAGTCCTTAAACCCTTCTCAGTGTTAAGTCCTTAAACCCTTCTCAGTGTTAAGTCCTTAAACCCTTCTCAGTGTTACCAGTCCTTAAACCTTTCTCAGTGTTACCAGTCCTTAAACCTTTCTCAGTGTTACCAGTCCATAAACCCTTCTCAGTGTTACCAGTCCTTAAACCCTTCTCAGTGTTAACAGTCCTTAAACCCTTCTCAGTGTTACCAGTCCTTAAACCCTTCTCAGTGTTACCAGTCCTTAAACCCTTCTCAGTGTTACTTTTTCTTTACACCCTTTTCAGTGTTACTAGTCCTTAAACCCTTGCAGAAGTACCATTTATGTCTGAGTGGTTTATGGAATTTTGGGAGCCTGTGTGTGTGTGTGTATGTATACTTGCGTGAGTTTGTGTTTATACCTCCTCACATTGTGATATCTATACAGTTAAAGACACTTGCTTAGCCAGGTTACCATGGCAAGTGGCCTGTCACATAAACCAACACACTACGGATTAAAGAATGTATGATAAAAGGAGTGTCTGTGAGACACACACACACACTCTCTCTCTGTTGTCATCCAGTTGTTTCTGTCCTTGTTTCTGTAGCTTTGAGTGGGAAAAAATTGCACAAGTACAGAACCCACACTGTTGACGTTATTTATTTATGTGTTTATTTATTGACTCAGAGTGGATATTTAGGACATTATTCCACTTTTGCTTCCTTTGTTCTTCCTTATTTCCTCTGCTCCTCTCTCCTCTCCTCCCCTCCCCTCCCCTCCCCTCTCCTTTCCTCTCCTCTCCTCTCCCACTTCCTCATGACCCTGCAGCTGTGTGTTTTTGTGCCTGTGAGAGAGAGATGGTGGGATAGAGGTGGAGAGAGAAGGGTGGAGCAGGATGGAGACGCAGGTGTGCAGATTACTGATCGAACGAGACATATTTGTACACAGGTGACTTCCACTGCAGCCTGTGTTAACATCTGTACAGTTCTTCTGTCGTTTCCGTGTTTTACCACGATAGACAACCTGCATCGTGTGCATGATGGTTCCAGGACAAAAGGATACACCATATACACCATAGAGGATACACCATATACACCATAGAGGATATACCATATACACCATAGAGGATACACCATATACACCATAGAGGATACACCATATACACCATAGAGGATACACCATATACACCATAGAGGATACACCATATACACCATAGAAGATACACCATATACACCATAGAGGATACACCATATACACCATAGATGATACACCATATACACCATAGAGGATACACCATAGAGGATACACCATATACACCACAGAGCATATACCATGTACACCACATACACCATAGAGCATACACTATATACACCATAGCGATGAAGTGAGACCAATAGAAAAGTCTCTGAATCTCTGTGCTTAGTTCTATCCTCATTCAGTTCAACAATCTAACGTGTGTGCGTGCGTGCGCGCGCGCGTGTGTCTCACATAACTATTCAATCAAGTATCCTCACGTGTCCGTTTGTATCATTTGCCTCTTCTCTGTATGATTTTCTCCCTTTTATTTCTTTGTAATACTGTTTGTATTGTTTTCTGCTTGTGTTTTGTAAAGTAAGCAAACAAACAGGCTACACTTAATCATAACTTCAGCCGACAGGACGTTGTTTACTTTCACTAGTTGGTATAATTTGTTCTGTCTGAAATTTTTTGATTTTTCACAATTGGCCAGCTGTGTCTGGATCACGTGGAGAACTGATCTTCATTTATTTGGACAAAAGAAAATCGGAGGATGAGTGTGAGGCGTCAGATTACAGCGGCGCCGCCTCTGCAGAAACAGGGGCTCGGGTTTGATAACATTCAGAGCCCTGCGAGGCTGCTAATTGTGTCTGAATATGTCTCAGCCTTTTCATGGTGAAATTGGCTTTGTTCTCATAGTGGATCCGTTTAAAGTTCTGCAGTATCACCTCCTGAAGTCACATGTCTCCTCCTCTCCTCTCCCTTCCGTTCCTCCTCCTGATTTTAGTTAATGAATTGTTCCGTATTTCTGCCCACGTTAGGTTGGTGCCAGCTCTCTGTCTCTCTCCCACACAAACTATTTTTCTGTGTCTCTCTCTCTCTCTCTCTCTTTTCCTCTCTACCTGTTTTCCTGTTCTTCAGGAACTACCTGCTGAGTGATCAGTGTGCTATTTTATAGCCTGTAGGTCACCCTTATGGTGACTACTTTTGCAAATGGTGACTTTATGCAAAGGTAGAACGGAGCTAAAGTCCTGCGGGAGATTGTGGTCCTGGTAGCTGTGGCGTGGTGCTCTACTGGGTACAACATGGTGCTCTACTGGGTACAACATGGTGCTTTACTGGGTACAACATGGTGCTTTACTGGGTACAACATGGTGCTCTACTGGGTACAACATGGTGCTTTACTGGGTATAACATTGTTATAACATTGTTGCTTGTTCCACTGAGGACATACACAACGTCCTGCCCCCAACATAACAGTTCTGTATGTTTATATCAGTTTTTACAATGTTCTTCTCTTTTTTGACAAAAAAAAGATGAATGCAAATGCTTAGCCAAACCTTGTCTGATTGCTTGATTGATTAACTGACAGCAGAAAGTAGGAATGCAGTTTAGTTTGTGTGTGTGCATGCGCGTGTGTGTGTGTGCGCGTGTGTGCGTGCGTGCACGTTAGACTTGGAGAAGCTTGATCATTTTACAAAACACCTTCAAAGACGAGAGAATCCCAAAGATAAATGTATGTTCCGATCACTCTCTGACGATTTCTGGCAAAGAACAAGAATCTGTCTCGTTTTCTTTCCGTCTGTCTTCTTCTGAATTCAGTGCAGTTTGTAGTGGCGGTGAGTTTAGCAGGTTCACTAAATACCTCCATAAACACCTCTCTAAACACCTATCTAAATACCTCCATAAACACCTCTCTAAACACCTATCTAAATACCTCCATAAACACCTCTCTAAACACCTCTCTAAATACCTCCATAAACACCTTTCCAAATATCTCCATAAACACCTCTCTAAACACCTATCTAAATACCTACATAAACACCTCTCTAAACACCTCACCAAACACCTCTCCAAACACCTCTCCAAACACCTCTCTAAATACCTCCATAAACACCTCTCTAAACACCTCTCTAAATACCTCCATAAACACCTCCATAAACACCTCCCTAAACACCTCACTAAACACCTCCCTAAATACCTCTCTAAACACCTCTCTAAACACCTCCCTAAACACCTCTCTAAACACCTCCCTAAACACCTCTCTAAATACCTCTCTAAACATCTCTCTAAATACCTCACTGCTACCATTTCTGCATGAGAAGGTCTATCAAAGGCGCTTCCTAATTGCTGCTGGTGTTCTGTGGGCAGACTCTGCCCTTCCCACAATTCACTGCTTCCTTCCACACACTGAACTTTCCACACACATGCCTCTCTCAGCTGTGGTCAATCGTCTGTCCAGGCACTGGAGCACCCCAGCTGGGGTACACACACACACACACACACACACACACACACACACACACACACTCACTCAGCTACTGCCTGGGAGGCTTCCTGTGGATCCGGACAGTGAATCACGGCTGAGGAGAGCAGCCTCTTCTTTCTTCTTTCTATTGCTGTTGTTCAGCTGTTGTGGAAGGCAGTGAGGCAGGGAGGAGCTGCAGTGAGGCAGGGGGGAGCTGCAGTGAGGCAGGGAGGAGCTGCAGTGAGGCCATGAGGAAGGGAGGAGCGGCAGGGAGGAGCAGTGAGGCGGTGAGGCAGAGAGGAGCATGTTGATGTGTGCATGTTGAGTGGCATTGTTACAGGCTAGGGAGAGATGCAGTGACATTTAAAAGTGTCCTTAATGACAGGCTTAAATACAGAGGTGAGTGAGTGAGTGAGTTATGGACTCTTGTTCTGCTCAGGAGAGAAGAGAAACGAGTCTAACTGTATGACTGACTGACCCTAGATCTGCTTCTCTGCCACAGTGCACTTAACACGTATGTGCATGTGTCTGACCCTAGATCTGTTTCTCTGCCACAGTGCACTTAACACGTATGTGTATGTGCGTATGGGTGTCGTTTGTATGTGTACACAGTGCTCAGTGTGAAGGGTGTGACATCAGTTATTAGACTAAACTCTCAGTAATGCAAGTGAGCACTGGCAAATGACATCATTTACAGACAGGAGACATATTTGGTGTACGTGACAGTTCCCGACGATGATGCAAAGCTACGATATTCCACACACTTCCTGAGCCGTGTGTGTGTGTGTGTGTGTGTGTGTGTGTGTGTGTGTGTGTGCGCGTGTGCTGGATAAAGCCCCACCCTCAGAACCAGAGGAGTGACGAACCACAGTGTCTCACACACGTCTCCTGCTTCAGTCTGCCTGCTGGCTTTTGCTCTGGGCAGCAGCTTTAGTAAAGAGGTGTAAATAACCTCACCCTAACTCCCTTATAGTAAAGGGAGAAGTCATGTGTTCGTGGGACAGTGTGTTCGTACCTGTGTGCTCTGCCTGGGTCGAGCAGCTCTAACCTTTGCTATGCACCAGTCATCACCAGTAACTCACTACAGCAACAAACTGTGATCTGGAACAACACTTTAACAACCGTGCTTAACAGGATCTCACTTTAATTGTTTATTAATTTTATCACATTTTTAAAATAGAATTTTTTGTTTTTTTGCCTGATATCACCTTATCCCTGACATGTTTCCGTTGGTTTAAAAGCGCACATATGTGTTTTTTTTTTCTCTCTTGCTCAAACTATCTGCGGAATTTTGTTCTCCGGCAGGAAAGAGAGAGATGGAGAGAAAAAAACCTTTCCTATTTTATTTTTGGGTACTTTGAAAGAACAGCTTGCCCTTAATAGCTGAAGTGCTGAAATATTAAGCATGTTAAAACATTATTTAAAAGTTAATCTTGGATCTCGGTACTGGAGCTGTCCAAGTACTGCAGGCTTAATATTTCATAAACCTGTGGGAGAGGGAGTGTAGCTTCACCCTGCCCCCATCCCCTCTCCTACACCTGCTCCCTCCATCAGTGAATCTCACTGGGACGCCCCCTCAAACCATGGTCCTGAAAACGAACAACTGAATAAACGTAGTCAATGGGTTTCTTGTTCTACATGTATTTACAATGTGTCATATCTGCACCTCTGGGTCGTGTCCCACCTCAGCAGTTTATCTGTTTATCAGGCTCTTCACAATCAAACCTCAGGAGGTCACCTCTGTGCCGTGACCCCCCCACCCCCGTGCCGTGACCCCTACTCCCGTGCCGTGTGCCCTGTACTTGTGTTGGGAACAGGGAGCACAGGAGACTGGAGTCCAGCAGAAGCCAGGCTGAGACTGGAGGAAATGGAGCTTAATAAATTGGAGGGATAATTGTAGTCTGTACAGTAAATCAATGTGTCCTGCTCATATAGGATGGTACTTGGCCTTGGGAAAAGGCTGTTGATTTCCAATTTCCGAGGCCATTAAAAAGGCATGCGCTCTTCCCACTCACTTAATTATGATGGCCTGCCGTACGAGCCCCTGTACGAGCCCCTGTACAAACCCCTCACTGCATTGCTCCACAGACCTCTTGTTTTCGTTTTGTTTTAAATCGACTTCCCCCCATTGACTCTATTGGTTTCCCTGTATACCCAGGACACCTGTGAACATGCTGTGATATCACTAAATGTTGCGTGTTGTATCAGCTGTGAGAATGTCTGCGATTGTGTGGGCCTTCGATTGGGAGTAGTCAGGAAAACACTTTTGAGGGCAGTTTTCTTTCAAGCTGAAATCAATGCGTGGAAGCTGGGCCAAGTGCATGGTTTAGTGAGATCTGATGCAGGGTTCTGAGGGAGCTCAGTTTGCTCACCTCCTGGTTAATCGTGAGACACGCTCCTTAAGACTGCTGCCACCCGCTGGGCTTCGGTAGGGTGCGATGGACCCGCTCGTGGTCTCGTCACCGTCTCCTCCAACGCTACCGTCACTGGCCCATTAAAAGGGCGCTCCAGTGGTTTCCTGTGTGATTCCTGGATCCGTGGCTGTTCCCGGTCCTGGATCCGTGGCTGTTCCCGGCCCTGGATCAGTGGCTGTTCCCGGCCCTGGATCCTCTGGTGACCTGTGGCACAGCTCCTTTAATTACCAGATAGGCGGAAAACCAGGAGCAGAGGAGGCGTGAAAGATGAGTGTGGAGAGGGAGAGGAGAGCGATAGTGGAGGGAGGGCTCGTCTTCCCCTAAATGCCCCACTTGTTGGGACTCGGCACACGCTTTCTATTTCTCTCCACTGCGCCTTGCTGATGCTAATCTCTATCTCTCGGCCCTACATACAGCAGAAAGGTTGCATTGGCTTATTTCTCCAGAGATTAAATCTTATATCTTTTATAAAGCAATTTTCCCATAAAACACTGATAATACAAGTCCAGGGAACTCTTGGGTAGGGGAGATAGTCGTAACGTTATGGATGCATGCCTGCGGCTCATCGTTTTTCCGAAACTGAACAGGAGGGAATTCCACTCTGTTCCCTAAACACGTTGGGACTTTGAAGACCCAGAATGTAGATGTATGGATTTGTATGGGCAGGAGTGTGTGTGATCCAACCAGGGCAGTATATCACTATGACAGGGCCCTGTGCAGACTGCCTTCCCAAACACATCCACACACAAACAGTCAAATGCGTGATACATGTGAAATGAAATAAAATTGTGATCTGATGGTATTGGTGCTGTAGTTCTGATTCTCTGGAGGTGTGTGCCTTTGGAAGCCTGTCTGTTATATATTTAGATTATAATTTGGGCCTTCATGTTTGAATATTTGAATGTTGTGTGTGTGTGTATACAATGGTGCGTGCGTACGTTCCTGTGTGTGTTTCCGTGGTAACCTAAGTTCCTGGAAGGATCCTGAACCCTGTTTTTCTCCGTTAGGGGATGCTGTGTCCGACGGGATCTCAGGATCAGGGCTGGGGCGTCTGTTCCTCCAGCACATCTGCACACTCGCTTCAAAAATTCATGAGGTGTTTTGTATTTTCTCTTGAAAAGTCAGATAACAAGTTCCAGTGTGCTCTTGAGGGAGGGAGTAAGTGCTCTCTCTGGAGCTGTTGAGCACTTCTTTAAAGACACTAACGGAAATTCTCCTTTTCGGGAGAGAATATCAGTTGTAAACCGTTCTTTTCAAACGCTATTCTTTCTCTCCCTCCATGGACACTTTCACAAGTAGCATAGAGTGAGTTAGTGGCCTTCCTGATTCCAGCCCTAGCAATTGAGACTTTCTGCTCAGGTGTGAGTGGGTAGGTGTGTGGTTGAGGTGTGAGTGGGTGTGGGG
The DNA here is from genome assembly GCA_025802075.1 of Tenebrosternarchus preto. Taxonomy (NCBI): domain Eukaryota; kingdom Metazoa; phylum Chordata; class Actinopteri; order Gymnotiformes; family Apteronotidae; genus Tenebrosternarchus; species Tenebrosternarchus preto. The sequence continues at coordinate 8,428,759 of JAOYMR010000024.1, forward strand.
GTGTGTGTGGTTGAGGTGTGAGTGGGTGTGGTGTGTGGTTGAGGTGGGTGTGGGGGTGTGTGTGGTTGAGGTGTGAGTGGGGGTGTGTGTGGTTGAGGTGTGAGTGGGTGTGGGGGTGTGGTTGAGGTGTGAGTGGGTGTGGTGGTGTGTGTGTGTGTGGGTGTTTGGTGTGGGGGTGTGTGTGGGTGAGATGTGAGTGGGTAGGTGTGTGTGGTTGGGGTGAGGGGTGTGTATTGTGGGTACCTGTCCAAATAAACCCGGTTGTTCTTGTGGACGTTGCAGTGTGTGGAGTCCTTGCTACCTTTTACTTGCATGATTTGGTAAGACTGCATTTACTCATCCAGCCACTCCTTAGTGATTATCAACAAGACTAAAACATCATCAGACCATCAGAAAATACCAGCCCTGCCTGTGACAGCACCTGGGGTCTGTCTTTAAAGTGATATCCTGTTGAAAGGGTTGTGTCCCCATGGGGCTCATGTCTTGAATCATGTGCTCACGCTAACTGTGTGATGTGCGCTCGTGTTATCCATGTGACGTGTGCTCGGGAAGTTGAGCAGAAGCTGCTGAGCCAGAGGTGGGTTGACTGTGAACTCTTTCGTTCTTTGCTGTCTTAGCTAATTACCACGTTTTCTGAAAGTCATCAAAATATATCCAGGTTAGTGCACACGCTGTCTGTGTGTGTGTGTGTGTAGCTGTTTGGATGGGCTGAACAGTTTGACACTGACATGAAAACTGTTAAAATACAAAATTATAGCAATTATAGAAACAGACGCTTTTGTTTCCTTCCTCAACGTTTGTTAACTCAACATGAGTTGTCCTCTTTAAAAAAGAGAACTTTGCGTGAACTTTGCAGCTTGCGTGATGTGTTCCGCCAGCTCTCCGAGTTGTGCTGGAAGCAGCTGAAGGTGTGTATGGTTTGCGTGCTGACTGTTGACGCTGCTTATCGAAGCTTGTTGTGTGGATACACAGGGTCTGTCTGCAGGGGTCCATCAAAGCTCTGAAAGGCTTTATAAGTGTGTTTTTTTGGTTGCATAGAGTCCTCTGGCTTCGTCACACACTCTCAGCACACAGCATGGAACAGCTTTACCATTATGCATGATGGTCCATATGGCTGTACTTCACCCACTAACATTCTCTCTCTCTCTCTCTCTCTCTCTCTCTCTCTCTCTCTCTCTCTCATGCTGGTACTGTATGGACCCTGTCATCTGCTTGCTGGAACAGTGCTTGAAGGTCAGTCTCTCTCTCATTTTCCTTCTCTCTGTATTTCCACACACTCTCTCTTTACTCCCTCCCCTGTGCTGTTTGCTGTGCTTCCCCGCACTCTCTATGATTATTTGGGGGTCATTTTGTGTCCAGTGATTTGCCATTTCAAGTACACCCAGATCCTTTGTATTTTCTGAAGGGCGGTGGGGGGGTACTGCACATAATTAAGGAGAGGGCACTGAATAACTAAATCTGCTTCTCATTAAATGTCAAAGCCCCCCCCCCCCAAAAAATAAATAAATAAATAAATAAATAAATAAATAAATAAATACCCTCCCCCCCACTCACACCTTGCCTTTCATTTGATCCTAAGATCAAACAGCTGTAATAAGTGCTTTAATGACCGTCAGATTCCAGCTTTTCCTGAGTTCATCAAGGCTGTTGACCTGTCGCTCTGTGGACGGTCCGTTGGTGACCTGCCAGCATCGTCTGCTGCTCTCGTACAGATTTCAGTCGTGTACACTCTTCTATATCTTTAAATGTGAAAGTCTGATTCTCAGGCCGTATGAAACCCAGCTCTTTCCCTCGGCCGGCTGCATTAATACAGAGAATAATGACATGTTTATTAATATTGAACATGCTGTCATGTTTATTAATACTGAACATAATGTCATGTATACATTAGCAATCGCGCTAGGGTGGTTTTGTTTTTTTATTTTATTTATTTTTTTTTAAAAAACTGGATTTAAATTCCTTTGCTGTGATGCATTATCTTTGTAATGTAACCAGGCCTACTGAACAAGGCCAGTAAGAACAAAATGACGTTTTGTGTTGGATTGAGAGAGACAAGGACAGCTATTTCACCAAGCAAAGACGTTCACTGTGCAGGAAGCTACAGAAGAAGACCTTGAAGCGTGAATGTCTGACACTGTGCTTGATCAACAGCGCTTGGCCTTTGATGAAGACCGAATCAGTAACTCTGCCGTAACAATCATTAAAAATCCCCTTCACTTACTGTTCACATATAATTAGCCTCCGTTTTAATATTTCTGTGGAATTAAATATTAAAGACTCTCTTAGTAATAAAAAGAAGAAGAACAAATCCTGCAGTTCCACCACATAGGCATGCATGAACACACACATACACACTGCATCCAGGAGAGTTAGCACGCATGTACACACACACACACACTGCATCCAGGAGAGTTAGCATGCATGCATACACACGTGCTGCATCCAGGAGAGTTAGCACGCATGTACACACACACACACACACACACACTGCATCCAGCAGAGTTAGCATGCATGCTCACGCATGCACTGCATCCAGCAGAGTTAGCAAGAGAAAGCGCACATTGTGTGTATAATTAAAATCCAATCAAAGAAATGCATTGCTACACTCTTTCCCAGTGATTAGCTCCGCCCACCCTTACAGGATGATCAGCAAACGTCTGATCTGCGGGAGAAAAGCTGGGACTGAAGCGTCATTAATCCACACGGCAGAGTGCGGCTTGTTAGAGCCGTCTGTGTAGCTCGAAGTGTGCGGAGAAAGCATGTGTTTACACTGGTGTCATTCAGACGCTTATTAAAAGCAGTTTACAGAGGGCACAGCACGAGTCCAGTCACGGGCGCTGTGGGGTACGACCCAGCAAATGTTAGAGCTGGCATGGAGCTCTCTGAGAAACCGCGAGAGAGAGAGAGTGTGAGAGAGAGAGAGCGAACAGAGCGTACTAGCGCGTTCACACACACACACACACACACACACCCATACACACAGGCACATGCCTGCAAGCACACACACACACAACCACACAAATGCATACACACAATATATACATACCCCCCCTCCAAAAACACACAAACCACACACATTCATACATTCACACCTATGTCCATACACATACATGCACACACTCACTAATTCACTTGCGCATACAGATACACACATTTACACACAAGCATCATGTGTACACAGACTGAGTGCTAGTAAGTGACTGTGTAATATCAGAATATATTTTTGGGTTTGGATTATTACCCACAGGAAAGCAGTTAGTTTTAGTCTTCGAAAGTTCTAACTGTTATTAAAAACGCTGTTAATTCAGAATTGCCAAAAAGTATGTGAGCCACTGTAAACAGCATCTCTGTGGACAGAATACAGAATCTAGTGCATATCCAGCTGTCTCTTCTGTCTCTAGTCTCCACTGACTCTAGTGCTAGTCCTTACTGACTCTAGTCTCCACTGACTCTAGTGCTAGTCCTTACTGACTCTAGTCTCCACTGACTCTAGTGCTAGTCCTTACTGAC
>JAOYMR010000024.1:8470655-8484942 GCA_025802075.1 Tenebrosternarchus preto
CCCCCCTCCCCCCGTACCTTTATTACAAAGCATCTCTTCTACAAAGAATCAGTTGCAACAGTTTGTCAATATTTCATTTGACTTGAGGCAAAATGCTTTATATGCAAAGCTGAAACCCACTAACTGTATGTGGTTTAATAACTGGTGTGTGTGCAGTATCAGGGCACCATAGGGCTTTCACATACATCACTGCATATGTGTGTGTGTGTGTTCACGTTTGTGTGCATGCACATGGATGTGTTTCGTGTGTGTGTGTGTGTGTGTGTGTGTGTGTGTGTGTGTGTGTGTGTGTGTGTGTCTGTGTCCGTGCTTCCTGCTCTGAAGTACATTCATCCCACATAATCTCATAAGTATGTGTCCATACACAAATAAGCATTTCAGTTCCTGACATTTTCTCTGCCACTGAGCCAGACGGAGACCTTCTCTCTCCGAGCTTGTCTTTTTCTCACTGCTGCCCATTGATTTCCCTCTGTCTGTCCCTGTATGTGGACGACTACCTGTACACTCGCTATTGTGAGAGGAAAACTTTGATCTTCTTCAAAGATTTTTCTCCTTCCTCTGTGCCTGTGCCAGGGTTGTGTTTCCGTCACTCTTTTTAAGTTAACAATCCTGTGTGTGAGTGAGTGTGTGTGTGCGCGCACGCATGTGCATGCACTGTGTGTGTATGTGTGCGCACATGCGTGAATGGATGTGTGTGTGTGTTTGTGTGTGTGTGTGTGAGCTCACATGCGTGAATGGGTGTGTGTGTGTGTGTGTGTGTGTGTGTGTTCAGATGCCTTTTAAACTTCTCTAATATTGTTTAATAACTGCTGTAAGAGACTATGGAGCAGTGATATGCATCAGGGCACAAAGGAACATTACCATGAGCTCATAGACCCTGCTAGCAGTGAGCTTGCTAAGACCCTGCTAGCAGTGAGCTTGCTAAGACTGTACTGCTGTTGTAATAGTAGTTTTCTTAGAGGATAAAGGCACTTTCTGGAGAGTTTGATTCAAACAGGCATTTCACTCGACTTCCGCCTTTGTTTATGCTGAATAGAGGTGAGTTTCTGTGGGGCCCTGGCCTTGTGTGCTGTGTGCTCGCAGTTTGAAATGCAGCCTTTCACTAATGGGCTTCCTCATTCATGCACGCGCTCATATTCGTGCTGTGGAGCTTTAATTGGCTGTAAAACATTTGTAAAACACACCACGTCTTCATGAAAATATTAGTGCCAGATTTTCTAACCTCTGCTGTTTGTGAAGACCCTCCGTGCTACGACATTGTAGCTCATATCCATAGAAAAATGGTGCTGATAGCATTCTGATGATAGTAGAGACTCACTGGAAGATTTCATCTCACAAACTGCCACCATCATTCCTGTAATTTCCAGTCCAGAATGAATAAAATGCATTCTGTATTTTAGTATTGGAGGTTTGAGGCTTTGCTGTATGTACAACACTCTCTCTCTCTCTCTCTCTCTCTCTCTCACTCACTCACTCACTCACACACACACACGTTTGCATGCGCACACACACAGATATGTACACAATCCTGTTTGAATCCTTGACTGCCAACCCTCACAGTTTCTTCTTGCAGGCCCAGGAGCAGTTCCAGAAGCTGGTGGTTATGCAGGCCAGCATGTCCAGTGTGTATCACAGCGTGTTGGAGTATTTTGCTATCGACCCCAAAAAGACCTCCATCGAAGAGCTGTTCACTGACCTCAGCAACTTCAGAACCATGTTCATGGTATGGAATCAAGCATTATGTTCCCTTGGGGGGGGGGTTCCAGGCCCAGACTCCTTCCCTGAGACCCCCACTGACCCTAACCCCTCACCCCACTAAGGCAGAAGATATATACTTGCTTCTAATAAAAGAGATTTGACGTTTTAGGTTATTGAAGGACAAGCAATTTTTTTAGATAGGCAACAACTAAAAAATACCTTTTTCTGGGCTCACAGCATTGACTAACTTTCTGCCACCTCCTAGCACTTACAATCCTGGTGCCCTGTGGTTGAAGAATTGATGACTCCGCCCACTTTAAGAAAAATTGGAAAAACATAAAGTCAAAAACAAAAGCTTTTTGTTTATAAGCCAGTGATGCCCATCCTCACACTGGTAAAATCATAACCCTTGACTTACGTTCTGTCCAACTCTGGCCGATCCAGAGAAAAACCTTGTGGTCAGGATGGAACCACAGGGGCTTGAGCTCTGAATAAAAGGCTCTAGTGATTGTGTGTGTGTGTGTGTGTGTGTGTGTGTGTGTGTGTGTGTGTGTTGTTTCTATAGAACAGTACTGTGCTCCTCCCAGTTCTCTTGCTTCTCTTCACACTGTGCCAGCACATGCTCTTCTCAAGCCCTGCCTTCCTTGGTGGTTCAGTTCTCAACCAGAGCTCCCAGTCCCAGACCAGCTCTGGGCTCTGCAGCTCCTCCACGTCCAGGAGCTTGTGAAACTTCTCGAATGCTGGTGAAGGGAAGCAGGGTAATTAGCAGAGTTCAGCCTCAGACCGACAGCTCTTCACACGTGCCAACGAAATGCATTTCACACACTCTTATTTTTGTCTACTTTCGCTACAGCTGAGATGTGTGTGGCTGTGCACGTGTGTGGCTGTGCACGTGTGTGCCTGTGCACGTGTGTGCCTGTGCATACGGGACTATAGTAATGTGACGACACAGTGCAGCCTGTCTGCTTTGTGAAAGACCGTTTGAAATGCAAAGTTATTTTCCACTTGGCTGCGGAAATGATGATGAGACGAATCTCATTCCTTTTATTATTTTAAATGATTTCATAATAGAAATTGTGAAATTTGGCGCACAGCCTGACTGCAGACCTTCCATCAGATGCATGATAATGCGCTCCTGCCGCGCACCTCTGAAAGGGGTCCCCTGTGAAACGCGTCCCCTCTGAAAGTGGTCCTCTGTGAAATGTGTCCCCTGCTGTTAGAACGTGCAGTGCCCTCTCTCATCACTGGCACCAGTTAGAAACACATGAGGAGTGTGTTGTGTCGAGGGTGAAAGAACTGCTTGTTTTCTCCGCTGTCTGGCTGGTGGGTGTGGTCTGGGCTGGTGGGTGTGGTCTGGGCTGGTGGGTGGGGCTAGAGCTGGCTTCCCCCAGTACCTGCGTGCTGCTATAGGGTTTCATGCTGTGGTGGCTGCCTCATTAGTTCTTAACATCGACCAATAAGAAGCAAAGTTGCCTGGTGCAAAGGTGGGAGTGGCATCTGTCACCGTGGACGACGAGGAGGCTGTCAGACTGGGTCCAGACCCACACACACACCCACACACACACACACACCTGTACAGTTACATACTCACAAACAATCAAGACAGAGATACATACACACACACACACACACACACACACACACAGTTACATACTCACAAACACTCAAGACAGAGATACATACACACACACAGTTACATACTCTGCAGACCCTCTGTGCAGTCATACATTACTAACATATACAAATGTAATCCATCACACATGCACTGCTGTGCATTCATACATTACCCCACACACACACACACACACACACTCACACTGTCCACCACATATGCCCTGCTATACAATCATACATTAATACACATACACACAACATAACCCACCACTTATACATCGCTGTACAGTCACATTACTGCACAAACACACACACACACACACACACTTGCAGGCAGGCTGTCAGTGAAGCACACACTTTTTTTTTTGCATGCACATACACTCAGTCATTCTCTCTGTGACATGCGCACGCACGCACACACACACACACACACTCTCTCAATCATTCTCTCTGTGATGCACACAAAAATGCATAGACATACACACATATGCGTACACACTCAGTCATTCTCTCTGTAATACGCACATACGTGATTTTATTCTCTTATCCAGCTTTGTAATTCAGACTTTTTTTTTCTTTCCTGAATGACAGGACAACAAGTTTGGATGAAGATTGTTTTTAACAATCATTGTAGCGACTCTGAGAACTGTGTGTACACACACACACACATGTGAGAACACACACACACACACGAGAACACACACACACGCACCATTTTTTCCCTCTCCCTTGCCCCCCACCCCAAGTACAAGAGCTGAGGAGCAGAGATGGATCTGACAGTCCTTTAATTAAAACTAAAGGCAGAGGCATGAATCTACACGTGGCTCAGGACAGACAGCCAGGCCAGATAGTCAGAAGAATGAGCAAATTTACCGCAAGACAAAGTTGATCTGTCCTGCGCTTTAACAGCAGGCTCTCTGCAGGCAGCTGAAGTCCTTGTGAATAATTGAATCCCTGTAAGGAGAGGGAGAGAAGAGAGAAGCAGGGCGGGCAAACCTTCACACTGCGACCCACTTCACCCGGCGCGGAGAGCTACGGGAAAATGCTCTCCCGAAATAGAGCGGAGAAACCAGTGACAGATGAAAGTGTTTGTCTCCTGTACTGCAGGCCATGTTAAATCTCAAGCTCTGATTATTCTCATTACCTGATTAGAGAAGGGTAGAGATGGTTACGCACACACACACACACACACACACACACACACACACACACACACACACACAGGTTGCTAGTCCCTGTTCTGCTTTATCAGTTCCTCCTAATATAACACGTTGTCTTTAGCACTGGCAGGAAAGACACAAAAAATATGGCGCATTTGTACTAATTAGGAAAGTGTGAAGAGCTGCATTACCCACAGAATGGACATCACTGCTTAAGCTGAATCAAAGCGTGTGAATGAAAAAGAACTTTCAGGGCATATAATCGTAGTTTGATTTCACACCTCACCCTGTGCTCCAGAAAGTGCCACAGATCTATTGCATGTAAATCGCTGGTATTGTTGAGAGTATTGTTGAGCAGAAACTGGCGAACGATGTATGAGGCCAGAGATCGAGCTCTCGGGCCCTTATGCTGAACAGCGCCACCTGCTGCCGTGGCCCCTCTGTGCCTCCTTGCCCTGACTGGCTCTCCAGAGAGGAGCAGAACAGCAGAGCTTGTTGAAGTGAGAGTACAGACGATGGTTCAGAGTGTAGGCCTACATAGTCACTCCCATATGGTGTTCCCTATCTGCCTCTGTCTACTTCTCCAACAAGCCACTGTGGCAACGTCTGTAACATCCTGGTGATTCCTCACTCCTGTCTCCGTCCTCTCACGCTCGCTCTGTGTAGTCCGGTGACGTTTATGTCACCCTTTCTTCCGAATGTGAGAGAAGCGCAGAGGCTGTGTTTTGTTTAAACTTCACCATAGTCTCCGCTCCCTAATGGCCATTAACTCAGGCTAAGGACGCCTCTTTTGGACCTTTTAGCCCCAGACTGATGGCATTGAGCGAGCGCATTGACTTCTGCTGTTTCTAACTGGTGTGTTTGGCCTGTGTGAACAGAAGCCCTGCGGCTCTGCGATCCGCTCCCTCACCGAGCGCCCGTCTCCTTCCCCCCACGCCGACACAGATTTGATCTCCAGCTCATCGATGGTGGCTGTTCAGCACCCATGGTCGTCAGCGTGTGCTGGACCTGGCCTTTGCTCGGCTTTGTGCTGAAATCGACTTTGCTGTTCAGAGGTTTTGTCCTGCGTGTTTTTAAGCACTTGGTATCTGGAGGGTCATTGGAGGAGGTTTTTTGTTTCCCCCCCTCCCTCCTTCTCCACACGTCCATGTCTGGATGCGGAGGTGGACAGCGTAGCTGTAGCCCTGGTCCCTCACGCTGTCTTTTGTGTGCGAGGCTAAAACGGAGTTCCATCAAGAGCACGGCGTTCGCTCCTGCGGGAGACGGACCCCCTGCGAGGAACGTCTCGCGCCGCAAGGGTTCGTTAATGTAAACAAAAGTAGCTCTTCTGCCTGCAGCCAAAGCAATTAGAGTTTGTGAAATTAGCTGGTCTCAGTCCAGCCGCAGCGTCCCGCAGATCGTCCCGTCCCGTCGGGCCGTTGTGTTTGACTGGAGCGGCGGGAGACAACGAAGTCTCGCACTGCCGGCACGCTGGCTGTAATTAAGCCCAATCCTAGACTGGAAAGGGGACGAGAGAGAACAGATCGGCCTTCTTAATGAGAACGGGGGGGGGCCTGAGTCCTGTCTCACCAGCTCCTCTTCTGAGTCTTTTGCACATGGTCTCCACAGTAACACACGAGCTGCTTGGCTGGTCAGACGAGAGGCCCCTGAGTTTGACCTGTGGATGTTCAGGCTAATGGGAGCGAGTGGATAACACGGCTCAGAGGAACTGTCTGGTTAAGTCTGTCGGATTGGAATATGGCTGTTAAGAGTGAATGCAAAATGCTTACTTGCCTCTCGTGTGTGTGCTTTTAAAATCTCAACCTATTCCCAGCTGGGCATCCATGTACAACACTGCTCATCAAAGGTTTCTTAGCTTTTCTGATATTTCTAATAAATAAGCAAGTTTTCGTTAGCTGTTCATGGAAACCTAATAAAATGAAGACTAACCAGATTTATTTTAGGGAAAACAATATCAAGGAAGACATGTTGATGAATGAACATGAAGAGAGAGAGAGAGAGAGAGAGAGAGAGAGAACATTGCTTACTGATGCCATTGAGGTGGAGATGGATAGTACAGTCAGAGCTGTTTCCCCAGTGTCAGCTGTGTGTGTGGGAGTCACTCTCTACAACTCATCAGTCATCTACACACACACACACACACACACAGAGTTGCTGACCGGCACATATGTGAGCAAATGTGTCCTTGTGTCTCGCCTTAATATGCCTTCTGGGAGTTTCTACTGGCTCTTGGCAAATATGATTATTAGTGTCACTTCTGCAATATTATACAGCTGTGCTTTTATTCTGCATTTGATTAGAGATGCACCAATATAGCAATTCTGAGACTATAGAGAAAACTGATAATTGACTGATAATTAAAACCCTATATTTAATACTGATACTGGTTTTACATTTTTAAAGCCGTTCACACTATTAACCATATATGATGTACAATGAGAATTTACCAAAGCTTTGAGATCATAGTAGGAAATATTTACAAAGGGGGTGGGAGACACAAATCCTTTTATTTCTCCTCTTAAGTGTTTTAGGCAGTTTGCAAAAGAACAGACTTGCATACAGCAGGAAGCCCAGCTAGGAAACAGCAGAATTCAGTTACACGAAGCCAAATATTACACTTGATTAATGAAAGTGAGTTAAAAGATGTTGTGAGATCACAGCTATACAGAAAGGGAAAGGAGAAGCGTTTCCTTCAATACGAGCATCTCTGTGCTCACAATACACACCTGTCTACCCAGTGCTGCAACTGCATGGAAAATTGTCACTGAAGCTCGATAGGTGATGTTAAGAGAAGGAGAGCTGCGTAGGTGTTGGAGTTCAGGGGCTCACGGAGCTGTGGGCCCCGCCTCACCCCACCTGGCTGTGGGCCCTGCCCTGCCCTGCCCCGGTGCCTGCCTGTCCTAGTTCCAGCGTTGCTGGTGGTCCTGACTAAGCGGGGCCTCCGGTGGATGTCCTGAGGTGGTACCGCATGTCCACTGCTACACTACATCCACTCAGCTGTTGCCTATTGCTGTGCTCAGGGATGTCAAACTTTCCTGACTGGGGCCTCTGAGAGATGGAGGATATTCCAGTTCAGCGGGTCATTATACTACACATTACAGCTGACATGTTCCACTGAAACTGGAGGGCTGTTGAACGGAGGGACTCGGGCCGTGATTTCCTGCAGTCTGGTCCTTCTTGCTGAACATGCTGGCTTCTGCTCACTTTCACGGCTGTTCGGAGAGGAGAACTTGGTTCTGAGGTGAAACACCGGCTTGGGTCTCTGGGCTGACGTGCGTTCCGGTAGCTTCTGTACCACCACCACCCCTGTTTTGCTGGTGCTTGAGTAGTAGTTGCCATGGGCACCAGTTGCCGTGGGCAACCTTATCGACCAATGTTTATCCCCTCAGTCAGACCAGGCACTGCCTCTTCCAGGGTGTAATTCTACCTCTTGAGGCCTCCAGCATTTTCATGACGGCGTTAGAGCTGTGCTCTGCGTCCCCTCTCTGGTGTTTGTGTTGATACCGGTGTTCATGTGGTTGCTGTGGATTCGCACCCACAACCTCCAAACCCCTGCTGTAGTTGTGTAGTCCGAACTGCAGGGCGAGGGAGGATGACACAGCACAGCCTGGTGCCCCCCGGCTGCAGCAGGGGGGCTTGTGGGAAGCCTCGCGGAACCTGATTTAGAGTCGTCTATCTCGGCGTCTGTTTGCTGACGGAGGATTTAGAGTCAGAGTGGCGCGTTGCCGCGTGAGACAGGGCCCCGTTAACATTATCGCATCCACACACAACGTCAATACCCGTATATCCCGCTTCATAAAAGACTCGCGAACGGAGGCGGCCTCTTCTGCACTCGCACAGGCCATAAATAACCAGATAACTGCACACGTTTGGAAGACTCTAGTCTGCTTGGAGAGGCAGACGGGTGGTACTGAAGGTCCAGGTGGAGTGGTGATCTGCAGTGTTTTAATATCTCTCTCCAATAGAAACGAACGCCGCTGTAATGTTACTTATCCGACTGCAAAAATAAAACTCGCGACGGCCAGTGGGTTTATTTTCAGTTTAATTTCCCCATTTTGCTCTGATCCTCTCTGAAGCCTGTGTGAACAGAGCTGAGGATGTGTGAGACAGCCATCATGTACGTCATGTAGGAAAGACTTTTTATAACGGTGTGTGTGCGCGTGGAGACGCACAGTTTATTTCACACCTTTTGTGTGTGTGTGTGTGTGTGTGTGTGTGTGTGTGTGTTGTGTGTCCTGTTCTTCTTTTGTCGGTTCCTCAGTCCTGCCATTATGTTTGCACAAGGCATGCGATTTTCCACGCTCCACGTGCTTAATTTCAGACCGCACCCAGAGACAGACTGAGGGAGAGAGAGAGAAAGGGAGAGAGAGAGAAAGAGAGAGAAGGGTCGAGAGAGGGAGGGAGAGAGAAGGGTTGAGAGAGGGAGAAAGAGAGAGAAGGGTTGAGAGAGGGAGAGAGAGAGAGAAGGGTTGAGAGAGGGAGGGAGAGAGAAGGGTTGAGAGAGGGATAAAGAGAGAGAAGGGTTGAGAGAGGGAGAAAGAGAGAGAAGGGTTGAGAGAGAGAGAAGGGTTGAGAGAGGGAGAGAGAGAGACAGATAAGAAAGCAGTTTCACAGGCCAGGATTACTACATCCTAATGATGTTTTTCAGGTTGGCTGTTTTGTTCCTTTCTTATTGCGTATGTTCTCACACCTAGAAAACGACCCCCCCCCCCCGTCTTGTTAAAGAGGTGCGTAGGAGATTTTAGCTGCACTCTGCTAATGGCTTGATATGAATGGAAGGAAAGCGCGGTGTAAAAATCCCTGCGTTGAAGCCTTCAAATGTTCTTGGAGATATTTTAAGGTGGTGCTGTGCTGTCTGAGCCACAGAGAGGAGGAGTGTGTGCTAACCAGACTGTTCTCCTTTCCTTCTCCCTTTCAGCAGGTTAGGGTTAGGGCAAAGGTTAAAGCTAGGGTTAACCCTAACCCTCCTTGATTGCCTCCTTCTCTTTCCTCTTTCTTTTACCCTGTTCTCTCCGTGTTTGTTGCTGTCCCGCTAGGCCTCTGTGCGATGTCCTGCGCGCAGTTTCTTCCCGCTTCTGCTGCTGCTGTGCAGTGTTTGGCTCATCTCTGTCCTGCTCGAGCGGAGCGTTCCTGCACACCCCAGGGGTCCGTCACCAGCCCTGTCCGTTATCACCTCCGTGTCTCTCCACACCCTTGCTCTCTTTTGTTCTCTCTTTTGTTCTCTCTTTTGTTCTCTCTTTTGTTCTCTCTTTTGTTCTCTCTTTTGCTCTCTCTCTCTGTCTGTTTCTATTGCTTTTACTCTCTTGCTTCGTCTTCCTCTCTCTTGCTTTGTCTCTTCCTCGTGTTCCTCTCTCTCTCTCTCTCTCTCTCTCTCTCTCTTTCTCTCTCTAACTCTCTCTCTCTTCCTCCCTTCAGCAAGCGGTGAAGGAGAACGGGCGGAGGAGGGAGGTGGAGGAGAAGCAGCGCAGGGCGAGGATGGCCAGAGAGAGGGCGGAGCAGGAGAGGCAGGAGCGACAGCAGAGGAAGAAGAGACTGTTGGGGGTCAGTGCAGGTGAGACATGAACCACCGAACACACGCCTTCAGATCACGGGGAACACGCCCTGCACACGGGCTTCAGATCACAGGGAACATCACTCAGGAGAACAGGGGGGCCCACAAGTGAGAAGTGAATGGAGATATGAGTCTTGTGTGAGCGGCTCTATATGTACTTGGAGCGTAGACTGAGCCTCTATGAGACTGCGGGAGCCACTGGGAGGGTGGCAGGGTGACCTCTCCCTCTGACAGCACGTCTCCTCAGTGCTGGACACTTACATCATGTTCAACTGGTTTCTGACCTCATGACACACGCTAATGACGAGACCCGTCTCTCTCTCCCTGTTCGTGATGGTTCTTCCACCCTCCATGGTCACATTTGCCCTTAGACCAACAGGCTACGTATCATTCACTGGGGTTATTTAGAGTTTCTGGTCTTTATCATCAGCTACACACTTTGTACCGCCCAGATTCAATAACCCTTATAAGGCATCTCTCATTTTTCTGGGAAGAGAATCATAGAGACCAAAGACCTCCATGTATAAAGTCCTACTTTGAACTGCGGCATAGTGCCAGAGGTTAGGAAGAGAATGTAACGTTGTTTCTGTTTACTCTAGCATGTTCATCCAACATGGCAGTAGCGTGAGTAGAGGGTTAAAAGTGTCCTGCGGGGGAGGGGCTTTGGTGTGTGTGGGTTCTGGCTTGGCTCGGTCCGGCCCAGAACCGCATACCTGCTTACCACCGCGCTCCAACTATTAAACTCCAACTATTCATGACATGAATTCAGTCAAAATCTGCTAGTTTGAATAAATCGGCAGTAAAGGGCAGTATAACACACACAAAAATACACACACACTCGCAAACACACACGCATGAACACGTACATGCACACACATACACACACACTCATGCACACACACTCATGCACACATGCAAAAAAAAAAAACTATACACACACACACACACCCATGTAAGCATGCGTGTACACACACACACACACGCACACACAAGCATTCATGGAAGACAATAACCAGTCATCTAAGTGGTTGAGTGGTCCAGGTAATAGAATAAAAAGTAGAGGAAATTATATTTGTGCAGTGGTTTGGTTTAGAGTATCAACCAGGCACAATATGAGCAGAAACAATGTGCCTATTCCCTCTGCCAATGAGCACAGCGTAACAGGGCATGAGCACAGCGTAACAGGGCATGAACTCGTATGATTCGTCTAAGATACACACACATCACATTTCACTGTTTTGTGACTAATATCTCAAAGGTCTAACAAGCTTCAGTGGTTTTTATTCATTGTTCATCCATCCATCCATCCATTTATTCATCCATCCATCCATCCATTTATTCATCCATCCATCCATTTATTCATCCATCCATCCATCCATCCATCCATCCATTTATTCATCCATCCATCCATCCATTCTTTTACAGTTTTGCTTGATTTGCGTATGTGGTGTAATGTCTATGTGTGGGGTGTAATGTGTGTGTGTGTGTGTGTGTGTGTATGTGTTATGTGGTTATGTGTGCACCCGTGTGTTAAAGTAACAGGTAGGATGAGTTCAGCTTTATGGCAGAGGATGAGACCTGGTATTGATGTACTGTTATAGCCCAGCTATGTTTGTCAATGGATGGAGGGGGAGAGAGATGGGGGGGGGGGATCAAAGGGAGAGAGAGAAGAGTCAATGGCAAACTTGGTTTAGAAATTTTTAGTCAATGGCAAACTTGCTTTAGAAATGGTGAATCAGTAGAAGCACAGTTTCTGTACTTATGTTTGAGTATCTGCCTAGGAACGAAGGAGTGCATGTGCGCGCGCATGTTTTCAAAGTGGCCTAATCCTCAGGAGGAAGGAACCAAGGTTTTGTTAAGGACAGCTGCTGGAGCTCCACTGAGCTTCCTCTGTTCTTTCAAATCCTGCTCTAAGAGTTCTGTCCTTCCTGGAGAACAGATCAACTCTCTTCAGTGTGATGAAGGAAGGAGAGGCTTCCACTGAACAACCAGTGCAAGTTATTGAAATGCAGCACAAGCATCGCTACAAATACGAAGGATGTTGGAACTACAGTAAAACAGCAGTTGGCATAAAACTACAGTTCAACTCTTGCTCAATAGAGGGCGCTGTGCACTGTCACGGCGTCAGGCACAGGCGGCAGAGAGGAAGGTCTGGGTTGAGCCCTCCCTGGCTGAACCTCACCACTTCTGACCAGTTTGTCCCAGTAAGCAACCAGAGTTGCACACAGGTGTGTGTGTGTTTTGTGCGAGGGAAAGAGAGAAACTAGCTTAGCGCATTTTAAAATCTATTTTCATTACATCCTACTTTTTCTACCACTCCTGTTAAAACAATTTTGCTTCAAAAATAATGCGGACATCATAATAAAGGCCCTGCTTTTTCTGTCCTCTCACACTCCCTCTTGAGGAGCGTGTGAGCGTGTTCCATCTGCATACGTGGTCTATGGAGATTGAAATTTCGATTAAAAAATGGGACTGCGTGTGCTCGGGTGCGTGTTTTCTTTTTACTGCCTGCCATGTGAAAAATCGCTTGCATTAAGATCCAGGGTGCAGCGGTGGAAGGAAGTGTTTGTCAAACGACAGATTACATATAAGAGTTTTATTTAACATTCTGCACAAGGCTGCCACACTGAACGATTCAGTCAGGGGAGGAGTGAAAGAATGGGGTGAGAGGGAGAGAATAGGGGATAGAGAGGGTGGAGGAGATGGGGAGAAGATGAGTTAGAGACAGATGCCGATGCTAAGAAGCTTCAAGCTTTCTGGGCCTGTCAGGTTCCTCGCTTTGGGTGTGTAAGAAAGAGGCAGACGGAGAAAGGTTAGTGAGACGGGGACACAAGTGTCTGAGAGTGAGACAGGGAGGGAGGGAGTGTGTGGCTGAGTGTTTAGTAGGGTCAGCCCGCTCTATAGCTGTGTAAATGTATCTCTCTCTGCTGGCCTCAGGTGCCTCTCCAGCTAATGGTAGCTGCCTGTCCACTCAACCTGGGGTGATTTGCTCTCTCTCCTCCATGACCACTGAGCCGCAGAGTGGGTCCTCTTACCCTGGGCAGCTGGGGCCTTTTGATAGAACAAGGGTGCGTGCCTGCCTGCGTGTGTGTGTGTGTGTGTGTGTGTGTGTGTGTTTATGGCTCTGTATATATGTGTATGCAAGTGTGTTAACTGGTGGTGTTGTAGAAATTTATCCTTGGCAAGACCAGAGTGAAGCAAAAGTGGCTGTTTGATGAAAGCAGGTGGAAATGTGAGCCAGACCCTCCCCGCCCCTGTGCCTTGCAATTTGCCATGTTCTACATTCAGACCTCGTACAGTCCCTGCTTGGAGGGCTCTGTCCTTACAGGCTGAGCCCCGCCTGCCTGTACAGCTCTGTCCTTACAGGCTGAGCCCCGTCTGCCTGTAGGGCTATGTCCTTACAGACTGAACCCTGTCTACCTGTAGGGCTTGCCTGTAGGGCTCTGTTCTTAAAGCTTCATCCATACCTGCCTTTAAGGCTCTGTACTTACAGGCTGATCCTCACCTGCCTGTAGGGCTCTGTCCTTAAAGCCTGAGCCCTGCCTGTCTGTAGGGCTCTGTCCTTACAGACTGATCCACGCCTGCCTATAGGGCTCTGTTATTACAGACTGATTCATGCCTGCCTATAGGGCTCTGTTGTTACGGACTGATCCACGCCTGCCTATAGGGCTCTGTTATTACAGACTGATCCATGCCTGCTGGCAGGGGTCAGCATGCTGCCTTTAAGTTTGAGGGCTAAAGAAAAGTGTTTCTTTATTGTGTGTGTGTGAGTATATTAATATTAATCAAATGGTTGTATTGGCTGAGAGGCATATTATTGATAAAGCACTGGAAATCAACATGTTCTAAAAATGCAATTCAACGTATTCATTAAGCCCACTACTAGTTAAATTCATTAAATTATTAATAATAATGTGAATAACAATATTAATAGCAGCTAACAGACTTTAACATGACACTGGAGGACGGAGATGTGACCAGCTGTCCTGGATGGAGGTGTGGTTAAGTGTCCCCTGTTCCTGGATGGAGGTGTGGTTCAATGTCCCCTGTTCTTTGATGGAGGTGTGGTTCAGTGTCCCCTGTTCTTTGATGGAGGTGTGGTTCAATGTCCCCTGTTCTTTGATGGAGGTGTGGTTCATTGTCCCCTGTTCTTTGATGGAGGTGTGGTTCAATGTCCCCTGTTCTTTGATGGAGGTGTGGTTCAATGTCCCCTGTTCTTTGATGGAGGTGTGGTTCAGTGTCCCCTGTTCTTTGATGGAGGTGT
>JAOYMR010000024.1:8499554-8511221 GCA_025802075.1 Tenebrosternarchus preto
CTGCATGTCTAGTCACGGTTTAAACAAATGCTCTTGCCTGAATGACATCAGTCTACTTCTTTTTCTTTAAGAACCACCTCTTGCGTCTTTCCAGCCAATCACGCGTCTTGCAGCCTTTCTAGCCTGTCTGCTCACTGATTGGCTCTTTTGCGTGGGTGTTTGAGTTCTTACTGAGTGGGGATTATTGCTAATGCGTATGCATTAGCTCCTGTGACAGCTGTGTTAATATGTTCAGGAGTTGCCCACGGAGACAAGCTGATCGCCAGCCTGTCATGACACTTCCCTGCACTGCCCTCTAGCTCAGAAGAGAGGGTTACCTGCCCCAGTGGCTGAGGGTCGGGGATCAGCTGAAGCGGTCCTCTTCTGGCAGGCTTCTCAAGCTTCCCACCTTTGATCTCGTTCTCTAAGCGATGCGATTTGACATTGGCAGGTGGCGTATGGTCGTCCTGCCGCGAGAACACGAGTAAAAACGTTCGTCTCATGCCTTTTTAACGCTACGCTACCGGGTGTAGTAATCCAAATGGCAGCTTAGCCAGACCAGCGTCTTCCAGATCCAACGGTCCCTGGCTCTGTCGTGATCTTTGCTAAGTGCTGAATATCTTCACGCATCTTCTCGTATCTTCTCATGAAGCTATTGAAATGCTAATGACTCTAAACTGAATTTCCTGATATGAAGTATGTTGGGAGCAGGAATGTGTGGCGTCATCAGCACACGAGATAATCAACAACGGCTGGCCTTATCAAGGATGCATCATAATCATTATTGAGGCACTTAAAACATTAAGTAGTAAACCTTATTAGCCTGTTATTGCTTTTAATAGAACACTGCAGCTGGTAGAGTGAGCATGCATGAATACAATTACCAAGAGCTCTCCTCCCACTCTGTTCCCATGGCACTGATAATGTCTCCTCTCTCTCTCTCTCTCTCTCTCTCTCTCTCTCTCTCTGTTTTTCCTAAATTACAAGACCAAATGAACAGAAATGGAGAGGAAAATTAAACAGACATGAGAGAATAATCGAGTTATTTTGAAGGTGAGCATGGAGCATCCATGTCATCCATCTGTGAGAGGGGGCGCTGTTGCACGTTTACACTCACACACCCCCATGGCAAAAAAAATACCAAGGGCACTGTTGCATTCTGGGACAGCACGCGTCCTTCTGCCCCCACTCCAGGGAGAAGCGTTGATCATCTGAGGCCATGGTGAAGGGACACCATGGCTGTCCTTGTTCCCGTGATGTCAGCGTGGCCTGGCTGACTAATTGAGCCCCAGGCTTTGCGGTGTCAGAGCAGGCCTGAGCTCCAGCAGGCCCCAGTGCAGATCTGGCTAATTAGCTCTCGTCTCACACCAGGCCTCTGTCTCATTCATCTTCATTTTCACTCTGCCATCTGTTTTTTAAATAACCCTCCGGAGTGTCACTCTCGCCCACACCCAGCACGCCGCAGCCCGGCCCAGGCCTCTCGGTGGCCTCCCTCTCAGCCTCTGCTTAATTACTTGTTATTTCCACAGCGCTGGGAGACAAGTCTGCGCATCTCTCCGGAGATCCCCGTCAGGTAGGAGGGATTTTCTGGGTGCGTGTGCGTTATTGTGATCCAGCACGCAAAGTGTTTGTTCGTGCTCACACGCGTGGGTGTACACAACGCGTTGTAATTGGCGTGCGATAGACCCGTGTGACGGCCAGGTAAAGAGTGCGAGGGGGAGGTGGTGAGGCTTGCCGTGTTGGTGAACAGAGTCATGTGCGTCTGCTCAGGACTGTGTGTCTGGGGAAGATGGGTTTGTATACGTCCTTAGCACCGTTTTTCTCTGGAATCGAGAGTGACTGATGTCTTAAAAAAGGAGTGTGAAAAGAAGTTTTCCTTCCCACCCTCTCACACCTCACCCTCACTCTTGCCCCTCTCCCCGCTGTAAATACCCCTAAGTAATTGATCTCCTGGGTTTTGCCGTTTTACACTCCAGTAGAGCAGCAGAAAGAATTAGAACAGAAACATCTGGATGAGGAGATACTGTAATTAAAACAGAAAGCGTCGTGCACTGGTCAGCGTCTAGTGTAGCCATTAGTGTGGATGGAGCCACACTTCCTGCACGGTGTGTGTGTGTGTGTGTGTGTGTGTGTGTGTGTGATGACTGGAGTATACAGGCTCTGTACCGAGAGGCAGTAGCAGGCTGCGCTGATGTGTGCTGCTCTGTGTGCTGCTCTGTGTGCTCACGGGTAAGTGGCGCTCTGTGAGTTTAGGTTTGTGACGTTCATTTATAATCTGCAGCCAGATTCTTTTCCTCTCTGGTCTTTGTTAGTGCAGCTCCACCAAGCAGCATTCTGAAAGCTCTGGGTGTCATACCCTTAGCTGTAAGAACCCTGCTTAGGTGTGTGTGCACGCACATACGCACACACACTGAGCACCCCACTGGGCCATATTTATTTATTTATTTTTAATTGATTATTCGGGAGTTGAGGGTAAAAGGAGAGTCTGATCTTCGGACTTTTGGGAGCCCTTGACCCCGGTTCTTCAATGCTCTCTCGTCCTCTCACTCCATCTGAGCCTCAGGCAACACTAGAAGCCGCTAAGTGTGACTAAAACCCCCGTCTCTCTCTCCCATGGGAGAAAGGGGGCTTTATGCTTTGAATGACCAGGGTTATGATAAGACCAAAGAAAGAGAGAGAGAAAAAAAGAGCATTAGAGACAGAAATTGGGATGGAGGGGTTGGGGGGGGGGAGGGGCTCGACTCTCTCTCAGACATTTGAGGGGCAGGGGGCTAAGTGAAGTGGGTCTAAAAAGGATTGGGCTTCAAGGCTGATGGTGTGACTGTATCTGACCACATGAGCTGTGAATTCCCAGAACCGGCTGGCAGAAGCCAGCCGTCCTCTCCGCTGGGCGCGGAGTTCCTCCTCCGTGCCCAGAGAGCCTCACCCCAGACCCCAGAGCGCTCCCCTCTCACACACCCATTAAGCATGATTGCCTTATTAATACCAGTCCTCACAATGATCATGCAACATATATTTTTTGAATTAGAAGCTTGAAATTGATTTGCGTGCAGCCAGGGAAAGGTCAGTGAGAGCTTGTTAAATGAGACGCGCGGAGCGTTGGAGCTCGTTCACGCTCGACTGAGCGGCACTGCTCTGGCCACGGCGAATGCTTTTATGAACGCGTTTGACGGACACGTGCCGTGAACTGTTGCTTCCCGGCTGTAAATCTTCTACCTAATCTGAAACACTCCACTAGGCTCCTTCAGAGAAGCATTCCGGCAGAGTCTGAACTAATAGATTCCGGATAAAAACTACGGTTTAATCTGCATTCGGATAACCAGGTGTCACGTTAAATGTAGTTCCATATTAAAAGATTAAAAGTCATTTATTAATTAATGGATTTTCAAGGCCATTGTTCTAACTGACATGCTAGAAGGAGAAATTGTGTTTAGAACTTTGCTTAGGTGGTTTGTGTGTTGATGAGATTAGAAACTCCAGACTCCAGGTTACTTCCAGAACATTGTGGGGGGGGGGGGGGTCTGTTGATTTTAGGAGTGGTTTATTTTTTAGCACTGAGCTTAGGATGTAATTCTCAGTTTGTATGTTCTCATACTGTCCAGTGAATGATTTTTCTCCATGTGAAATTAGCAGTGTGGAGGAATTGCGCTTGTGTTGAGAGCTTTCGGACGAGTGCACACCCCTTTTTCTGAGGTGATCGTGGATGTTAAGCGATCGGAGGAGGTGGAGGTGGTAGGGAGGCTCTCTGTGATTGTGAGCTCAGTATGTTCTAGTGTCAGAGTAATTGCTCCTGCCTGTTTTAATAGGCTGTAAGTAACAGTGCTGCTCGAAGAGCTGCTTAACCCAGACTTGGCAGGTCCATCCGGGCTGTTCCACTCAGGCTCTTCCGCCAGGACTGCCATGATGAATCAGGAAGCTTTATGGAAGACTGTGCGAGCACAGACATGCGTGTAATGATAAAGCTCAGAGAAAGCATGTATGTTTGAGAACGGACACACACATTCGGCCTATGCGGTGCGTCGTTGTGTCGAAGGGGTGTCGTGTGTGTGTGTGTGTGTGTGTGTGTGTGTGTTTGCAGCATGCAGAAGTACAAATAATTATTCTCTATTAAATTATTCAGTTTGCATGCTATTCTATAGCCTAAAGAGTGGGTTGTATGGGACTCGTTTCAAATATCAGGCAGGATTTTCTTTTAGAGGATTATATGACAGAAAAGTAACTATTTGAGGTCTAATTTATTCCTTGTGTGATGTGTGCAACCAGGCACTGTTCCTTCTACTGGATTATGTGATTACTGTTGTACTTCCGATGGCTGGACTTGAGAAGATCAGGAGACAGCAGCAGAGATTACAGCCCTGTGTAAATATCACTTCAGTGTCAAGCGGTTCAAAATTCAGTTTCACCTCTGAACTGTATTATTTCAGAGTTGGCAAGTGTTTTCTCTTATGAACAGTCAAAAACAAATACTTGAGAATGACTGAAAACACAGGCTCCAAAGGAGAAAACCCAACGCAACTAAAGTGAATAGACCCGTGGTCTTCATCGAACTGCTCCATCCATAGCAGACACACCTGTGATCAGTAGTGGTCTTCATTGAGATGCTCCACCCACAGCAGATACACCTGTGATCAATGAAACAAAACTGAGCACACCTGTGTATTCCAGTTCACGTAGGCACGTGATTCTAAAATGGCCTGTGAACCTTAGAACTTTGTTTTGGACCTATGGGCTCTGTCTGTCAACAGAATCGGACAAGAATCGATCGATGATCTGAAAAATCTGATTGTGAGATTTTATAAAGGGTACAGATACAGGGAGATCAGTGGAAACACAGTAGGAGGTGGTGTAGAACAAGCCACTAACCAGACCTGTAATGGCTGCCCTTCCAAAATGGCATCACAGACAGTTAAGCTCTGAGAGCCAGACGGGCAGGTGGTACAGTCTTGGCACTCAGGTTATCAGTGGAAATCTGGGTTTCTGTTACACTTCAGACAGTGTGAAGGACATTGCATCAAAACAACTTCTATGGAGAGCATCCAAGAAGTACAAGGTGAGGGGGGGGGGCTTGTTTGCTCCTCGGCACAAAATTGCAAGATTAAACTTTGCAAAAGAACATGAAAAGAACCCTGATATTGGAAGACTAATCTTTGATCAGATGGGAGTCAGGTGTGTTTAGCATGAACCTGGTCAGGAAACTCCGCACAGTCCTAACAGAGATACTCTGAGCTGGATGTGTGGTGATATGGACCTGCGAGAGGCCAAAAGGTGTTCAAGTCATGACATTGGTAGGTGGCACCACGAACGCCTGTGGATATACCAGGATACTGGGTGATGAGATGACACTCTACAGAAGCTTGGTAGAGGAGGAATATTCCAGCATGCTAATGATCCAAAGCACACTGACAAAATCATGAAACATTTTCTAAAGAAGAAGAAGAAGAAAAAAAAAGTTTAAAATATGAACTGTCCAAGAATGGCCTGAGTTGAATCCAGCAGATTCACCTGTGGGGTGTTTTAAAGAGAAGTGTCAGAATAGCTCAACACTTCCAACAAAGTGCAGCTGTAAAAAAAAAATGTCCAAGAAGAACTGGCAGAACATCTCTCCAGACATTTGTGCAACACTGGTGTCCTCCACACTGAGGAGAACTGAGTCTGTCATCAGAAATAAAGGTGGACATATTAAGTGTTGAAAAATCAAAGATTTTAAACCTCTGTAATGAAAAGTGGGTGTACCTTTGAGTTTCTACTGCCTGTATTTTAATAAAATTCTATAAATCTGAACTGTTAGTCTTTAAAATAGTAAATCTGAACTGTTTGTCTAATAAAGTAAATCTAAACTGTTGGTCTATAGTCTAAGATGTTGTAAATCCAAATTTTTAGTCTTTAATTTTACATAAAAGCAAATGCCCTGCAGTTAAATTCGCAGGCAGTTCAGTTACAGCAAAGCGATACAAGTTTGAATGATTTGACGTTGATTGCATTGCACAGGGTATCACGCACTTCTGTTGTGTTCTGTACTCCTGCAGTCCATGTAAATGCACACCACACAGGGTGATGCGTCTCGTTTGAACTCGCTTTCAAAACGTTGATGGATGAAGAAGAACGTTGCATTGTGAAGATTATCCAGTGTAGCAGTGGTCTAAGAGGCTTTATTAGAGATTACCATCAAACCTGAAGAGCCCCGTCTCATTTTTCCTCCTTTTTACTGCAGAAATGATAGAACCAGAGAAAAGAGAAAGCAGTAGTTAATCACTGCCTCTGAGCGGGGGAGAGACAGTCATGGGAGGAGAGAGGGAGAGAGAAGCACTGTTCTCTCTTCCATCCGCTCTCTAATTGATGCTACATGTCATTGTTCTAAAAGTTGGACTGTCAAAACTCTTGATTTATTGGTGTTTCAGACTCGTACATCATCTGCACATCACATGCGGACCATGTGCATTTCATTAGGGTGAGAGATGAATTCCAGCAGTGTGTGTTAGGAACACTGAGTGAACACACACATGCTTTAACCCACCTTTGTGCACACTAACCCCTCTTACATACAGACACGGACAAATCTAATCACACTGGTCCAAATCGGACCATAATCCATTATAGAAATGAGACCAGTTGCATATAGTTTGTGTGTGTGCGCGTGTGCATCCATGCATGTATGTGCTGATGTGTGTGTGAGTTGTTTTTTTTTTGTTGTTTAGGTTTTTTTTTCCTCACACTGTATTGATAAGCTCATTAAAGCACAGAGGTGTTACGTGTTAATACACATCTATGGAACTGTGTGCATGTGATTAGACATGCACGTGAGGGAGGGGGGGCGTCGGCCCTGAAGGGACAGGCTGAGTACTTTGAAGTCACCTGTGCGAATTACCACTAATGATTAATTAATAATTTAATTGACTAATTTTAATGAATAATTACTGAGCACACTGACCTGCTTTGGAGCTTCCACAGTGGAAGTGATCTGCAGATCCTTCTCGTTCTTTCACATCTACAAGCCTTTGCTACTTGAAACTTTCTCTCTTTGTGCTTCGTTATGGTTCAGTCTTTAAGTTTGTAGAACCATCATGTGAGTCTTATACCGCCCCAGGGCTGCACCCGGGTGCTGCTCCATACACCTGGCCTTGTCCAGAGAGAGAGAGCTCCTGCCTCTGTCTCGCAGAGAGCCTGGTGATCATGTCCTGCCAAACACAGGCTGTGTGGGATCCTCAACCCCCCCCCCCCCAACTACACTGCCTTTTGTATGGCCTAGCGCACAAGCTAACGAGCAAGCCTGTGTTAGCGCCAGGGGCAAGCCCTGATTGGCTGTCCGCTCTGAGCTGTCCGTCCGACCAGGGAATGCTCGCCGACCGGCGCAGAGGCAAGCCAGCTGCCGTCCGGCCAGAGTCTTTTCTCCGCTCTGGTTTCTCAGGTAGCTTTTGACGCCGTGTTCTGGAAAAGATGGCATCCTGTATGTGTAGCTGCTACACAAGCAACACGGTTTTATTTAATTAATTCTTTTCTTGCTTTCTTCCTTCCTGAGCTTTGGGATCCTGCTCGAGGCCATTCACACACAGCTGCTCTCTCTACATTCAGAGAGGGTTATACTTCACACCAGGGCTCTAAGTGCACTGCACTTTCTCTCTTTTTTTTTCCCTCTTCTCTGCATTTTCTCTGGTTTTCTTTCTCTCTCTTGATCTCTCGTTCCCTTGATCTCCCACTCCACCTCTTATCTCCTTTTTTTTTAAAATCTTTTTTTTATAATTCTTTCTGAATATCTGTCCATCTATCTCTAACTCTCTCTCTCTTATCCTCCCTCTCGCTCTCTTCCGCAGTCTCTCTTCGTCTCTCTCAGTCCAGCTGGTCTCTCTCCTCCTTTCCCAGGATCAGACCAACTTTTCTTGAGCAGAAGGAAAAACAGTAAGCGAATACGTTCGTGAGCCAGTCATAATCAGACCGTTTACTCAGTCTAGACTGATCTGTAGGGGGCCTCTGATCTCTGATTGCTCCCCTTTCCCCTCCTGTGTTCAGCACAATAGCTCTGCATGCTTGCCCTAATGCAGGTCTTACGCTGGAGCTTCCCACATGCAGGCTCATAGAGGAGAGCAGAAGGCTGGGAGCGCAGGCTTGGTTAGCGCCAGGGAGAAGGAGGGAAGGAGAGGGGAGACGGCGTTACTCAGGTGCCAGAAGATGGAAACTGACAGACGCAGAAAGAGGCTTGATGTAAGGTGGCCAAACGGAGAGATGTGCGGGCCATCCACAGAGCAGTGGGTACGAGGTGGTGAGAGTGTGAGTATAAGACTGGGCCTTCAGGAGGCAGAAAGGGTGATCGTGGTGTTTGGGGCAGGAGAGGTGGTGTTTGGGGCAGGAGAGAGGGTGATCGTGGTGTTTGGGGCAGGAGAGAGGGTGATCGTGGTGTTTGGGGCGGGAGAGAGGGTGATCGTGGTGTTTGGGGCAGGAGAGAGGGTGAGCCTGGGGTACTGTGTGTGAGGTCCTCTAGTAGGATGGCGCTGGAAGACTTGGTAAGATCTGTGTTGTCTACGGTGTTGCTCTGCATCTCTAAACTCCACAGATGGAGGCTTTTGCACGACCTTCACCAGATGGGCCCAAACACAGCTGCAGTTCTAGCCATTCGAACTGCTCTCTGCCCTAATGGAGAAATGAGGGAAAAAAGAAAGACGTGTTATTGTTGGAGGAGGAAAAGATGAACATTTCTGTTCTATTAGTTGAGTTTTATCTTTCCAAGTGGTGGACAGTGGAACCCTGTAGCACTGATCCAGTGCTCATGACAGGCATCTGGACGAGTCCTTGTGACCAAACAGGGTGAATTTTGCATGGCAAATGAAAACAGGCAGCAATAAGCAGTAAAAGTGAAGAATATTGGCCCTGCTTGAAGAATTCACACTGCCCTGATTTGTTTAAGCACATTTTGCGGGGATTTGATTTACCGGATTGCTTGGAAAGGTGGAGACTGTGGAGATTGTTTTGTCATCTTTCTCTCTCTCTCTCTCTCTCTCTCTCTCTCTCTCTCTTTTCTCTTCATCTTTTTTCTTCTATCTGCCTCCTCTCTTGCCTCCCCTGTAATGTAGCGATTGATCTGAGACGAGCTCGGCGGTCCTGCTGACTACTAACCTAGTCGCTGGGTCCCGCCGTCTCCGTGCCTGCATGGTTGTCATGGAGACTGCGTGGGCTGTGGGAGTTGATTTGGGAGTGCGAGGAGAGGCGTGGCCTGCTGCGCAGTTCTGTTTGTTGTTCAGGCTCGTGGCAGAGGGGCGGAGCAGAGGCTCTCAGAGACAGAGAGGGAGGACTACTCCACCAATCAGAAATGATTACAGCCACTCCAGCTACATCACTCTTGCATCTCGGCTAAGCCTTGAACGGACACGTACCGTTGTGTTGGTGGGAATTTTTGGTGCAGGCCAGACTAGACGAATACCCACCCGTGTATCCATCAGCTCCCCTGGTTCTGTTATCGGTTACATCAGGCACTGGATGACTACATGATCCATGTGGTTTTTAAAACTATCCATGCCACGCTTAACATGAAACAAAAGTATCGTTGTGTGGTTACCCGTTCGGGCTGATCACATGACTCTTACCCCAGCTGAAGGGATCCGATAGGTCACATGCACAGAACCACACTGACAAAATTTGAACCACCTGATTTCTGTTACCACTTTGTGTCATTTTAATTCTTGTAGAGGGTCAGAAACCATGGAAGCAGGATGTGACTTTATTCTCGAGGCCTTTATTCACGAGGGTTGCAGTTTGAACGGTGTTGAATAGTAGGAAAACCGATTCATTAATGGTGCTTTAGGCTCCAAGTTCCAGTGCAAAATGAAACCAAACATCACGTTATGGGTCAGGGGGAGTCGTTTTATCGAGCTCCTTCACACACTGGGATAAAAAAGCACATGACCTTGTGTTTATTTAGTTTTATCTCAGGACATTTCTTACGATGACAAGTGCCAAATTTCATTTTCTGCTTGATGTGTCTGGAATCAAATTGTAATGGGAAAGAATCACAGTCAGCTCAGATCATCACGACAAGCCTAACTGCCTGTGACTAGGAGGGGGGGGGGTCGAGTACATTCCTAAAGTTTTCTTTCTATTAAATGTTTTAAGTTTATGCAGTGCCACTGTGAGCGCTCTCAGCAGGGAAAATGGCCTCCCAGCTGATCTTTCTTCACCCATCTGCTGTGATGTTTTTCTACAGTACAGAACTGCTAAAAAAACCTGTTCTGCACTGCTGGTTTTTGAGGTGGCATCTATTTATTTATTTATTTATTTATTTATTCATTCATTCATCCCCCCCCCCCATTTTTTTTTGTGAACTCTGTGTGTAGGATGAGTCACTGACATGGCTCAGCACAGTTCCATGTCCAGTATATGCTCATTCCAAGTTTTGGAGAAAGCACTTTTTGTGTGTGTGTGTGTGTTTTTGTGCCTTTCTGAAATCCAGCCCACTTACCGTCAGCCTAGTGCCGTTTGCTGTAGCTGCGAGACTGAGGCTCGCGCACACGCTCTCCCGTTCGCTTTGGGTCTCCAGGCGGGGGGGGGTCATGTTCTCTGCCTGCAGCTCCGGCCTCCTGGAGACCTCGGGGCTTCTGCTTTGCCTTGTTCCCTCGGCAGGCAGAGTTCATTAGAGCAGTGTGTATCGTGATCACCTCTCTGAGGTATAGTTAGAAACACCCTCCTCTCTGATCCACCACAGAGTGGCCCACAGTGGGAGCTCCCCACAGATCACTATTATTAACAGCCTCTCATCCCACATCATGTTTCTGACTAAGGCAAATCTGCTTCCTCACAGTGTTTAGACATTAGTAAGGCTTATGGGTGGCTTGGAAAAACTTCATCACATTTGCTCTCGCGCTCTCTCTCTCTCGCGCTCTCTCTCTAACAACAATAATAATAATAAAGTACTTTCCTATTGACGGGGCCATATACACTTACTGTATTATAAAAGCAACAGGAATAAACCTTTACAGTATTAATGAATTTCTGATTTTTAGTTTATTAATACTAATTAGCGTGAAAGCATGAAATAGGCACAGAAAACAGGGAGTGGAGCTTGTTTACAAACTCACTACTGCTTACTCACTATGGATCGCTGATTAGATGAACTAAACAGAAGAGCTGAGGATACACGTCCCTGTGGTGTGTGTGTGTGTGTGTGTATGTCCATGGAGGGGGCTATTCACTGTCCCTCATGCTATGGTGGGCAGATCTATATCAGCCAGCTAAAGTACTGCTTTCTGTCTTTCCTAATAGTATGGACAGTTTGTCAGTATTCGATAGACAGTTAAAGTTGGGCTGTATCATCTCAAATTTTGCAAAGTCGATTTGGCATATTTGGTTGAATATTTCACATTCAGTGAGGAAGTGCAGCTCTGCCTCTCCAGTGTCACTGTTATACTGCTGGCAGAGTCTCTGCTCTCAGAGCAGCCGTGATTTATATCAGCCATGATATATCAGCCAGACTGGATGTCCAGGCTGTGTTCACAGAGTCTGGACTTTGTCAGTGTGGTTCTGTGTTTAATATCAGTAGCCAGCTACAGTGTACTGTCATTTTAAGCTTTGTGCTTGAGTTTGTGTGGGTGATGTAGTCTTGTTTTTGAGGTATTGATCGTTTGTATTACAGACCCCACTGGTGGAACAGTGTTAGTGTTTGGTAATGATCTCAGTGTGAGGACCAGCTGTGTGAGGAACAGTGTT
>JAOYMR010000024.1:8525178-8537667 GCA_025802075.1 Tenebrosternarchus preto
CTCTCTCTCTCTCTCTCTCTCTCTCTCTCTCTCTCTCTCTCTCTCTCTCTCTCTCTCTCTCTCTCTTTCTCTCTCTCGCTCATCCACTCACATTCACACTCTTAACTCACATGCTTAAGTGTATGTATGGGTGCTTTAAGTGTATGTATGTGTGTGTGTGTGTGCGTGCGTGCGTGTGTAATGTATTTGCTTAGGTTTAAGTTTGTGTTCTGTTTAAGGTTTATTTTCTGTATTTTGTAGTAATAGCATATTGGTGCAGGTGAGTTGTGTTCTAATCGTCGTTTTGTAAACGTGTAAACGTATGCCTCCACAGCCAGTTGGCTCTTGGAATGGCAATTAAAGCACCGGCCCCTTGAAATGCCCCGTGTAGCTGTGGGCAGGATGAGGGCAGTTTCAGCCTGGTAGGAGCCAGTGGGGGGTACACAGCAGGGTGCTCAGTGAAGTGCTGTTGCAGGGGACGGTTCCTCTCCTCCTCTCTGGGCCCTAGTGCTGTTATCAGTGCATGAGTCAGTACAGCTGTGGAGTCAAGCACTGCTTCAAGTTTTAGAGATGGGTGGATAATAGAACTCTAAGTTTCTATTTCTCTCTTGCACACTCCCTCTCTCTCTCACTCTCTCCCTCTCTCTCCTCTCCTTCCGCATTTTCTTTTCGCTCTTTCCCTCACTCTTTATCTCTCCCTCTCCAGCTCCTCTCTCTCTCTCTCTCTCTCTCTCTCTCTCTCTCTCTTTCTCCTTCCCTTAAAAAGTGGTTCTTTTGCCTTCTTGCATTCCTGACACTTTGCGTTTTGTTAACATTGTTATCAACCAGCTCAAGCTGTCAAGAACATCGTGCCGTCAGGTATTGTGTAGGTCAGAGCAAGAGGGGAGAAGAAGTGAATACGTGCTCGTCTCAGTCTGCATTTCACACTAATCACTGCATGTCCACCCACAGCAGGCATGTTACACAGCCTCGGCTTTGCTGAAGTAGTTTGCTAGTTTGTTATTCTTTGGAGTAAAGACACCACTGTCTCGTCTCCATGGGCGTCAGCTGAAAGATTAGGCACATGTTCACTGGACGTTATTGTTCAGTTCCTGTGTTCCTCTCACAGACCCTTTGATGTCTGATT
This sequence comes from Tenebrosternarchus preto, assembly GCA_025802075.1. Classification (NCBI taxonomy): domain Eukaryota; kingdom Metazoa; phylum Chordata; class Actinopteri; order Gymnotiformes; family Apteronotidae; genus Tenebrosternarchus; species Tenebrosternarchus preto. The sequence goes on from JAOYMR010000024.1 coordinate 8,526,284, forward strand.
ACAGACGTGTGGCTCGTGTGCATCATCATCATCATCATCATCATCCTCATTAAATCTGTGTCGTGCTTCGATTCCCATCCAGAGCTGAGTTCTGGAAGGTCTTCAGTCATGCCATGAGACTGTACTGAGTCTCCTCACGTCTCACGCATCCTCCACAGAAGCCCCTTTCTTGATCTTTCCGTCAGACGGTACGTCTTTATCCACTGGAACAAACACCCCCCACGTCTGTCCTGCCTCGTCCTGCTGTGTCTGCAGTTTAAGTGTAGATTCTGTTAAACGCCCAGCTGCTAGTGACGAGTACTGTTTTCAGCTGCATTAGCCTATATCACAGGAGAGTGGATCTGATGCTAGCATGCTACCCTGAAGTAATAACGCCCGTCGCTGGTTGATTTCCCTTGGCTTACATTTCAGCAGCCGTGCTCAGAAAGAGGCTCGCCCCCCCCCCCCCCCTCAGCATATGACACGTGACTTCCTTTATTGAATCCCATTCGTTTTCTGTTGCTTGGGAAGTTAAATATGACTGTCGAGTGTTTCTCAGTCAATTAGAAGCAGCAGCAGCTCCAATTTTCCTCCTTGGCTCTCTGCTCACCTGCATGAGGCCTAAAGTAGTTCACCAGGAGGTGCCAGAGTGCGTCCAGCACAGGGACATGGGTGAGGTGAGGGTGTCGATCTCACTATCAAGTACGCAGGATCCCCTCCATCCCATCTGAATTTGGCCAGACTGAACCCCTTAGTGAGCTCTTCAGTTGCGGTGTGAGCATCTCTCCCTTTGTTTTTGGCTCCTCCCTTGTCATTTGGCCCCTCCCCTGTCCTTTGGCTCCTCCTCTGTTCATTTTGCTGTCGGAGCTACATGTTATTTGCACTGACCGAGCCGCTCCCTTCCACTCCCACCACGAACTCACTGCACCGTCAGCGCATGGTGGTGCACACACCACTCGATTAGCTCCTTGCTCTGCTGCATGGTGGAGGGAGAGAGGGAGATGGATGTCTTTGTTACTCAGTCCACTCCGTTACACCTCCCCATCTCCGCTGGCTTATTAGCATAGCAACAGAGCACGCTGTGCGTCCACAGGTGTTGCCGCTACCAGTTTGCACATGATGGCGAATGGCTAATCAGTCTGAATGAGTTTTGCTACGCAGAGTTGGATAACTTAACATCTCAGTCGCTCGTCCCTGGAGACTGTGGGCTCGTGGTCCAGAATGAACAAACATTTTGCCCCAAGACAGTTTGGGAAATGCAGCTTCGCAACATTAGCCCTCCCTATTGCCACAAAAATGTTTTCTTCTTGTGGCGAAAACAAAAAAGGCAGCCCAGCATCACCCCTGAAGTGACACACCAGCGAGCAGGAGTGGCTTTCCTGCAGCCCCCTGGGTCTCTATCCTCTCACACTCGGAGCCGCCCAGGATGTCTGGGATCGTCTCTGTAATACAGAGAACAGAGGATAAGGCTGAACCTCACACATCACAGCAGGTATGCTATTTTCTCTCTCTCTTTCTCTCATGCACTCAGAATCTTTCCGTCTTCTCATGCACTCTCATGCACTGTGCCTGCTGTCACGCACTCACTCTCATGCGCTCTCACGTGCTCGCGCGCTCTCGGGTCCTAATTCCTGACGTGTCCTCAGACGTGGCCTGGCTCAGCGCCCCGGCGAGGGAGTGTGCTGCGGGTCACTTCTGATCATGGGTCTGCCTTTGTCTCCTCCTCTCAGCTGTGCGAAGCCTGTTTCTAGACGACGAACGCAGGCTGTGCGTTTGTCACATGACGCAAAATGGTGTGTGTAGAAAACGAGTGTTTAATTCACGGCTCGGTGAGCACGGAGATCGGATTTTCCACGCCCCTCTCGCCACTCGCCATGCCCCTCACGCCGCTGGGAGCATCCACTCTGAGTGGCAGCCCACTGGATCAGAACCGCGGGGTGTTCTGCCCCCATTCCAGTCGCTCTGGCTGGTTCCCTTGCGTTTTATCCATTAGTTCATCTCACTCTCTCGATTCTACTGTCCCAGTGAATCTTATCTTCCCATGACGTGTTTGTGTGTCCTGTCCGCTAGAGTGGCCAAGTGAATATATTCTTGTTATCTCTCTCTCTCTCTCTCTCTCTCTCTCTCTCATGTAAGGTTTTGAGAGGGGCATGGGTTCTAGCTGTAATTCACCTCAGATAGGATTTGAATTTTACATTGCTGCCATTTACCCGAAGCTCTACTAATGACTGCACAAACGTAATTATGAGGATAATCAAGTTTCTGACGCAGACACTGATTGTCTCTATGAGGGGTTTGGGCCTCGATGTTGATCTCATCCTGCCTCTTCATCTTCTGATGAAGGACTCAAGCCTGTTGACCTCCACACACACACAGATTAATTACCTCTTTCTTTCCTCTGCTGTGTCTGTTTCTCTCTTTCTGGCTCTCACGCACACGTGGGTGTGTGTGGGTGTGTGTGTGTGTGTGTGTTAGGGTAGGTGACTGCACTTCATCTGCACTAATGCTGCCACTGATACACACACACACACACACTTCATCTGCACTAGTGCTGCCACGGATACACACACACACACTCATAGATATGCAGGAAGGGGAGTAGCCTATAGCAGAACAGAGCTCGTCTGTGCTGGTGTTTAGTTTGGGTTTCTGCCTCTGTGTTCTTGGGGAGGTAATTGCAGGTAGAGTCTCTGCAGGGCGCTTTGTGTCTTTGTCTCTGCAGCTCTCAGATTAAAAGTGAGCGAGTCGGGGGAGGAGGGCGGGGCCGTGTTGGTGCACAGCACATCGGGGTCTCCGCACGCACAGGCTGTTGTGTGAGGCGTTCTGTCTTTGTGTTGAGGAATAGTGTGGGAATTGTCTTCATCAGGCAGCTGGAAGACTCAACGTTGGCCGCTTTTCTTTGACTCTGGGCTCAGCTGCTTAGTAACACGCCGAGGTTACTGTCGCTATGTTGTGCCTACAGAACACTGTGTAACACTGTGTTTCTCAGACTTAACCCAGGGGGAGGGACTGGGGGCGGGGCTGGGGGGGGAGGTGTGCCTTAGCCCCCCCCCCCTTCCCCGAAGCCCTGTACTGTTTTCTCTGCAATAACACACCTGACGTGCTTTGTGAAGTGTTTGATAATTAGCTGATGGAAAGAAGCAGGTGTGTGAGAGAGCTATAAATGAGGAGGTGAGCAGAGCCAAGCTCGGCATCCGTCAGAGACTTAGTCAGCTGACGTACCAGCAATTTACCATCAGTGTTTGTCTCTGTATCGCCTGTGGGGTTTATGATACACATGCGCTTCCCTCCACAGGGGGTCACTGTCTTTTCCCTCTGCTCACATGGGTTTAGTTGTAGGGTCACTGGTCCTTCAGGGTTACCAGGGTTACCTCTCCCCCTTTACCCAGTACAAACCTAGGCAATTCAATTACATCCCTTTCCCTGATACCAGAGGTCAGAGTAACGATAATTAGTAACAAGTTGATCATTTGAACGCAGTAGCGTGGGGTTACAGGCTGAGGCCCCTGTGTGCTACGGTCTTACGTCTAGCCAATGCTAGGGATCATCTGTACTATGAAGCTTCTGTACTTTTATATTCTGTGAAATGTAACGTTTGGAAATGATTGCTGTGGTTGTAAAACAATCACCATCATTTATCTGTCAGTGTTCTGTGTATCTGATAGTAATAGATCATGAATCTATAGTTTGATTAAGAAGTGCATAGCAGAAAGGTTATTGTCTCTGAATGTGTGTGTGTGAGGATTTGTTACCCTCCATACTTGACCACTAAATCAGGTGGAGCTGGGGGCGGGGTCAGGAGAGACAGTGACATTAACATATTAGCAGGAAAACGCGTGCGTTCCTCCTGGCATGTTTGAAATGCAAACATTTTTCTTTTCTCTTTTTTTATGAACTATAATGTAAAATGAGATTTGCTGTCTGCATCGTAAAATTACACCGTCATCAAGCTGAGGGAGGTGGGGGCAGGGTCATATTTATTTGTTTTGCTACGCTTTGATAAATCCATATGTGACTGGAGCTCATCTGGTTCTCCTGCTCATTGTGCTTTATGTAACTTAGATGATCTGGGCATGTTCTCTGTCTGCAGCCTCTGACTGGTTTAAAGAATGCTGATGTTCCCTCCCTCTCTCGCTCCGTCTGTAAGTGAGTAGGGGGGCTCTGTGTACTTCAGAAGGACATAGCAAAGGTGCACTGGTGCATGTCTTTTTAATTGCTATTTTGGCGGACAGCAGAGTTCTCTGAGCACACACACACACACACACACACACACACACACACACACACACACACACACGTGCGCACGCGTCTCTCCAGACAGCAAGCTGACGGTTAATTTGTGTCCGTTTTACTCTTATCAGAGCATCCATGACCTTCAATGAAGTATAACATTAAGCCTAATTGCAGTGAGGTGGCACTAGCAGTCTGTCCAGTCACCTGCAGACAGCCACAACCTGCTGTGGTGTCCAGAGAAGGAAACATGAGGACTGAGCATGGAGAGATGATGGAGGGGTGATGGAGAGATGATGGAGAGGTGATGGAGACATGATGGAAGGGTGTTGGAGAGGTGATGGGGACATGATGGAGGGGTGATGGAGAGATGATGATGATGGGGTGTTGGAGAGATGATGGAGACATGGTGGAGGGGTGAAGGAGAGGTGATGGAGAGATGATGGAGAGGTGATGGGGACATGATGGAGGGGTGATGGAGAGATGATGGAGACATGGTGGAGGGGTGAAGGAGAGGTGATGGAGAGATGATGGAGGGGTGATGGAGACATGTTGGAGAGGTGATGGAGAGGTGATGGGGACATGATGGAGGGGTGATGGAGAGATGTTGGAGAGGTGATGGAGAGATGATGGAGGGGTGATGGAGACATGTTGGAGAGGTGATGGAGGGGTGATGGAGACATGGTGGAGGGGTGAAGGAGAGGTGATGGAGGGGTGATGGAGACATGTTGGAGAGGTGATGGTGAGATGTTGAAAGGGTGTTGGAGAGGTGATGGAGAGATGATGGAGGGGTGATGGAGAAATGTTGGAGGGGTGATGGAGAGATGATGGAGACGTGGTGGAGGGGTGAAGGAGAGGTGATGGAGAGGTGATGGAGGGGTGATGGAGACATGTTGGAGAGGTGATGGAGACATGTTGAAAGGGTGTTGGAGAGGTGATGGAGAGATGATGGAGGGGTGATAGGTGATGGAGGGGTGATGGAGAGATGATGGAGACATGTTGGAGAGGTGATGGAGAGATGATGGAGGGGTGATAGGTGATGGAGGGGTGAAAAGCAAACCCCAGGGTTCTTTGTTTGTTTTGGTTGCATTTCCCTGCATATAAGAAAAGCCAAGAAGTGGGGACATTGGTGAAGGTATGGTGTTGGGGAAGGCAGGGCTGTGGGGAAAGGGGCTTTGATGGCAGAATGGAAGTAAGTGCTGACCTTTCACAAACACACTGAGCATCTGCTCTTATCGCTTATGCCAAAAGTCTCATTAGAGATTATGAGCTGAAACAATTCACCTTCTCTCCTCCACCCCTCTCTGTCCTCTCTCCCTCTATCTCTCTCTCTCTCTCTGTCTATCTATCTCTCGATCCCATTTGTTTAAGTTTAATTAAAAACATGTGCCCTCCAACCTCTTTTCATACGGAATTGGGCTTCATTTGTTTCGTTCTTGGTCTCTGTTGACCTCAGAAGGACTTGGTTCTCAGGTTTGATTAAACATATCCTTCAGGTTGGCGTTATTGCGGTTGTTTGGAGCAGGTCTGAACAGAACAGGTGTATGCAGGTTCTGATCAAACCAGGAGAGGCGTGTGCAGGGTTAACTCATGGGTCAAGTGGGGAATATGGAGCTTTTATACTGTGTAAATGTCAATCTGTGGATAATGGATAGGACGGGACAAAAGGCCTGTTCTCTGGCCGCCTCACTGTAGGGCAGCACTAGCTTCTCACCCCTCTGTTTCACTCTCGTAATAGCAGCTAGTCAGACTTTACTGTTATGGTCGGTCTCGTTGAAAAATACGGTCGAATAGGGATTTGGTGTTTCATGTGACGCTTTAAACCTAAGAAGATTGCTGGGAATGTTTCTGTGCACCCACAGCCCCACACCTGTCAGCTGGCTAACGGAAAGATCTGGAAGGCCATTGATTTTGAACTGAACTCTGCAAGCTCTGCCTTGATGACCCTGTCCTGTTGTGACGGAACAATTACAAGTTGTAGGACAAGATGATAATTCAAAGCAATTTAGCATTAGAAGCCTATCACGAGCGGTTCCAGTGGCGAGCTGAACGTAAACGAGAGAGGAGCCTCGTGGACGCTAACAACAACAGCGTTCTAGCAAAATAACTGACCTCATTACGTATACGTTCTGGCTTAGGGGTGAGTGTGACTGATGTTTACCACTGACGAAACAGCTCTGGAAAGTCTGCCCGCGCCGCCTTTATTACCTCCTTCCCCCAGGGTGCAGGGCACAGGAGGACAGGGGGAGTTAGAGACATGTCACGAGTAGGACAAGCAGACGAGAAATGGACGCTTTGTTGATGCAGACAGGCTGTTTACTAAAAAGGCCCTGTCTCCTTGTGAAGGGGAGCTGGGGCATCTGATGTAGCTGCATGTAATGCAATATGGCATATACCATTTTATTCTGAGGACACAGGAGCTCCAGTAAGAAGGATTTGTGGGGATGGAAGTGGGCTGGTCTTTTTAAATATTTAACTTGAATGAAATATGGAGGATGACTGCAGGCTGTTTTGAATTCATAAGTGCATTTCACGAGTCTGGATGTGCACACTGAGAGCTGAATTCCGCTTTGCCGCCCAGCGCACGGAACTGCCCCCTGACTCCGAGTTTGGACTGGCTCGGAACGCTCAAGCCCACCCCCCCGACCTCGTTGCTGGCAGCCTTCCCGGCTCTGCGCGCCGGCCACACCCGGGTGTGGAGCGGGAAGCGATCAGGGGCAGATCTTCATCCAGCTTTCGGTGCTCGTCTTCGGGTCGTGTGCAATTGCATTGTTTTTTTTGTGTTTTTTTTTTGCGTGCTTATCGGTTGCAAATCTGTTTCAGCTTCGAGTGCTGATTGTTGTGACATCACAACCTCACCACACCTTCTGGATGTTTCCAGCAATCACCCCTACCTTTGCACAACACGGTGTTTGTCTCTGCGTACGCAGATGTGAGCAAGTCTAAGCAGACGCTGTGCTCATGTCCTCCTGACTAAACTCCAGAAGGCAGATGTTTTTTCTAGCCAGGACAAATAGGGTTTTTTGGGAGAGATTATCTGTCAAATGTAATGGAGCTAGTGGCAAAAATTAAACCAGCTAAGAACCTGTCTGCTTCTCACTTTAACAACCTTGCTATGATGCCCAGCACGACTGTTGTGGAAAATCTTTTATTTGCAAGAGAATTACATTTTTCAACAGTAGCTACAATTTTATCAGCGTCATAATTTTATCCAAAGCTTTTAAAATGTTTTTAATATGCATGTTATATATCTTCGGTACAATAAGACCGTAAGCGAATAATGGCAAAACATCAGTCATGAAGTTAAATGTTTGCTTTTGCCAGCAGGTAGGAGCCAGCAGTGTTGTTGGGCCAGGGGCCAGACTGGACAAGCCCAGCCCCCCCGTCCCTGTAAGCACTCGTCCATTCTAGCACGTCTAGATTGAGGCTGGAACCCCTCGTGCTGCAGGCGCTTGACTGGAGGGCTGGAGAACAGACAGACAGCTCTCTGCATACATTACCCACTCAGTCCCTACCCCCCCCCCCCCCCCCCTTACCCCATCTGTCTGTCTGCTCATTGACCTAAAGTACCGTGTTCGTAGAATAAGAGAGCAAGGGTGTGTGTGCTTGCTTGCTTATTTGCATGCATCCAGACTAGAAAGATCTGAAAGATGGAACGAGATGGGACAGCACAAGCCAGAAGACTGAACTACAGATCAGAATAATTTCCGAACCCCTGTGACACCCTGGAGTGAGAGTTTTGTCCTCTTGTTTGAACTTTCCCTGCATTATCATTCAAATCGTTTTCCTTTTGGTAATCTTTCAAAAATCCAGCAGCATATCTTTACTGAACCGTTGGACACTCACCAGCCATACAGACCCCTGCCCTGTTAGAGCCACAGGGAGAGGCTGCATTCCACCTGCTGTCACGTACTGGTAATGCTGCCTGTCCTCTAGCTCTCATCGCAGGATGAAGACTGGCTGGCTACGTTTTGGTTGGAGGCCCATTATGAAGTCAGTGAAATTTAAGGGGGGGGGGGGACACAAATCACTTCTATTCCTGATAAACTTGTGCCAGCTCAACACCCACAAGCATCAAGCATCCCACTGTTATGCTTCTACTCTGTTGAGAAGAGCTTGCTATGCAGATCCGTCCCCAGCAATGCCAGTGTGGTCACCAGTAATCAATGAGGTGTTCTTACTGTAGATCTTTGTGAGAGCCAAGAGTGTAGGCTGTTGTAGTTTTGTGGCATCTCTTTTTCTGTCACATGCTCAGGTGCATGTGGGTTATGAATGACTTGCGTTGTGCTCCGAGTCACCTGTGTGTGGTACACCTGCCGTAGCACACTGTGGGTTCTTTGGCCTTCAGAATGGTGAAATCTCCTTCAAGAGACTAGATGTTACAGCGTGTGTGCATTACTGCACCACTACATCACCACCCCAGGCAGTAATCAGTGACATCATATTCTCTGCAACAGATTCTCGTCCCTCCATCATCCCGTTATGGAAGGAACCCGGGCTCACCCAACCCCTCATGCAGAAGTGTGGCTAACTCTGCATCGCTTTGAAATCCTGTCAGGTCCCACAGGTCTTTCCATCTCTGAAAAGCCTGTCCAATGTTTATGCTTGTTGTCTCTCAGGCTTGTCTTTGTCATATGAAGCGTTGCTGGGTAAAGGAGCCATGGGTAGGTTCTTCACTGATGGTCCTGCTTCATCTCCCGTCACTTTTGCAGAGGTCCTGAAGCTGCTCGATGATTACGCTCGACCTAGCAGTGATCGACACTCCGTCAGATACGCCCCCTGGCTCTGATTGGCTGGGTTTTTTTTTTTTTTTTTTTTTTTACGCGGCTGCTTTAATAACTGCAGTTTTCAGCAACTGAAAAATGTGTGATGAAATGTAGCTCTTTTCTACTTGTAGTTGTTTTGAGGTGGTGGTCTGTTAGCTTTAGAGACGAGCAATCTGCTACAACATCTAACAACTGGACTGGGTGGAGTGACCTTTCTTTACAGGCACTGATGACCAGTCTCAAATATTTCTGTTTATTCTCTGTTCTGACAAAGCAAACCGTGTTCATGAGGTCAAAGGATTTCTGCCTGTTTTTATCTTGATTTTATGGATTTGAACACACAAAAAAAATAATAAAAAAAAATATTCTTTGCGCTGTTATCTCCCATTCTCTTATTAGAGCCTTTTACAGTGGTGGTGTTTCTATACTGTGATTTCTGCATTCCAGAAATAGTATTAACCTTTACAAGTGCCAATGCATCAATAACATTCACGATTTTAGAATTGAAATTTTCAAGACGGACGTCAGCATGGATAGATTTTATGGTTAGTGTCACAGGTATGGCCTTCACAAATGCATCTCTGATGTTCTCATGTACGTGTTCATTTTTGATGGATATAGATCTGGTTTGGATAACTGGGGGAAATGAACATATCTAAGAAAACACAAGCACGGTCGCGGACGCAGTTGGGCTGCACAGCAGTTGTTGATTTGCCAGTAACTGTGCTGGAGAGTTTGGACGCTTGTTAGATGCCTGTGGTTTATGAGGTATTTTTACTGCAAATAGTTGAAAATAACTTGGAGAAAAAGAAAGTCCCTTTCCTGCATGGCTGTTTTGTTTTCATAAACCACACCATCCAGCACATAAAAGTCCCACTAACCGTGGAACTACAGATTGTACTAACTGTTCCCCACCATCACACTCATCTGGCATGACCTCTGTGACCTGGCACGACCTCTGACCTGCCCCCAGTTCATTTGGTTGTAAATGAAAGTCCAGATCTTTGTTCAGATCTTTGGTGATATTGCCCTGGGCTCCCCCCCCATCTCTGTGGTACTTTCTTCAGCATCAGAGAAAACCATAGTTGGTCTCTGTTACATTTGTGACACCATCTGATAGGTTGTGGAGAGCCTATAGCGAAAGGTGTACGCCCTCTGAAATAAGAGACTAGCTGTGTGAGCGTAGTTGAGAAGGTGTCACAAAGCAGGATCGTCACCCAAAAAGTGCAGCAGAGAGCAGGAGGAAGCTGCCAGATGAAGTGATCACAGAGTAAGAGACATCCTTAATCCATTAGCTGGCGTGTAATAGCGATCAGTGGTTGAGTGTGAGTGAGTAGCTTGTGTGGAACTGCCATCTGTGCCCTTCCAGCTGAGTTTTGGTTTCTCTCTCTCTCTCTCTCTCTCTCTCACACACACACACACACACACACACACACACACTGCCATCCGTTTGATTAGCTAGCGCTCTGGAATCCAGCCTGCCTGATTATCTCTACCTCGCCCCTAATCACTCCCTGCTGATTGTATTCTTTGTCCGTTGTTGTTGTTGTATTTCCCCCAGTGAGTGGGAACAGTAGCGTGGGATCAGTGATGGATAGGTGGAGGGGGGTGAGTGTGGGGTGAGTAGAACAGCAGGTCTTTGCTCCTCCAGCCACACATGGTTCTGCGCCCTGGTCATGATCATCTCTCCAGCTCCTGAGTAACTGTCCTCTAGGATGTTTCACTTGGTCTGGACCTCATTGCTCTGTACTTTTGCTCTGGTGGTTTGCAGTTGTTGGTCAGAACACACTGTTACTGATGTTTTTAGTGTTTCTCAGAGTGGAGAAATTCCCTGTGTCACCTCTGGTCTTCATCACCACGTCTAGTCCTCATCATCACCTCTGGTTCGCATCATCACCATCATCAGCTCTCTGATGTTCTTCATAATGTCTGGGTTTTTTTTTGCAGATTCCTCAGCAGTGTTGATTTTGCCATTTCTCTCTATTTTTTTGTAGATTTATTGTTATTGTGAAATGGAAAAAAGTAAACAAACTGGGAACGAAGATGTGTGTGTGTGTGTGTGTGTGTGTGTGTGATTGCTATAGGAATGGTTTGGTCCAGTAAGGCACAATGATACAATGTCACGCTCCACTACCCAGACTAACACTGCAGGAACCAGGTTTTACAAATACAAACCATCTCCGTCTCTGTCTGATCTCTCTCTCTCTCTCTCTCTCTGTCTCATATCTCCAGCAGTGTGATTCGATCCCTCAGTACAACATTTTTGTTATTTTTGTCTACAACAACAGTTCTTCTGGAGGTCCAGATGTGTTATCTTAGAGTTCTTAAATTCTATAGTAGCTACATTTTATTTCCGGCTAGGGGGGGGGGGGGGGGGGGGGGGGGGGGGGGGGGGGGGGGGGGGGGGGG
>JAOYMR010000024.1:8551132-8570406 GCA_025802075.1 Tenebrosternarchus preto
ACCAACCACCTCCTACTCATCCAGACGCAGATGAAGGATTAATCAACTGGATGGAGGCCCTTATCAGCACCCCTGTTTCCCCCCCCCCACCCTGTTGTGGCACAGCCCCGGACTTTGTTATAGCTTATTTACTACTGTGTTTTTTGTATATTTATCTTGTTGTCATGGTGACCGGTGTCAGCCAGAAGAGGATGGGAGTCTTGGTTCCTCCCAAGGTTTCTTCTTCACGCTCTCAGGGAGTTTTTCCTTGCCACTGTCGCCCTTGGCTTGATCACTGGGGGCTTGGACCCGGACACTTCTAAAGCTGCTTTGAGACAACATCTGTTGTAAAAGACGCTATATAAATAAAACTTGATTTGATTTGATTTGATCCTCTGCTCCATCCACATGACAAAAAGCAGCTTGTCTCTTCAGTCTAATTTCTACTGGCAGTCAGCCTTGAACAGGTGGAGAGCAAGACGTAGGGAGGGAGCATGTGAGCCGGTGATGTGAGAGCTCCGGTGTTCCAGTGTCTCTCTACCAGACATGCACTAACCAGAGCTCACTAATGAGAGCACACTAAATAGGAGAATACTAATCAATGCAGACTTTCTAAGCACAGAAACTCTAAACCAAGGTGGTGGGAGCAGTATTCTGCTTGTGCCCTGGGAGAAGGGAAAAGAGGTGCCTCAGGCCTCCCGTTTGTTTGTATGTGTGTGATTATTTTATTTGTTTATTTTTATTCCAATGTGCAGTATCTTGTTCCATACTTGTGTACTTAGTGCTTTTTTTGCATGGAGCTGTTCTTTGTTACAGAACCATCTCCCACTTGGAGGAGAACCTCTTTTGCCCAGTGAATCCATCTTCACTGACCTGAATTAAGCAACCCAGAGGGTGTAAGCCAGACTGGCTGGATGTGCAGGCAAACTGGAATTAACTGGGAAATAACTACCCATTTTATACTCAGATAAACAGTAAAAACAAGTTGACAAAACCTTTAGTGCATGCTATAGCAGTGGTGTGTTCACATCGCTTTCAGATAAAAGCTTCTGTGCAACGAAAAAGTTAAGTATAAATGGAAATACAAGTAGAGTAGAAATGTAGGCTTTATGTGGCAATTCTTGATTTTTTGGCATTTTATAAAAATGCAGCTCTATTGGACGTGGACAGACCAAGGGCTGTTTCCTCCTCAGGGTTGAAGATGTGATGGATTTTTCTTTGATCACTGTAATTTGGGATGCAGGCTGGAATCTCACCATTGTGACTTTAGTCCTTTACACTTGAAACTTGAAATGGAATCGTTGGCTTCTTGTCCTGCTTATAGAACCAAAGGATATGGATATGTGAGGGTGTAAAAGTTGGATAAAACCTTCGCATAAACACATGCTGCCATGAAGATTCAAGAATGAATTTTACTGGAATGGAAATCAGTGAATGGAATGAAATGGAAATCAGTGAATAAAATGGAATGGAAATCAGTGCACTACTATATAGTTGTATGTACTGCACAGACATGCCTGATGCTATATGTGTGTGTGTGTGTTTATGTATATATTGAAAGATGTTTAGACACCCTTACAAAATTGAATCTGCCATTCCATTCCAGTGTGTGTTGAATTCCACCTCAGACACGCCTCAATCTTAACGAGGTTGCTGATTAGGTGATCACCTGAACTTAATCTTGTTTAACGAGCTGCGTGAAAGACTGGTGGAGAGAAGCAAACATCACGGGAAAGCTGGGATTGAGAATCAGGGTTAGTTCACCAAATATTGATTTCTGAATTCTTACCAAGTTAAAACATCAATATTGAGCTGTTTAAAAATAAGTATGAACTTTTTATTTGCATTATTTGAGATTTGAAAGGACAGTTTATTTTGACTGTTTTTGTTATTTTAACCATTTTCTGATAATAATGCTCTAAATGATAATAATTGTATTTGGCAATTGTCAGTAATGTCAATAATGTAATATTGTCAAGTAATACAATGAAAGTCTTTATTTACTCACATACATATAAATAGGAACAACACAATGTTTTTTGTTGCGCTTGTCTTTGCTGTGATTGGTCTCCATGCCTCGTGCACCATCTGGGAGTTATTATGTTGTTCTTTTGTCTGTCCTGTTTCCTTGACTGTTGTAGTTCATTGTGTGTTACGTTGGCTTTCTTTACTTCTCATTAGTGCACAGATAGATAGATAGACAGACAGACAGACTGACAGACAGATAGATAGATAGTTTTCATTTGAATTTGCATGTATTCGTGGTCTTTTTTCCCTTCCTTTTTGCACATCTCAACAGTTGGACATGAATCTAGCAGACAGACGGGCTTTCAGTATCAGCGTGAAGGTCTGGCTATTCTGCTACATTAGTTCTCCCGAGCACAGACCGTCGAGTGGCAGAGGGGAGTGAACGATGGACATCTGTTGATTCTGGGCAGGTCCTGATGAGCGCCAGGCTGCCGTCACCATAGCAGTCGTCACCATAGCAGTCGTTCACACGGCACCCGGGGGAAAGGAGACCAGCAAAAGAGATCAGTCAACAAAGAAAGTCAGAGAGTTAAAGGAAGCACTTAGTAAATACCTCTCTCTCAAAACTTCTCCACCTCCCCCCTTTATCTAACAGTTGTGCGGTAAGTGTGTTTGTGTAGCAAAGAGAAGCAGAGCATATTGTCTAACAGATTGCAGTCTGCTCGGCCTTAATTGGAGATGGAGGAAAGAAACGACTTGGACAAGCGAATGTTGATTCTGGGTCAGGCGCCGTTCAGTTGTAATTACTAAAATGCATCTTTCCTTTTGGCCTTGTGCTGCTCTGTGATGAAGTTAGCGGGCAAATGTATTTATCTCTCTCAGAGTCAGAATATGAGGTCATGTTAGCCATTTCAAATCCAGCAAACAATTTTGGGTGCTGTGCACTTCCAGGCAGATGGGACTGCAGTTGAGGCTTTTGCCTGGTTGTGTTGGTGCTCCCTGTGCTGTATAGTGACTTATAATCTGTTATTATTCAGTTCCATTATATCAGATTAAGGTCAACAAATGAAACTCATCCATCATCTCCAGAATCTGTTGCAGAGTCTTTAGTTTGCTTGTGTCATCGTGTTCCTCTGTGTTCATGTTTTTCTCACTAAAGCTTCACAGACCACCACTGTCGCATCCGAGTGTCATTAAGGCGTCTGGGAAACGGGAGACGAGTTTATCTGTTAGATCCGGTGAAGGAAAGATGTGTGAACAGCATGTCCTACCTGCCAGTGTTCCCTCTCTAACCCGCCTCTGCATCCCTCTCTGGCATCGCTCACTGACGGGATGCTTCACTGAGGGCCTGTACCTGCTCCCTAGTTACACTGGGACACAGTTTAAAACACCCTGGCTGTACTACTGGGTTGGCATTAGCAGACTCTTTAGTGTGTAACGCAAAACTGCGGAAAACTGCAAAAAAAAGTTACTTCCTACTGTTTTCCTGGGTGTGTACCTCCAGAGAGGAGAGGGGGGGGACCCCCAGTCCTTCTGCTCTTAGTTTTTGGTCCATCTCTTTGTTTTGATCGAGTAATGTCCTCCTGACATGCACGTCCAGGAGAACACCAGGTTGTTCTTTGGAAGCACCTTGAGTCAAAGCTGGATAGATGATTATTCTCTGTCTTGCTCTGAGGAGGAGGTTGGTGTTGGATGTGGTCTGGAGAGGAGCTCCTCTAGTGCAGAGGCAGAAGATTCAGCGGTTCCTGTAGTGTATCTCTGCCTACCCAACCATCCCTGAACTTAAGCGCTTGGCTTTGCCCTTTCCTCTCTTCTCAGAGTTTGTTTTCCTCCACTTGCATCTGCTGCTGTGCTCACACAGTCCTGAAGCCGTGTTCCCTTCCTCTCCGATTGATCACCGCTGTGACCTTCCCTGCTGATGCCTTCCTCCTGTCTCCTTTCCTGGCCTTATTTTACACCATGTCCCTGTTCTGGATTGCTTTCTCCAACACTGGAAAAGCTCCTCTTGCCGTTTGACTTGAATCCCCCCCCCCCCCAAAAAAAAAGATCCTCAGACGGACTTCTGCTTGACGAATGATTTATCAGACCTTTGCTGGAACTTTTGAAGGCCCTTTTCGCCTTGAAATGTCACTTCACAGAAGCTTCACACCTCCTCTGTCTCAGTGTTGGCAAGAATGCTGAGGTGTGTGGAGTCCACGTCGCACTGGTAGGGCAGCAGAGGCCGTCTCCGATCCAGTGCTGAACCCTCGGGCCCTGCTGTGAAACACATGGGAATTGACCTGCTCCACTCTGAGCATTTCGCTCTTGCTATATTTCTGTCTCAAGGGCAGGCCCTAAGAGAGAAGATGGCCTCAATCACTGATGAGCTGCAGGAGAATGTCACGGATGAAGAATTGTGCAAGAAAACACGAGTCTCCAGCTGAACAGTTTAACAAAAGTATTGAAAATGAAACCGACCATAAAATTGCACTAAACTATAACAAAAGAACCCAACGTAACATTAATGACATTTAATAGGCTTGTGTGAGGAGGGGGGCAGCGGCCGTCATCAACCGTGGCGGAGGGAGGGAGGGAGGGTTCCACACATTCTCCGCATGACGCGAGACACTCAGGCTCCTGCAGCCACAGTTCTGGGGCAGGGTCACCCTGTCCATCCTTTCCACTCAGTGCTCCTGAAGAGGGACAGTGTTTAGTCCTGTAAACGGGGGGGAGGGGGAGGTCTCTTCTGAGCACAATATCCTCTGCTTTAAATATTTCAAATGTATCTGTTATGTTTATGGCAAAGCTAAGCTTAATTCATCTTGTGGTCTTGATTGTTTTCTTTACTGTTATGGAGTTATGAAATTTTGAAACCTTTCTGAACATACAAAAGAATACTTAGATAGCATTAAATGGTCATTTCTCTCTCTCTCTCTCTATCACACATTCTCTCTGTCCCTCCTTCCTTTTCTGCTGACGGAGAGGCCAGTAATCCAGCTCGTGTGTTTGCCGCGTGGTAGTAAGGAATGTTAATGTGAAGTGTCAGCCTTTGATCTCCATGGCAATGTTGTCAGCGACAGGGTGCACAGAAGTGTTCCGGAGTGTCTCCAGGGATTCATTATCCTGTTTGTGAGTGATTTTAATGAGGAGGGAGGACCTGCCCTTACAAACAGTCAAAACAGCAAACCGCTTATGTGGCATTGCACACACGCGAACTTCAACAAAAGAGCTGGGATTGTTCGATTACTAATTACTGCTTAAGATCCATCAAAATAATTTCCTGTATTGAGCCAAATTGAATTGCAGCAGAAACGAGCACAGCTATTCCTCTCACTCTGTGTGTGTGTGTGTGTGTGTGTGTGTGTGTGTGTGTGTGTGTGTGTGTGTACACACGTGTACATGCTCGTATGTGGAAGGGACAGAGGGAGCTACAGTGTAACTCTATACCTTTAGGTGAATGGAGGTGTGTGTGTCAGGCAGTGTGTGTGTAAGGCACAGAGGACACCCGAGCCCCTGAGTGCAGGCTGACCTGGTGTATTTTTACCCCAAGCACTTTGCCCTGTGCTAAGGAAACAGGAGATCTGTTTACTTTGCTGTTGGGATTTGTCCTACCACGTACTTTCCCCTACAGGACAACAACAATGTACTGGTCCTTATGGACTATGAAAGATCAGTGTGTTTTTAGCGAGGAATCCCTTATTTTTATATACAACAGAATACACCACCAGGTGCTGTGCAATATTACATTAATAAAATTTGTGCTCAGTAATAAGGTTTTACATTTTGAAATGGTGTACCCACTTTGTTTTAAGCCTCTAACATGTAATGACACGAAAAAGCATGTTCTAATATGATGCTAATTAAAATAAAATGTCACACTCTATACAGAGAACCACATATTTAATTACATCCACAAAGACTAACTCTGTATAAAACCTCACCAAACAGGCGTCGGGTGGAGTATGTGCTGGAGTAGGTGGCTGAGAGCTGAGAAGGTCTGCTCTCGGGGGGCTTTTACAGAGTGCTGGTGGAGGAGCGGAGAGGCAGATCAGAGTGAGAACCCCCCGCCCCTCTGGAGTGGCAACCTCTTGCCTGTGAGTACGCCACACTCCGACAAACTGCAAATCAAATCAGTCCACCACCTCCTCAACTTGCCCCCTGAAGTTTATAGATATGCATTTAATATTTAACAGACATAATTCGCCAAGAGCTTCGTATTAGTGGGACGTGCATCGGGAGAGAGAGAGAGAGAGGGTGAAGGAGGGCTGGAAGGAGACGAGAATGAAGGCTGATATCAAAAAGATGCATGCCAGACATCTCTGAGTAGATGTGAGAGGGGAGCGAATCACTTGCTTTAGATGGAGTTTAATGAGGGGGAATTAAGATGAAGATACCAGTAAAGCCACAAGGCTAGTTTTACAAACACAGGTAGAACTGATGTCTGCTCTCATTAACTAACCCTCCACATCAGCTCCAAATCCTTAAATCCCCGCTATGTAAAACAAGAGATGAATAAACATATTAGACTCATTAATATTTATGACCATAACCAAATCCTGTAGTACTAGGTTGTCAGCTATACTTCATATCAAATAACACTGTTTCCAGTTACTGCACTTAAATGTATTATCAGCGGTTCACCATGTTAAGCTTGTCTGAAATCTGGTTTTCACCAGATATGAAAGCTGTATGCAGTACAGTGAACCGTGTTAAGCACCCAGTCACACACACACACACACACTGTTGTCTCGTTCCTCTTCCACTGCTTTATTCCCAGAACTTTTTTTTTTTGTGCATTTTCACCTTACAGTAATGCGGCGCACACACACACACACACACACACACACACACACACACACACACACAGAGCAAAGAGGCTTTAGGTAAACCTAAATCAGCGCAATAAAGAGAAAAGAGAACATGTATGCTAATTATATTTCAATTTATGCAAAGCAGTCGCATTGTGAGCGAATCAAAGATCGATTTGCCATTCAGGTTTTAATGGGTGCCTAATTGCTCCTTTCCCGTTAGTCATAGACCATTCATGCGTAATTAGCCTGTGATTCAGGCTGAGCACAGGCGCCTCAGAGCGTCTTTGATATGCTCCTTCTACGGCCTGTGGCAAACGGCGTCTGTGATTCGGAGGAACCGGTACAGAGTGGCTCTGCTTTGATACTCAAAGACTGACGGGCAGATTAAAAGGGTTTTGTTTAAGGAATACTTCGTTTGCCGAGGGGGCTTTTAGAAATAAAGTCATTTTTCATTTGGATATTGATCTGTTCAGGTGAAAACAATGACACATATGGTGTCCTCTTTGTCAAAGCCAATATAAAGAAGGACTTTGTAGAAATCAGTGTCACATAAAATCTGTGTGCCACAGTATGTCTTTTAATATACCATCATTATTTGTGCTGTTATTTATTTTAAAAAATATACTTTTTTGAAGTTAATACCAGCAAAAATCTGTACTATAACAAAACAAAAAGTTAATTGCCCTCTTTAACAATCAGCCGTGCAAATGCGGTCATAACGTGATGGTGGACTTGTGTTTGTGCTGGTCTACGGAGATTCCACTGGTCTTCACAAGCAGAAGAACAAAATCAGGCCGTTTCTTAGAAAATGTGAGGAGGAGACGAGGAGTCAGGAGTTTTAATGAAGCATGTAAAACCCCTGCTAATTGTTCAGTTCTGCTGTGATGAGACACTGTCATCAAGTATGAAACACACAACTGTAAAAGACTCAAAACAAACCATTTATCTGTGTGTGTGTGTGTGTGTGTGTGTGTGTGTGTGTGTGTGTGTGTGTGTCTGTATATATATATATATATACAGACACACACACATATATATATATATATACACACACTAATAGGGGAAAGAGACTTGGTTCAAACAGAGAGAGACGTGTGAGGGAAACATCTTTTTTCTTTTTCTCATTTTTTCTTCCCTTCCTTAATAACAAATGTTTCTTTATTTCCAACAGGCTCTTATGGTGGTAATTGCCACTGTGTCGCTCACCAAATTTCCACTTTGCCTGAAAAATCTTGTGGCAAAAATCCCTACCAGTCTGTGTTATCTTTGTTCATAGCCTAGTTAAGACCAGTTCTTTATGCGTGTATGTGTGCTTCTGTGTTCTTATGTGTGGTTGACCATTGAAACTGAAGGTGTCTGAATGACGGACTGTACAAACACTAATTAAGAGTGTAACATGTTCGGTTCTATAACGGGTCCCACAGAGATGAGTCACTCATCATGTTTATGTCATGGAGGCTCTAACCAGCACTGGGCTTTTGCCTGTGTATCACCTATGGAGAAAACTACACAGCTGAGAGAAGCATAGGTAAGTTTGCTTTCTCCTTCCATTTTTTCTAAATATAACCTCTATTTGATGGGGTGGGGGTGTGTGTGTGTGTGTGTGTGTGTGTGTGTGTGTGTGTGTTTCCAAGAGGGAACAGCAGTTGTTTATGACAGTCACGGCCTAAATGTGCAGGGTTGACTACCCTTTCTCCTACTGCTAACAAATCTTGTCGAGCAACATTACTGTACATATGGTCAGTCTGTCCTGAGGCAAGGTGTGTGTGTGTGTGTGTGTCTGCGCACGCATGCATGGGTGCATCCATGTTTTTGAGTTAGTGACCTTACCAAGAGAATGAAGATGAAAACACACACACACACACACACTCGCTCATATCAGATAATTTTCTCTGACAGCAGCAGAAGCATCACGGCTGCCTCTGAAATGTGACTTGAATAAGCGTATTCAGACATAGTGGTGCCTGCCTGGCACACTGTACCAGCTGTGCCAGGGCAGGGTAGCCCAGGCAAGCACCATGTTCACACTCAAACCAGAGCACAGCCATAAGTAAACTGTTCAAATTCACATCAAGCTTTAAACACATTTCATTTTTGAATTTTATGTGAACAGTTCAACATTCAATAGAAATAGCCTACAGAGATAAATACCATTTCACACAAGTGACAAAATGACTAAACGGAATGTATTTTTCTCAGAAGGTGCTTTAAAGCATTATAATAAACTGTTTTTTTGTGCTGTAAATGTACTGAACGTGTATACGCTACATGTGGTTTATAATCTGTTATGATTTGAAGGCATTTATGTGTTGTGTGCACCTTTTAAAAACCCTAAGAAATGATCCAGATCATGTTGGAGTTTGTCCAACCAGTCCATGTGCGTTTTGTGGAGAAGGCCTTCGACCTCATCTCTCGGGGTATCCTGTAGGGGGCGCTCTGGGAATACAGGGTATGAGGCTCACTGCTACGGGCCATTCAGTCCCTGTACAAACAGTGCAGGACCTTGGTTTGCATGGCCAGCAGTAAGTCAGACTGGTTTCCAGTCTCCGCCATGGGTGCCCTTTGTCACCGATTCTGTCCGGAGGGAGTCCGGTATGGAGCCTCAGGATGTCACGTTTGCAGATAATGTGGTCCTGCTGGCTCTCGCTGGGCCAGAACCTCTGGCTCTCGCTGGGCCAGAACCTCTGGCTCTCGCTGGGTCAGTTTGCAGCCGAGTGTGAAGTAGCTGGGATGAGAATCGGCACCTCTAAACGAGACCATGGTGCTCGGTCAGAAAAGGTTGCAATGCTCCCTCTGGGTCGGGAGTGAAGCTTGGTAATCCAGGAGAGGCATGGAGTAGAGCCACTGCTCCTTAGTGTTGAGAGGACCCAGCTGAGGCGGTTCAGGCATCTGGCCCAGATGCCCCCTGGACAGCTCCCTAGGGAGGAGACCCTGGGGAAGACCCAGGACACGTTGGAGGGATTCCATCTCTAGGCTGTCCTGGGAACGCCTCAGAACCCCCACGGAGGAGCTGGAGGAGGTGGTGGGGGGGAGGGAAGAGGAGGTAGTGGTGGGGGGGAGGCAGGCCTGGGCCTCTTTGTTTAGGCTGCTACCCCCATGACCCAGACCTGGATAAGCAGTGGTAGAGAAGGATGGAGAAATAGTGGTAGAGGGATGGAGAAGGATGGAGAAGATTGACATTATCTAGTCCTGTGAGATGGCCTGTTAGTGTAAGCTTTTACAGCCCTCCTCTGCAGTGGGGCTTTATAAGGCAGTTGTGCTTGTGTCTGTTTGCGGTCTGCTCCATGATGTCTCTGCACACAGACTGACAGAATGGGAGTTGGGGCATGAAAAACTCAGGGTGCGTAGGGGTCGGGGGCGTGCGGGAGTCGGGGATATGGGACATGCCACCTGTTTGACTGGTCTGGCTTCTCCGGCTCATCCACGTCCTGACATTCCTGGGATATGTTCTCCTCTGATCACCGTAGCCCTGTGACAACCAGCTGCTCCCTCGCTCAGATCCGACGCTGGCTGTTATTTTCCAGAATACGGTACGGAAAATGAGTGATACTTGTTATTATTGTGGCTTGTTGTGAGAGAGCTGCTATCGGCTGACAGATCGGTGCAGGCAGGGGTGGTGGCTGTGAGGAGAGGGGACAGAGATTCAGGCTAGACTTCCAAATCTCGATAAGGGAACCGTCGGAACCAGTACTGGCTGATAGTGTTGGGGGAGATGATGAGTGTAGTGTCAGATATGTGAGCGCTGGCATGTGTGTGGGAGTGCATGTTTGTGTGGATATCCATTTTATCTTAACTGAAATCAGTTCCACATTCAGCATACATTCCCCCTTGCTGCAGATATGAAGGGGGGGGGGGTGAAGTTTCCCATCTCATGGCCCAGAGAGAGACAGCCTAGAGCAAGCCTGGCCAGCAGCGTCTGCACCAGCAGGCTCCATCACCTGGCTACACATAACAGGTCAATGGGGGCTCATTGTTTGGGAGATGGAGATGCAGTATGAAGAGAGCTACTTAAAGGAGACCTCAATCTTCTAGAAACCTCGCCTCAGGTGCTTACAGCAGTCTGGAGCCAAACTGTCAGACGCTTTACTCAACGGAACACACTTGTGTCTGCCCTCCACCCCCAAACCCAACCCTCCCTCCACCCCTCCAGAAAAAGTGCTATTATTTATTAATGTCGTCTCTACTTTTGGATATTGTTTGTAATTTTTCTTTAAAGCCACTCTTTCAGCACAAACGGCTACAAGAAGCACCAGAGTGGAGACACTGAACCTGTACCACAGACACTGAAAAATACCGTAATCCCAGTCCTACCAAACACAGCACGCACCCGCCTCTACCAAACACAGCACGCACCCGCCTCTACCAAACACAGCACATACCCGCCTCTACCAAACGCAGCACATACCTGCCTCTACTAAACACAGCTCAGGATGCAAACACTTGGCTGTACTGCAGTTTGGGAGCTTTAGCAGCTCTCTCACAACAAGCCACAGTAAGGCTTTGTACGACATGTTTGCTTTGCTCATTAGGAATTTGGTTTCAAAACATCTCCAGACCTTGTGTCATAAACACCATGCATGTCGGTTTCCTGATTAAAACTTTATCTCTTTATGTCAATTTTTATTTTGTCTTTTTTTTTCTGTTTTTGTCTTATTGTCGTGTATGATCGTGTTCTCTATGTATGATCTTATTCTCCATTTTGTTACTCCTATATCCTTTATTGCACTGTTTTTTCAACCTGTTTGTCTGTCTCTCTCTCTCTCTCTCTCTCTCTCTCTCTCTCTCTCTCTCTCTCCCCCTTTCACACACACACGTGTTGACTGTGAGTTTATCAGTGTTTGTCCAGCTCGTCAGCCTCCTGCTTCTTAACCCAGAGCGGAGCACACACACCCCTCCCCTGTACGCTGAGCTCTGGTCACAGATGCACCAGAATGCAGATCACTCACAGCAAGCAGACACACCCAGGCTGGAAAGAGAGAGAGAGAGAGAGCAAGAAGATGGAAATGCCAGGGGGAAGAGAGTGTGCAAGGACAGGGCTTCCCATTTAAACCACCGCCCTTCATCCAGACCGCTGTCGTTCCAGCGGTTCAGGACGGAGGTCTTCCCAGGCGAAGAGATAAACGTTTGTGAGGAGTGAGTTGAACGATGAAGTAAGTGGCTCCTGCAGGACGCCGGGCCACATGGTGAAAGCACTTCACTTCCTCGAGCACTCTGCCCTCCACCAGAACGTTTAAAGCACACTGCACTTACCCCCCTGGGCTTCTAAAGCTACAGAGGCATTTATTTATCAGCTAATCAGGACTGTCTCCACCTTACATTCACTACATCATCAGGGCAGGTGGACATTTCAGGGCTGTGTCCTGCAGTCATGTCCTGCCACTACCAAATGCATCAAACCGTGCCAAATTGTTTAACATGGTTTGAAAACGCTGGCAAACAGGCTTTTGTGTACATACACAGATATTTCCTTTGGCACATTTTCTTCAAGGTTCGGAGGGCTGCAGAGGACCAGCTTGCTACTGGTTTTACAGGTGAAACACATTCAACAAGCAAAAGCCAGGAGCTACACTGCTCTGTGTGCTTATTCACCAAATGTTTTTGAAGTGAATTGCATTTTATGGACTGTTTTTAATGTACAAATATGTGCTTTTTCATACAGATGCCTGCCCTCCTGCTCCCGCATCCCATGTCTTTCTCTGTTAGCAGTTCTTCAGCCATGTGGAACCATTTCCCATTGGGAAGGCTCCCGGAGAAGGTGGAATACAAACCCTTAATCTGCCATATTATTGAATTAAAGGCTTACGTGTGCTCCATGACTGTGTCGGTTATCCTCACTTCAATGGCGGGCTCGTTCCAGGTTTCAATTAAGGTAGATCAGTTGCTTAAAGATGGAGAAGAGAGCAGCAATCATGGAACAAAAGCTGTGTTTTAGCCAGCGTGGGTCAGTGAATGGGGGAGGATTATACACTTCACTTCCTCCCCATCCCCTCTGGAGAGCAGGACTCCCTCACCGTGCAGGCAGCTCGTGTTTGATGCAGCTCATGTTGGTTGGTTTGTTTGTTCTTTCTCCTTCAGGCTGGGTCTTTCTACATCTCTCCTGACCCTTCCTTATGCATGTGACCTTGTGCACCCTGGAAGTACTCCTGACACAAACAAAAGAAAGAAAAAACTTTTGACTCAGGTGGATAAAAGCAAGAGCCAATTAATTCTTCAAAGGGCATCATCTTCATATCTTCGTTCAAATTAGCATTAAAACTAAGCTGCAGGCATCTGGTCACTAGACTGGTGCTAGCATCCCTACATTTGATAAGGCTTTAGATGTGTTGTATGGGTGTTGAATGGACAGGGGCACTTTTGTTTATACCTTTGACTAAGATCCTAGTTTACAGACTGAGCTTAACCACTGAGCTATCAATGTCAAACTAATACTTAAAACACTTAAAAACTCTCATGAACACTAATAAACACCTCTAAAACACATGAACACTAATAAACACTTCTAAAAATACGTATGAATTCTTGATGCGCACATGAACTGTAGCCGTTCTCCTGGAAAGTATCTAGCAGTATTTGATCAATACTTTGCTTTGTTTTCACCGCTAGACTGCAGTGACTGAACGATTTGTCATGCTGTTAGAAGAACAAGCACAATTCTGTTTCAGAATGCAGGAAGAACTTTACAATTCTCTGCCCAGCTGTGTAAAAATATTCCCCAAAGGCCAAGGGATTTCTACAGGAGCACCACAACTTTATCTGTCCTCCTCACATGAACATTTATTTAACTCTGCTCGTTCACTGTTTATCGTCCATCTTGAGATGTGGATGATACTACAAGCAGTGAAACTACAGGAAACAACAACCCAAGAAAAACTGTAGGAAACTAAAACTGAACAGAATAGTAAGAGAATATTCTTAACGCATTAATTTAGAGAAACGTGAGAACGTGAGTAAGAGAATATTCTTAACGCATTATTTTAGAGAAACGTGAGACGAGGAAAACACCCTGAACTCCCTCGTGTACGCAGGCTGACGTCGGAAGCAGCAGAACTATGTGTGAAAAGTCTTGATATTGAGCAGATGAAGAAAGAAAATCAAAAGTCAAAATAGATATGACTGCAAGACATAAAAGAGCAGAAATGTTATACCAGCATTAAAATGTTACAAGAGCAGTAATATTGTACCATTAGGACTGTCTAGTTCACACTTACATTAGTGGAAATATTCTGTCATATAAATTGCCTTGCACTCGTATTTGGGCACAAGGGTTCATGGATGAGGGAAGGATGGAGCGAGAGGATTGGTACAGTGTCTGCAGTGCTGTGGATCCTGTACTGGTCCATTATAGTGAAGAGGGAGCTGAACCAAAAGGCAATTTACCAGTCAATTTATGTCCCAACCCTCACCTATGGTCACGAGCTCTGGGTAGTGACCGAAAGAAACGAGATCGCAGATACAAGCAGCTGATACGAGCTGAGAATAAGGAGCCTGGAGATGGTAGCTGCTCCTCCACATTGGGTGGTTCAGGCATCTGGTCTGGATGACTCCCTGGGGCCGTGCTCCAGGCATGTCCAATAGGGAGGAGACCCCAGGGGAATACCCAGAACACATTGGAGGGATTACATCTCGACTGTCCTGGAAACGCATCGGTATCCCCTCCTGAGGAGCCGGAAGAGGTGCCGGGGGGAGAAGGAGGTCTGGACCTCTTTGCTTAGGCTGCTGCCTTCATGACCCAGACCTGGATAAGTGGTGGATGGATGGATGGATCTTACTTGAAAACTGCGACAAACCTGTGTCACATGTGCAATGCTGACGATCTTCTCCACAACCGTCTAAGGTAACGTGCATTTGATGGAGCTGTGGTTTGACAACATGATCATTTGCACATTTCAAGGAGGCCACGTCCATGAGAGCTGGCATCTACCCACCCGGTTTGTTCTGGCTTACATTACTGAAACTTGAATGTGTACTGTAGTCTCAGTACCACAAAACAGATGCATAATTAATAATGCAGCGGTGGCTGGGTTTAGGTCTCCACTGCAGCAGACAGTAGAGTATGAATCCCCTGTAGAACTGCGTAAGGCTAATAGCTCAGCTGCAAAATTATTCTGAACTGAGAAGAGGAGCACGATTGCTCTGGCTTGGTCAGCCTTCAAACTGACGTTCTCCTGTGTCAGGAGAGAGAGGCAGCTCTGGAAATTAGACGGTATTCTTTGTCAGAAATAAATAACAAACCAGCCAATAAGGGATTGTGACCCTCCCACCCCCCCACCCCCAACCCCAGTTATCTGAATTCTTATCCTTTAAACTGAATCAATACTATAAGTCCAAAGAATAAACTCTGCACTAGTGTCATGGGCGGTGTGACCTTGGTCTGCTGGGTCATCATCTTGCTTCACACCCCATCACACCCCTAAGGATCATAGAAGGTCGTCATCATCATCATCAATTGCACATTGGATGCTTTCAGAAGGAACTGTACATGCAACAATACCTCCCTTCGCCTCTGGAGGGTTTCTGTGGAAAGGACCTGTGTGAACTGGTATTTTTTATTTTTTATTTAAATTGGTTTCTTGTTAATAACCCTGGTTTTACTAGGAGAAAAAACTACGGTACATCATTCATGCAAGTTAGAAAAAAGGTGCTAGTAAAATACATCTTCTACAACCAGACTCGCCGGTAAATCTTGAATTAAAGAAGCTTCAGTCTTTCTCCTTCCTTTCAGGAGCAGGATTGTCTAATATTCCTCCTCTTTCGTATGAGTAAAGATTAGCCTAATGACTTTCTCTGGCTCTGTTTGATAAATCACTCTGACTAGCCTGATGTCGGGCCAGGCCTACGTGTGCGGCACCTACTGGGTTCTGAAATGCTGTTATCAGCCAGGAACTGCAGGGATGACCCCCCCCCCCCCGGCAACCAGGCCTGGAGCTCCGCTTCAACCCGCCTGCTCATGAACCCTTCTATAATACACGAGTTATGGGAGTCCAGATAACTCACATTTGTTTTTATATTAGGTTTACAGAATGGATCGTTTCCCAGTTCACTAACTGATCTTCATATCTTTCAGG
Organism: Tenebrosternarchus preto; assembly: GCA_025802075.1. Classification (NCBI taxonomy): domain Eukaryota; kingdom Metazoa; phylum Chordata; class Actinopteri; order Gymnotiformes; family Apteronotidae; genus Tenebrosternarchus; species Tenebrosternarchus preto. The sequence continues at coordinate 8,566,935 of JAOYMR010000024.1, forward strand.
GCTTGAATTCATAAACATTTTACATCTATTATCATCCAAATACAGAGGCTCTCTGCCAACGTCCCCTCTGTGTCTGTCAAAGTGTGTTTTGTGTATCTGTCTAAATGAATGACACAGTACAAAGGTCTCTTGATAATCAGCCCTGCTGACACTGGATTTGTGTAGATTAAAAAAAACAGCAGACAGTGGATTTATGTACATTATAGAACAACACAGTGGATTTGTACACAATAAAGAACTACAGACAGTTGATTTGTACACAATAAAGAACTACAGACTGTGGATGTGGGTACAACAAAGAACTACAGACAGTGAATTTGTGTACATTACAGAACAACACTGGATGTGTGTACAAAACAGGGGGAAAGTGATACAAAATACAGAGAGTGGCGATAGGCAACTTCTAGCACTGTGAGAACGCTGGCGTGAAAAAAAAAAATAAAGCTTCAGAAATAGAAAAGAACTTTTGGAAAAGCATCCAAAACGAACATAAACTCAGGTGTTCTGACTCACTGCAGAGTGTGGTGTATTCACGCCATGCGTGTTCTGTTTTCTCCCTGTGATGATGGGCAGTTGGTATGCAGAATGCAGCAGTTGGAAACACTGCAGAGAGGCACTTCTGTGTTCAACTAGTTCCTTCTGCTCCTTGATGGAAAGATGCCGGTGTAAAATCTTCACCATAACTGATGCTAATGCATTTTATTTTTTGTTCACTTAACAAAAACGTTCTTCGCTGAAAGTATACTACTGTGGATTTTAGAAGCATATTTTTCATTATTGAGTGAAATTCCTTACAGTCATTGGCTTAATAAAACTTAATAAAAGTCGACTATCTAAAATGATCTGTTCCCTTTGTAACAGCTCTTCGGTGCGCCATGCATGTTGTTAAAAACCCTCACACTTGTTTCAACTAACAGAAAACTGAATGACCGTTCAGCTTTTGTTCCATGTTACTACAGTTCTTCTGAGTTTATTAAGTAGGAAGCAATGAAGAACACAGAGCTAAACTGATCTTCAGCAGATCAAGCACTGAAATTCAGTGCTCAGAAGGTACTGAACAATTACATTCCTCCTTGGTACCAGTGAGCACCTAAATATGTGCTAAAAAATACATTTAAATAATGCTATAATGTTCAATATGTTGGAAAAAATATCCCTCAAGAAAATATATTTAGTTGTGACTATAAATTCTTGATTGTGTGGGTATTGTGTAAAATACTGAAAATACTCCTGTTTAATGTGACACTTGATGGGCTCCTTGCAGTACGCAGAGTGAAGAGAAAGTAATATGAACAACACATGAAGTAATGTGAAGAGCGTCTCCACTGAGACGGCAGGCGGACAATGTTTGGCGTGACTACATGATAAGGGAGGCGCATCTTCAACTGATAAATGACAGGTCTGGTAAATACTTCAGTCCTAATGAAATATGTGATAACGTATTCATGTTTGTCTAGGACACTGCTTGAGTTTGTACTGCTGGGGAGGTGGGAGTGTTGCTGGTTGTGTTTTTGGCAGTTTATGTCTGCATGAGAAACCAGCCTTTTTTAACGAACCCCTAAGAATGTTCTCATCTCCATTCCAAGCAAAACAGCTCATGGCTCTGCTCATCGCAGCACTGTGACATCGGCAACTGTGTGGGGCAGATCTGTTCGCACTAGTTATCTGGGGCAGATCTGTCTGCACTAGTTATCTGGGGAGTGTTTGTACTTTTACAGTAGTATTTCTAATCAGCCTCTCTGCTGCACTAGCCGGCAGCTTCTCACCGCAACCCAAGCAAGTTACCCGAGAGCAGTGCGATTTCTCCACGGCAACCCCTTCTGTATTTCCCCCCCCCTTTTTTGGAAAAAGCCACTTTAACAGGCCAAATCTCACGTTGGGTGAGAAAGGGAGTGTGATTTGTGCTGATTCATGGCGTCATCGAGGCTCTGGCTGAAGGCTTTTTGTTCACCGTTCCCTGGCTGCCACTGAGTGATTGAGATTGTGTGGACTTTCCTCCCATGGCTCTGTGAAGCCTGAGCCATGATCAGGAGCTGGAGAAGCAGGAGAGGGCAGGGTGATGAGAGAGGAGTGCCAGGGCGGGGTGATGAGAGAGGAGTGCCAGGGCGGGGTGATGAGAGAGGAGTGCCAGGGCGGGGTGATGAGAGAGGAGTGCCAGGCCCTCCTCTTTTCTCTCACTCACTCCTCTTCCTTCTCCTTAGGTCTCACCATGACCTTTCCTCTCTATCCCCTCTTTAATCCCTCCCTACTCCTCCCCCCTCATCCCTTCATTTTCTCTCCTTCTCTCTGGTTGTCTCCTCTTCTGCCCTTCCTCCTGTCCATCCATCACTCCAGTACCACCAAATGACCCCCTTTCCTGCCCACGTGCAGTACCTCCATTGCTGGGACTGAACTGCTGCTCAAGACACGATCTGCGCTTCCTCCATGATCTGCAGAGGCCCCTCCCTCATCCTCACCTCCACCAATAGCCTCCTTTTTTCATAATCTCCTACCCCCAAGCCCCTGTGCTAGTCCAGTGACCTCTCCTTCAGTCATCGAGCTGTAGGCTCCAGGCACAAAGACGAGGAGAGAAAATATCAGCCTGCCACACAGGACAGCTTGAAAGGACAGAGAACACCCTTGTGATTTGACTATAGTGAATATCACACACACACACTTCAGGCTATGCAAGACACATGTTAAGGACACTGAGACTTTACAGGGTGAGGATAACTTCTTCACATGACTTCCTGTTTACTAATGTCAGACATATGCTGTATACATTTCTACAGTGTCACATGACTTTGACATGTCCGTCCCCGTCACCACGGAAACATTGACTCATACATCCTGGTTCTCACCAATCTAACGCATGCATTATGCACAGTGATTTAACTAGATTCACTAGTGCTCTTCACTGCCGTACTCCTGCTTGCTGTGGTGATGGAGGTGACAGGACCAAGGCCATTTCTCCAGCCCCGGTGGGTCCTGCCACGTTCTTCCCTGCCTTGGACGCAGAAGCAACAGTTTTCTCCCAGGCACTGCAAAAGCTCGGGTCCAGCAGTGCCCGCCCCCACACCCTGCCATACCTCTTCGCCTGCCACCATGGATGCCTTCTCCCAGACCCTGTTTTTGTCCCGTGTTTGTTTAATTTTTTTCTGATGCAGGACAAACCCACCGGGACTGTGTCCTGGTTTCCAGCGTCTGCGTGGAGTCGATGTGAAACCGAGGCAGGCGGTATGCAAATCGGACGAGCTTTTGGCAGGCAGCGGGGGATGAAGGGAGTGTCGCGGTGATCCGGAACCAGGGGCTAAGGGGACCTGTGAGTCATGCCTGGGAAATCTCGCCTCGGGCAGTGGGAGGGGCTCCCGCACGGCCGCGGGTTTTGATGCGATGAAGGCATCGTTTTGTGTCAGAGTCGGCGTTCTTTGAAGAAGGATGGCATCTGAGAGGGGGGGGGGGGGGGGGGGGGGGGGGGGGGGGGGGGGGGGGG
>JAOYMR010000024.1:8581898-8597089 GCA_025802075.1 Tenebrosternarchus preto
CTCTCTCTCTCTCTCTCTCTCTCTCTCTCTCTCTCTCTCTCTCTCTCTCTCTCTCTCTCTCTCTCTCTCTGTTTGCATATCTCGCCCCCTTCTTAACTTGAAATTGATTTAACTTCCAAAACTGTCACTCTGAAATGCAGAAAGTTGGCAGCCACAGTTACAGAAACCCCCAATTAAAAGAAGAATGCAAATGTAGTCATAATTGTGTTTCTTATCTCGTCAGCACTTGGCACTGCTTTTAAACAAACATGGGGAAATTTCATCTTGAGTTCGACAGCAGAGTGAAAGAGACCAGGGAGGAGGGAGGGCAAGTGAGAAAGGAAACCCTTCTATCTAATTAGCTGTCTGCCTGACATGACAGTGTCCTCCACAGCTTTCCCCTCATAGCCACTATTAAACGACTAAGGCAGTGTTTGGAAACGCCGCCTCCAGGCCGAGGTGAGACGTGGCGAGACGTTCGAGAAGCTGGAGGACAGAGCTTTTCATCACACCCCTGCTGGAGCTCGTCGTCTCACCGGAGCTCAGTGCCGTGTGGACTCGTCTGCTGGAGTCATCGCTCTGCTGTGCATGAGCCTCTCGTTTTATGTTCACACAACAGTGTTTGCTCCTCCTCTTCTCTGTCCTTTTCTCTCTCTCTCTCTCTCTCTCTCTCTTCCTCACCTCTCTGTTATGTGCATTACAGTAATGAGCTAACAGATTGATCTAATCAGCATAAGTGTATGCATATATACATGCAGAATGTACTTGTGTATCTCTTCTATGTGTGTGCGCATACATGTGTCCATTCAGTAGATAATCCTACGTATAGGTCTGCTGCCAGTGTGTGTGTGTGTGTGTGTGTGTGTGTGTCTTCTGCTGTCATCCTCTGCCTTGGCTAGCTTCTCTGGCCTGCTCTGACGGACTGGGCAGTGTAGAGCGGACCTGTGAACACAGCTGTGGAGAGGTGCAGTGATGCTGGTGTTAATCCATCGTTCCAGCACTCTACAACCAGTATAGGATCCCACTACAACCAGTATAGGATCCCACTACAACCAGTGCAGGCTCACTCTAACCCTTGTCCAACAACTCCACTCCTCACAGTCCTGCTGCTCCAGCTTACACTACTTCTGTACTTCAATGTAACACTTCCATAAAGATTCGCACAAGTCCATGGTGTATTTCAGAGTCAGCCTGGTCTGCCTAAAGTCGCACGCTGCTCTCGGCTGACTCTCCGACACCTGACCGTCACACCTCTGTGCTGGCCTTCACACTCCAGCTGCTCTGGCATTAACATGGAGTCGCTGCCGCTCTGGCAGCCAAAGCAGCTCTTCTGGGAAGTCTTGTCATGAGCTCCTGGAGTGTCTCGCTGGGAATTTGTGCCTGTTCAATCAAACGAACATTTGATAGGTCAGGCAGTGATGTTGGACAAGAAGGTTTGGCTCACAATCAATGTTTCAGTTCATCCCAAAGGTGTTCACAGGGGTTGAGGTTAAGCCTCTCAACACTGCCCTTAACGGGGAATAAGGGCTCTATCCCAAGCCCTGAAACACAGCCACAGACCACTAGCTCTGCTTCAGCTGTGCTTTAGCCATGTCACCGTGTTTTCCAATAGGTGGCGCTCTCCTATCAGCATGTACACTTGTGATCTCAGGCCTGCGTGCGGCTGCTCGACACTTCCAGCTCCATCTTCTGCTCGACATTTCCATCTTCTGCTCCATACTTCCAGTTCACTACAGCAGCAGGTACAGTTGACCAGGGCAGGTTTAGCCAAGCAGTAAACTGAGTCATGGCAAAGATGCCATCCTACAACAGTGCCATGTTCAAACACACCGAGCTTGTCAGTGTGGCACATTCTATCCACCAGCATTGGTGTACGGAGACTATGACTACGCATGACCTGTTAGAAGTGGGTGTGGCTGAAACACCTGAACTCAATAATTAGGAGGGGTGTCCACATACTTTTGGTCATAGAGTGTAGTTGCATTGAAATTTAGTAAATGAATTTAGAAAAAGCATGACAGTGTCTTTAAATGCCTAAAGTACAAATTCCTTGCAGCTTTTTAAAAAATTACTTAAATTATTCAATTTATAGTAAAAGTAACTCTATAGTAAAAGTAACTCAACTCTATAGCAAAAGTAACTCTATAGTAAAAGTAACTCAACTCTATAGTAAAAGTAACTATAGTAACTCTATAGTAAAAGTAACTCTAGTAAAAGTAACTCAACTCTATAGTAAAAGTAACTCTACTCTATAGTATCTCTATAGTAAAAGTAACTCTGTATGTAGGTCAAATGTATTCTACTTTTTACTTCATTATAATTTGTAACAAACCCTTGTCACAGTTAGCCAGATAGATACATGTATAAATGAACGGACCCCCACCAGTGTGGGTTACCTGCACACTGGCTAATAAATCTGGACAAATTGCAGGGTGCCAGTGTTCTGGGTGTACAGTTCACTCCTCAACACCATGATGAATGTGTGAATGTCAGATCAGACCGAACGCTGCTCCTCTACTCATATGTCTGTTTCACACACTCTCACTCCTGCCACGGGGGAGTGGAGAGAGAGCAGCCTCCTTTCTCCACATCCACACAGCATGTTCACATCTGCTCAAATGCAAAGGTGATGCTTATACAACGCAGTGTCATCTTTGCCAGAAAGCTGCTATAAAAATCCCATCTCCTCCAGCTTGACTCGAGCAAATGGATCTTCTTGCTACATCAGTCACAGCACAGAAGTATGTAGCTACTGTCTTCTGGACCGAGCTTGAACCAACACACACACAATCATCTACGTTCACACTGCTTCTAGAAACGAACATTATTCTAATAAAATGCCCAGTGCATTTAATAGAAAGTATTATAAATTATATACATTTCCTCTCTTCAAAGCAGACAGTGTTTTGTATTTACTCAGGTATTACTTGACTGAGATGCTTAAAATATATATATATATATATATATTACCTTATACATAGAAAATATCCACTGTTCCTCAGATAAAATGTCTCATTTTCTGCTGGGTATTTTGTACACCACTGGCTGTAAGCCATTTGTCTCTTGGTGATATATTTGCACTGGAGTTGGTGCTCTGGGAGGGGGAGATGTTCGACCATGTTTGTAATAAAAACACTTTGATTGTTCTAAGACCTACTGTTGTGTCCCACACAGACGCCACACATGGCAGCTTAATAACTCCACAGCTGTAGGCCGTGCAATCATAAAGACATGGAGCTTTCTAGCTGTTTGTCTCTCTAGCTCTCTATCTATTTATTTATCCTTTAATTACAGCCGAGATTCTATTCTTCCTATGTTTTGTTAGGAAAGACTTCTGGCTACAGCTCCATCTAATGCCGATACCTCCTTTTCAATGTAATCTGTTAAAATTTCCTAATCTCCCCTTCACATCAGCAGAACATCCAGAGGAACTGGGTGGAGGGGGAGGGGGTTTGGATTTTGTTTAATTGGTTTTGGTGTGTAGCACCCTCCACCCCTGGTGAGTATGAATCATGAGATGCCCATCCAGCTCCCTGACTGGGCTGCCTGAGACTTTCTGACCGGTAACCGTAACCTGCGCACACCATACACCACGGTATCTTGCACTAAGAGTTGAAATGACTCCAGCCCTAAAGCTGTGTGGCCTGGTTCATCTGGAATGGGTCCTGGGAGTGGACATGTCCCTGTATCACAGTGTGGAATGCACACGGGGGACTCTGACAGTACACTCACTGCCTCCGGGCTGCTGAGACAGGGGACGGTCGTCCGTAGGGTTTAGCCCGGCTTGTTAATTAATTAATGACACACACAAGCACGCTCAAGGGGGACTTCATTAGAAAATAACAGTAGGACATGTGAGCACATTGGGCAAAGCTACGACAGTGTGCCCCCAGAGGCCCGGAGAGCCCGTCTGGCGCAGGTCATTATATGTACCTGCTGGGCTTGGCTGCTGCACCCCTGGACTCTCCAGTTACAAGAGGGCCTTTAAAACTGATCCTGGATCAGTTTTGTGACCTATTTTACAGAAGTTTTACTGTTGCTGTTTCACTAAAAGAAGAATGTCCCAGGAGAGTAATCGAGCGTCTGCACACTGCCTCATTGTTTCTCTGCAAGCATTAATGAATGCTGATTAATATGCTTATTTGATGAGCTTTTAATTAACAAAATTACCAACTGTTACCTTAAATGTTTTCATAACATTTTTGTTACATTTTGGTCTTTGGCATGCCTGGTGATTAAGAACGAGTGCTGTTTCAAAGTCAATTGCATACCAAAGGCATGACAGTTTTACTGAAAGAACTTTGACTTGCGGAGTGAAATTAAACACCAAAGTGTCACACTTAGTGCTACAGGAGGAAGAGAAGGAAGAGGAAGAGTGGAGCTTCTGATGGGCCTGTGGTTCAGGAAACCGATGGGCTGCTGCTCTGGGGGCGGAGCAAAGGGAGGAGCCAGGGACCAGCTCCTCTACTCCAGAGGTGGGGCGAGGGGAGGAGCCAGGGGACGGCTCTTAGCACTAGCTGTGAGGGTCACTGACCCAGGCACAGTTCTTCAATGGCCAAGAACTCCAAGGCTGGGGTACATTTTGGAGACTGGAGTAATGCTTTGGCTGTGATTTAATGGAAACCCTCTCCTTTGTCTTCATGTCTTCATTAATGAGGTTTGTGTCAGTGGAATTGTGTGTGGTGTCTCATTAATATAATGAATGCAAGTTTGTGTACTGAGTCATGTGATTTGTGCAGATGCAGACAGACTGCTGCCACTTGAACTGGATGGCGGTTCAAAGACCCACAGTGGTGAGCATGTTCCATTAAAGCTTAATACAGTATAGTTAAAATAATTGTTTACACAGAAAATATGCAAGTAGTCCTTTTTGACAGTTTTTTGCACACCTCTCTCTCTCTCTCTCTCTCTCTCTCTCTCTCTCTCTCTCCTGCTCTGCCTTTTTCTTTTTCTCATTCTCTTGCTCTCACTCACCTTTCACTTGTCTCCCCAGCACACTAATTGCCACTGCCCTTTGAAGGAAACACACCCTATCCCACCTCTGTGGCATTAATTGCTGTGGTGTGTGTGTGTATGTGTGTGTTTGCATGTGTTTGTATCTATGTGGGATAACCATATGGTCAAGGTCACTGTGTGTGTGTGGTGTGTGTGTTTAACATCAGCATTCTGCTGTCCCTGGCCTCTGTGCTGTAATTGTACGTCCTGAGGGAGTGTGTGCAGCAGTGAGTCTGCACCCAGGGGAGCCTGGCCTGACGTCTCATCTGTAACGATATAAATCGGACTTTAGCGTGGGTCACTCCTGGTGCTCCCAACAGGACTGCACACATCAGCACACCCGCAGCTCCTGCTTCCTAGGAAACTGAGACAATTACTGCCAAGGCAACCAGCTGCATTAATACACCTTAAACGATCACTTCCCATTCATAAGTGCACTGTTTGATTTCTGTTAGATCAATTATATGAATAGAATTATAAATGCATTATAATAATTCTTTCATTAATTACTCCTGATCGGGTCAGACGGGGTGAACTGAACTGTAGCAGTCTGTTAATGATAAAATGTCACTCTGTATTGACTGAGGAGCTGGGAGGAGTGGCCTTCATGGCTGGAGCACCAGGTTAGCACACAGCTAAGATCTGTTAGCATGCCCACGTACGTTAGCATGCTAGGCCTTCCTCAAGCACCAGGTTAGCACCCAGCCCAGATCTGTTAGCACGTCTGCATACGTTAGCACGCCTGCATACATTAGCCCGCTAGGCCTTCCTCGAGCACCAGGCTAGCACACAGTCCAGTGCTGTTAGCACGCCCACTTACGTTCCTCTCTGCACCCAAAGCTTCCTGATCCGCTCTGTCGTGGAAGAGCCCAGCGACTCACCCAGAGCCCACACTCTCATTACCCTCACAGTCCCAGAGCAGCAGCGACCTACATGCACATACAGACGTACTCGGCTTTAGTAAATGAGTTGATTTTGGCTGTGTGATGTGATCCATCTCGAGGGGGGTCTGTATGGCTGCGCTGTGCTGGTTAGGATTTTCTGCTGATTAAGATCTGTAGGGAGTTTTGCCATCATTATTACAGCAAAGACATGCTGATAAATACGCAGAGCAGGGAGTTGCTTTGCACGGCGCTCGTGGAAACGCGGCCTAAGTCAACATTTGTGCTTCATTACGCCGTGTGGTGGATGGCAGCTCACACTGGGTGCGGTGACAGTGGGCGTGGCAGTGTTTGCAAGTGAGTGTGGCATAGCGGGGGGATGTGGGCGTGGTATCACCAGGAACGTGGGTGTGGCCAAGTACGTGTTACACTCCTCTTGGGGTTAAGATAGCATTTCTCCTAAAATGTGATTCCATGTTCACTCTTTAAGATTTTAAAGCAAGTTTTGACCTGAATTAGTTTATGTTAAAAGTGATATATGAAGGTGTGTTATAGGTAAGGCCTAGGACTGTGAACTGTGCTTTTCTAAAGGGTTGAAATGTTAATCGACATGTTTCACATTGTTACGTTTTTGGAATGATTAGATAACTAAATCTGTGTGCGTGTGTGTGTTTTGTGTGTGAGCATGAGTTTACATACAGGAAGCAGATTATTACCATGCATGAGGACAGACAAGTGGCTTGTGTGTAATTGTGTGTGTGTGTCTGTGTGTATGAGAGAGAGAGTCTAAGTGTGTGTGTTTGTGTGTGAGAGAGAGTCTAAGTGTGTGTGTGTGTGTGTGTGAGAGAGAGAGAGCGTCTAAGTGTGTGTGTGTGTGTGTGTGTGTGTGTGAGTGATCCACTGCTGTGCCCCAGGCCATGTCTCTCTGTGGCGGGAGTCAGAGCAGCTCTATTCATTATTAATGTGGCATTGTGTTCCTCTTTCCACATGCGCACTAGCGTTGCTGTTAGCATTACCGCTCACGGTGCGCTCCGCTGTTCCAGCTGTTACTCTCCCTGCAGAGCTCTTAAAATACACCCCACCCCCACTGCCACTCGCTGCCACTCGCTGCCACTCGCGCGCACACACGCAAATACAGAGCATGTTGTGAAGGAAGGCTGTATCTGCACAGCAAGCTTGAACAGATCCATGTCTGTCTGCCATTTAGCTTTCCTCTCCAAGGGGGGGAACGGGCAGAGCAGGGCAGAGGAGGGCGGAGCAAAGGTGGTTCGGGAGGAGGGGTTTATAGACGCACAGTTAGAGTCCATGCTGTTAGCGCTCCAAGCAGCTGCCCCTGGTTATTATTACCTCACCGCGCACACGCAGCTCGGAGACGAAGCCGTCAGCAGGAGAGGCTGCGCGGATCAAGGCTGTCTGGCTCTGCTGGAGGGGACAACGGCCACAATCCAGACTTCTCCGCACCAACACCCAGCTTCTCTCTCTCTCTTTCTGTCTCTCTGCCTCTTTTTTTTATCCCTCTCTCAGTCTCTCTCTCTCTCTGCCTTTCTCTCTGCATCCCTCCCTCTCTCTCTCTCTCTCTCTCTTACACAAATGTGACTGAATTGTTCAGCAATGTACCACAGCTGTAGACATATCCATTTCCTGCTAGCTCTGGTACATGTAAATGTGGTTCGTGAACCTGTAATGGTTTATTGTAAGAGGAACACAGGAGGCTGACCGACTGCATGATGGCTGTATCTGCAGCAGGAAATGTCAGTCTGACATGAAGAATGATTGGTTTTTTGTGAGGGACTGTTTAGCCGAACATCTCCGGTCTCCTCTGTAGTGTCAGTGCACTCACAGCTATGCCTTCTCCTCCTCCTCTAATCCCCCCCATTTACTCCACCGCAACGCTCATTTCTTTAATTATTTGGCTCCCTTTGTTCGAGCTCTGCAGACTCAGATCAGCTTAGCCTGGCGTGCCTTTTGCTGGGAGGTCAAAACTGATCCGAGGTTAATCAACTATTTGTACAGAGCGGTTCCCCCTCAGGTGAACCTGCAGTGGGCCCTGCAAGCAATCCTGGTGTATGCAGCATCCTGCCCCATCAACTCCTTCTCCGCCCACCTCTTCTGCTCACACCCACCTCTCCTGCCCCACCCATCTCTCTTGACCACACCCACCGCTCCTGCTCCGCCCACACCCTACCTCTCCTGACCCCGCCCACCTCTCCTACCCACGGCTGCCTCTTCTGCACGCGCCCATCTCTGTGTGTTCCTGCCTATTTTGCACCAGCAGAAGCTCATGATCACAGCACCCCAGGAATCGGCACGAACCAGGCTGCATGTTTGTACCCTTTCATATAACTTCATCTGGATAGAATCTAATGACTCATTAATGAAGTACTGGTGACAGGCCACAGTGCAGACTGAGAATAATGAATAATGACTGGTCAAACCTGGAAGAGCACCAGGTGGTCAAACACTGCAAAGGTTTTCTCAAATATAATACTGGCAAGACTTTTAGACAAAGGCGTCTGGACATAGGCTTGATTTAATAATAAAAAAGCATGTTTTAACTATATTTTTCTTTTTAGTTTCTGACAATGAAATTTGCTTTCACTCTAATGATTTTTCAATTGTGAACTGAGATGTTTCATTTGAGTGTTGCATTAATGTCAATGTACTCTGAAATCTGATTGGATGTTAATGAAATGTGCCTACGCATACTAAATACTTCATAATTAATTTAATGCTTTTGGGTGGCAGTCTTAATTGGAAGACATTAGGAGGACAGAAAAAACACAAGAGATGACAGAACAGGATGTGCGTGCATGAGAGAGAGAGAGAGATGCACTGTGTGCACATGTGGGGGAGAGAGAGAGTGTGTGTGTGTATGAGTGTGTATGTGAGGGAGAGAGAGTGTATGTGAGGGAGAGAGAGTGTATGTGTGTGAGTGTATGTGAGGGAGAGAGAGAGTGTATGTGTGCGTGAGTGTGTATGTGAGGGAGAGAGAGAGAGAGAGAGTGTGTGTGTGTGTGTGTGTGTGTGTGTATGTATGTGAGGGAGAGAGAAAAGCCACAGAACACTGTTTCTGTGGTAAAGGTAAAAGACTGAGGGAGTTTCCTCTGCAGAGGATAAAGCAAGCTGCCAGTGTTGTGCTTTTTACAGCATTTTATTCCTGCTCTGCACACCTGCTCTCAGAGCCACTCTGGTGCACACCTGCCTTCCAGAGCTGCTCTGGTGTACACCTGCTCTTGGAGCCACTCTGGTGCACACCTGCCTTCCAGAGTCGCTCAGGTGTACACCTGCTCTCAGAGCCACTCTGGTGCACACCTGCTCTCAGAGCCGCTCTGGTGTACACCTGCCTTCCAGAGTGGCTCTGGTTTACACCTGCTCACAGAGCCACTCTGGTGCACACCTGCACACCTGCTCTCAGAGCCGCTCTGGTGCACACCTGCACACCTGCTCTCAGAGCCGCTCTGGTTTACACCTGCTCACAGAGCCGCTCTGGTGCACACCTGCACACCTGCTCTCAGAGCCGCTCTGGTGCACACCTGCTCTCAGAGCCACTCTGGTGCACACCTCCCCAGTGCTTCACAGCAGCTCCTGCACCAGGAAGCTGTGGAGGGTCTGCACAAGAGCGAGCATCCTGGACACTGGCCTCTGAAGGGCTTTTATCTGGGTCCAGGAAAAAAAAAAAAAAAACGGCATCTGGTGTGTATGTGAACGTCACACTCAGTGCTTCTCCATTTCTCCTGCCTGTTATTAGCACGTCCTCCAAGTGTGAAGTCAACTGGGAACTTGACATTTCTGGACTGGAGCAGCAGTCTCTCTCTCTCTCTGTCTGTCTCTCTCTCTCTCTCTCTCTGTCTGTCTCTCTCTCTCTCTCTCGCTCATGATCATAGTCATTTACTATATTACCAAAGCAGTATCAAAATAACATGAATGAGCCTCTGCAATATTCTTTTAATACTAATTAATATGAACTCACTCTCTGAACTCATTCATTACTTTTCCTTCAGTGCTGACATTGACTTTGGTTACATACAGTATGTAGATCTGTCCATTACTCACACCCTTCCATCTCTGTTAGCCAGCCTTGCTCTTGGGCTTAAACAGCCATACGTGAACTGAGAAGAGGCTCAACATCAGCGTTCGCTCGCTACAAACCGATGGACGATATGACAGGGTTCCTACTCCCTCTTCCCTTTGGGTCTACGATAGAACGAGCTATTCCAAGACTTCATGCAGCGTGACATCCTTCTCTCTCTCTCTCTCTCCCCCCCTCTCTCTTTTTCCCTCTCTCTTTCCTATTTACATAAACACAAAATGCATGATATGGTTTATTTTTTCACAAGAGCTGGAATAAACAAAAATAAACTCTAAATTGTCCCTATTTCATCTAAAAAAGTAAATTAATTAATGTTCTTGCATTTAAAACCCTGAAAATACGTAAAAGGAAGGTTTCATTGGGTTTAAACAATTTTTGTATATTTCTAAATGTGCATGATTTCATTTGTGATCGGTGACCTCATCATATTTGCAAGACTATATACCCTCAGCGTAAAGCTGCATTGATGTTTATCGTTTAACATCACAGTCCATAATATGTGTTTAGACGCTCGCCACGGCGTAATGGAGCCACAGCGCCTCCTGTGGCGTGAGTGTGCAGTGTCACAGCTCTGAGGTGATGTGCTGCTACATTTTTATACTGGCTTATGGTTTGTTGGCCACTACCCCTCAAGGGGAGGGTTGTTGTAAACATGTGCCTCACTGGCCAATCACGTTGTTCCTGTTGTCCGCTGCTCAATCACATTTTGTCCCTGCTGCTCACTTGTGCTCCACTGGCCAATCACGTCGTGTCTCTGCTGTCCACATGTGCCTCATTGGCCAATTACATCATGTTCCTGTAATCCGTGTGTGTTCCACTGGCCAATCACATCATGTTCCTGTGGTCCAAGGTAGTGCTGCATTATGTCTTCCATGATGCTGTCTTTTTTTTTGTCGGTCTGATATGGAGGTTTAGTCCACAGTTGGACCAAGATGAACACTGTGCTGCTGTCTGTGTTACAATTCCACAGAAGACAAGCATAGCTGATGTGCCAGTTCAGAGAGAACACAAGTATGCCTCTGCATAACCTAATCTGTGTGTGTGTGTGAGAGAGAGAGAGAGAGAGGATTGTAGGTACAAATTGGGTGCAAAATTGCTAAAAATGGGTGTGAATATGGTCATTAAAACAATAAGAGAACAAGGCTGAAGTGTCCACTTGCGTTTCAGTGGGAAATGGCTTTTCCTTTTAGTGAGTTTATCATGGATTTCACGCTCCCCGATTCTCTCTCTCCCTCCTTTTACTCTTTGTTTAAAATAAAATCTCCAGATTTCCCCTCAGGTTTACACGGCCTCCATGACATGAGGCGCTTCGGCGGGTTTCCTCTGAGATGGAGTGAGCGCGTGCGATGAGGCTCCGCCCCCCCCCAGCGATCCAGACGGTATACGGACAGGCTCGCCTCTCACCGTAGATAAGCTCTATCTATCCATGCTCGTTCATACCGTCCACTAATGCACGTACACCTTGAAGCTGTTTCACTGCTGTAAACGTCCAGTGACTACATGGCAAAATCTAAACCTTGTCTTGGTCTAAAGAGTTTTTTTTTATCAGTGAGAACATCCACATGTGTTGGTTTATTGTGTGTGAGTCATATTACACATAGCTTAGGGTGTAATTTTGACACTTTTCCTTTAACCTTTTATAACAAATCCCTTGTAGAACATAATCAAAAACATGACCATGTCCAGAGGGACAATGTGGTGCTGGCCCTCAGCGATGCTGGTGATATAGGCTGAGAACTCTCACCTCCAGTTACACAAACTGTATACAATAATTCAGATCTAAAATAGCAGCTTTCTGAAATTTTGCCCAGTGGTGATTCACTGGTCTCAGTGCCAGTGAGAACTGGTTTGGATTAATAATTCATCATGTGATATGGCATTTCCATTTAGTCCAGTATGTGTTTATTTATGAAGGCCACAGACCACGTGTACCAGCTGCAATTAAACCTGCTCCTCTTTCAGATAAATATAATTTGACAGTGCATGGTTTTGAGGAACCTATCTGTACAGATCTCAGACAATAATTCATGCAGTTATCATTTTTGATTGGTATGTTTGTAATCTGCATTTTATTTGCATAATTCGTGCTCGTTTGCCTGGCGTTCGGTCATATGTGATAAATAGAATCGTCTCACACCAAGGTGCCTGTCTTGGAGCTGCTCTGCTCACTCCCTTCCTGAACAGCCCAGGGGGGTTTGATCCTGTACACACTTGTCGTCTGTTAATCTGGAGGTTGTTCATTTGGCATTGAATTGCTGGGCGTCAGTCAGAGAGAGGGAGTTACAAAGAGAGAGAGGGAGAGAGAAAGGGAGAGAGAGGGAGAGAGAAAGGGAGAGAGAGGGAGGAAGAGAGAGAGATGAGAAGGGCATTAAAGAGGCCAGTATACAGTCATCCTCTATCAAAGTGAATGTTAATGTTAATGTTAATGTCTAGCCAGGTTCATAATGAGTACATGCTCTTCTGAAACAAAAGCACTGAGTCTCAGTCCTGTGTGATGAAGCAGATCTACACTCTCCATCAGAGACTCTCATCTCCTCGCAGCCGCACACCGCGCAAGTGTGTGTGTGTGTGTGTGTGTGTGTGTGGGCGTGTTTGTGTGTGTGTGAACGTCTGTGCTGTGCATGTGGGTGGATGTGTGTGTGTGTGTGTGTATGCTGCTGCTGTAAAGCTCCCAGTGCTGTACACTGGGCAATGTGGGTTATGGACTATGTGGGTTCTATAGGGAATATGTGGGTTATATATGGACTATGTGGGTTCTATGGGGACTATGTGGGTTCTATAGGGAATATGTGGGTTATATATGGACTATGTGGGTTCTATAGGGAATATGTGGGTTATATATGGACTATGTGGGTTCTATAGGGACTATGTGGGTTATATAGGGACTATGTGGGTTATATAGGGACTATGTGGGTTATATAGAGAATATGTGGGTTCTATATGGACTATGTGGGATATATATGGACTATGTGGGTTCTATAGGGACTATGTGGGTTCTATAGGGACTATGTGGGTTCTATAGAGAATATGTGGGTTCTATAGGGACTATGTGGGTTCTATAGGGACTATGTGCTCCATAGCCATTTGAAGGCGCTTTTGCTTTAATCTCATCTCACTGGAGCCCTTGAATCTCCCCTCTCACCAACACTGTGATTCGCTCACACTCTCCAGCTCATCATTGCCACCATTACAGAACACAAGAACACGACACAGCTGTGTGTGTGTGTTTGTGTGTGTGTGTGTGTGTGTGTATGTGTCTGTGTGCGCGCTGTTTCCACAGTGACTGATGGTGATGTAACCCATTTTTTTCATTTTGTCATTCTTTTCTCTTGTTCTTCTGATCTGCTTCTCTCCCATCTTAAGTACCATTCCCTCTATAGCAGTGTTCTCTTGAGTGTTCTCTCCCATCTTAAGTACCATTCCCTCTATAGCAGTGTTCTCTTGCTATACAGAGCCCCATCTTCACTCCGATTAGACACAGGCCCTGCAGATTCCCTCAGCCGGTCCCTCCCTGCCCACGTAGCTCGGCATGTAACCAGCAGGCTGGTTTATTTAAGCATCGTGCTCTTTAAGGGACAGGGAAAAGGGAGCTGGGAACTGCCTTCTGTAAACTCTTAATCCTGAGTGCTTTTGGCTAAGCCTGAAGACCAAGTTCAAAAAAGACCTCAGATACGGTCAAACAGGATTATAAAGAACAAAGAAATCCTTGTGAGGGACAGTTTTCCTGATGAAGCGGCTGATGGCCGTTTGACAATAATAACCCTGAGTGAAGTGCGTGAGGCTTTCGGACTCAGCGATGGTCCTTCATGCTGTAAGCGACGACTCTTGGATGCGTCCTGTGATCTGGAGCATGGATGCAGCTTCAAAGAGTGTCAGCATGTGGTAACAGGGACAAAAAAAGAGATCTATCAAACAAGAAATTATTAAACAAAAAAATGAAATAAAACAGAGGGTTTGAAAACACACATATACACATGCAGGCCCAATGATATCAGGCCCTACTGGTGTATGTAGTCCACATCATATAGAGTCCACATCATATAGAGCATGACACACCCAGAGCTGGAGAGACTGAGGGAGAGAGATAGACTGAGGAAGTGAGAGAGAGAGAGAGAGAGAGAGAGAGAGAGAGAGAGAGAGACAGAGGAAGTGAGAGAGATGGAGTGAGAGAGATGGAGGAAGTGAGTGAGAGAGAGAGAGAGAGAGAGAGAGAGAGAGAGAGAGAGAGATGAAGGGAGAGAGAGAGAGACAGTGGGAAGAAGAGAGAGGGAGACAGAGTGACTGGGAGAAACAGCCTTCCTCTGGCAGCACTTCTTAAATATTTAACACAGAAATAAAGTTTTAAATGAATCCATGAGGACGCACTGTAAACGCGGATCTTACTGGTAGCAAACCCAGAGGAAATGCAAAACAAGGCAGTCAGATGAACCAATCAGACTCAGCTACACTCAGATGAACCAATCAGATGTGGAAACACACGTCGTCCTGTCTGGAGTCATTCCGTCACCAGTCCGATAATGAAGCCAACAGTTTCAGCAAAATGTAAATGGGGCAGTAGCCTCTCACCACCAGCTGCAGCAAAATGTTAGAACATCAATACCAATTTGCCAAGAAGCTCAACTAATTCTGTCAGGAGTCGGTTTAAAGATTATCATCCAGTCTCGCTGTGAGAGTTACACTCTGTCGAAATCCTCAATACACTGAACAGCCATGACCACGGGTGCACTGCCATAGTGAGGAAAAACCTTTCTGCTTCTTCTTCACCTTCACATTGTTAGGACTGCAGAACAGATCTCTCAGTCTCGCTCTTTTCTTAGCGTTGACAAGTGTAGAAAAATTTAACATTTTCTGAAAGAAGAAAAAAAAAAAAGCGTTTTGGTATAAAGACTGCTAGCTTGCTAATTTTCTTGCTAAATCATCTCCATCACAAGTTCTTTAACATCTACTCTGGATCTACTACTGTTTTAAAGTTATGAATTTTGTATGTCGCTGCTGGACTTTTCAGACTCAAGAGTTCTGATCTACGTCAGATTATTATTAGTGCATGTGGAAGTTGCACTAATGGTAAAATCATGGCAGATGTTCTGTCATGAGAGCAGAACACTACAAGGTAAATGTTCTTCATCTTCAGGCAGCATTTCTAGGCGTTTAGTACAGGAATATACACTGCTCAAAAAAATAAAGGGAACACTTACACAAGACACAAAACAGAGCCAGAGTCCTGCAAAATGACCTCCAGCAGGCCA
>JAOYMR010000024.1:8616100-8635510 GCA_025802075.1 Tenebrosternarchus preto
CACCAACCAATCACGCTGTCATCAGCAGGAAATGATGTCGTTGCATCACTTCGCAATAAACCCTCCCCCTTCTTTTTATTTACTTGTTCATAGAGAGAATGAGAGGATCAGAGGGAGGAGAAAGGAAGAGGGTTGTGCAGAAAGTAATGTGTGTCCATTAGGATGAAGGGACAGCTATGAACAGCTATGAACAGCTATGAACAGCTATGAACATCCTGTTGTAGTGCAGTAAAACCACTCAGATGGTCAAATAGGTACCATTGTATCAATCTCGCCTCTTTCTTCTTACACTAATTAAGTTTTGTAGAGAAACAAGGGAGATGAAAAGAAACTAAGAAAGAATTTTAGTTCAAAAGCTGTTTCTTTCTTGTGTAAAAATATATTTGAGAGTAAATACCAATGGATTCTTCTTAAGTGTGTTGTAGAGTGTTTGCACATGTTGGATGATATGTATGTGCAAACTGTACTTTTTCCTTTTTTAAAGGATTTGTATCTCCCTAAGAAAATATTCTGAGAGAAGTTTAAGCCTTCTAGGAAGCCTTCAAACACGGCCCAGTAGTTTTAGATAAATTAAAGATAAAAAGAACTAAAATAACGTGCCTTTTTATCTGATATGTCCAGTTTTTGATGCAGTTGTTCAGTGATCTGCTCATTTGCGATGACTTTTGCGTGAGATATGCAACTAAAGAAAATGGATCCGTCTCCTGGACGTGATGTGCCGATGCCGATGCCACTACACTGTCAGTGGTTGCGTGGCTGGGCGGAGGGTTCCACAGCCTGGGATGGATGGAGCAGACGCACAGAACTACAGGAAGAGTGGAAACTTCAGGCTTATTAATGGTGAGATGAGATGAGAGAAAAGGAATCTCTACAAGCCTACAGCAGATGGCAGGTTGCTTGAGGTTCTGTTCTGGGCTTGACTCTCAGCATGCGGAGACGGAGTAGAAGAGAGTGAGTGATAATAATTAGCCCGGGGAAATAAATAAAGCTTGTCATTGTCAGATGACAATTATGTTCGCCGCTGCCGTCCCAGAATCCCGTGCTGGTCCCGCGGCGCATCTCGCTGGGAGTAAAGCACACACAGCAGAGAAGAGCGATCAGCGCCGTGTGGTTCGGGCTGGAGGCCGGCACACGCCCCAGCTGTTGCCGTGGTGCTGTGTGCCCCTCCAATCTGCTTCCCAGGATGCAGTACTGCTAACATCAGAGAGCGCACACAGCAGCTGGAATCAGGACCTCCCTTCTGACTACAGTAGGGAGTGTGTGGGAGAACGCTGTTTCTCTCATTGTGCGGGCACAATTTATGTTAGCTCTCTTAATTGTGTGTGTGTGTGTGTGTGTGTGTGTGTGTGTGTCCAGGAGGAAGTGAGGAAGCTCAGGACATTAAGCATAAGATATATTTATCCATCCATACAATAAGAAAGCTAGATACCAATACCTCACACCACACACTCAGTCTTTGTTTTCCATGAAGATGAGTTTTGGTATATCATGTGTATGGCACAGTAGCAGCAGCAGCTGGAACTGGTAATTGTAGCACATCTTAAATTCGGAATCGGCAAAACAAACACCAATCACATTTGTGCATTTCCACCTGAGGCATCGACGCTTCCAGTCTGTTCTGAAGCCGCCTACCTGAATCTGTGCCTGCTGGTCAACTCTGTTGCTGAATCTGTGCCTGCTGGTCAACTCTGTTGCTGAATCTGTGCCTGCTGGTCATCTCTGTTACTGAATCTGTGCCTGCTGGTCATCTCTGTTACTGAATCTGTGCCTGCTGGTCATCTCTGTACCTGAATCTGTTCCTGCTGGTCATCTCTGTTACTGAAGTTAGATGTCTGGTGTCTGCAAACACCTGAACATTATTTTCCATTTAGGAATGGAAAGCTGAGGAGTATAAGTACACTCTGCCATGCCCAACCGGAGAGTTCAAGAAAGAGGTGAAGGAGGTTCCTGAGAGTCTTCCAATCTCTTGGAGAGGTTCCACCTTCCTAAAATAGGCTTAAAAGCATTCTAAATGTTAAATGTGCTTTTTCGTTTTCCTTATGACCATGTAATAAACTGATACGTATGGGGCCTCAGTTTGGTATTGCACTGTGTCCTCTGAGTACTCAAAGCCCTGCATGTGTTTATGTTCTCTTCTCACTGTTTTAAAAGGTCCAGCCTGCAGGTCGGCTGGAGTTAAGATAACATCTCCAGAGATCCTCGTTTTGCCAGACGTCTGCTATGCGTCTCTGCCCTCGCACACTTGCGTTAAGATTTTATGAGGAAACGTCGTCTCTGGGGGCTCCGCGTGCGGCAGAAGTGTCTCCTTTGGCGCTGGTGAGGACGGTCGGCGAGCGAGCTGTCGAGGGCGAACCGTGCTCCCACGCTTGGACTCGGAATACCGTTCAGAATACCGTTCGTGTGCGTCTCCGATTTGCATGAGCCCAGCCACGTGGAAAGAGGATCCTTCTGCCATGTGAAACATGAGCACTTCACAGATACAAGAGGATGCTGCTTTGTACAGGAGGTCAACAAAAGAAAAAGAAGCTTTTTCTGGGGTTTTAAAACGAAGCAGTTGTGCACGTACCAGATTCTCAAGCTTCTGAATATTGCAAAGAGCTGCCTGTTTCTGTGGAGGTGTTTGATGTTGCCATGCCAGTAACACAGGCTTCCTCAGTCAACAATTTGGTTACTGCAAATTTAAACATATGGACCACATTTGAACAGCCTAAAGCCCTCACTCCCATGTTCCTTACCACACACAGCACAAAAGCCATTTGGATCCCTTAATTACTGGGAAACCAGTCTTCCCAAATGTGGTAGACCCATTACACTCAGTCTGTACCACCAAATGTTTCAAAGTCCCTTTATTAGCACATGGCATTTGTCTCCTAGCAGAGAAGAGATGGACATGCTCAGAGTCTCACTGCACTGTGCTTTGAGTTCAGTCTTTGAGAAGACCTTGCAATTTGCTCGCCATATTGCAATTAATCAAAGTGTTAATTATCTCATTATGGACAAGAGGTGGATGCCGAGGATGGGTTGGGTTGGAGGATAAAGTGGAAAAAGAGAGAGAGAGAGAGGCAATGTGTGTGTGTGTGTGTGAGGGGGGGGGTGTGTGTGTGAATGTGATAAGGGATATGGGAGAGAGAAGGTGGGTGGTACCTGACAGTAAAGAGCTCATTTCTTTGGTCTGTGGTCCAGGCGTCCTGGTGTGTGCAGGGTGGAGGAGGTGGTGGTGGTGGTGGAGGGAACAGCTAGCAGAGGCTGAATGAGCTGGTTCTCCATCCATAGCCTCTCATCATCCTGCCAGCGTGATGCCACTCTACTCCACTGCCTCCCCTTTCCTCCAGCCTGCTCAGCACACAGACCTGCGTGCACACACAGGATTAGTCCACATCAGGCTTCTGCTCTCCTGGCCTGGGATCCACTTCGCCCGTCTCTGTGTGCCCTCTCACCCTGCCTGGCGATAATGGGGTTCAGATCACCATCTCATCAAAGCCAACAGGACCCGGTCCCGCAAAAACACAGGAGGCAAGAGTCACAAGAGTAAGAGTAAGAAGTAGAACTGTTCCCAGAGAAGATCAAACCAGGTGCTAAAGAAGTCCTGTGTTGAGTAAATGGTTTATTTTGTGCACATTTGAAGATGGTTTACTGCTTTTAGGACCAAAACTGTTTGTGAGGAGAGTGGATTAACAGAAGAGGAGCACTGATCAAAAGGAATGCAGGAGTGGAGCTTTGTAACCTGAAAATCATTACCTGAATATTAGATACCTTGCTTTTTTTAATTAGACATAGAACATTAAATTCTTGGAATTTACCATATGATCAAAGTTTGTATTGGAGAAAGAAAAGAACTGGAAAAATGTATCCAAGTTATACTTAATTTATTTAAAATTATAATGAAAGGGAGTCACCACACAGATGCAAGACAGTTTAATTACTCTGATACAATACATTTTCATTCCTAAACAAGGAGAAGCTCTGATGCCTGTTCTGCCATACTTTTTGAGACATAATCTCTCTCCCTCTCCCTCTCCCTCTCTGTCTCCCTCTCTGTCTCTCTCTCTGTCTCTCTCTCTCTCCTCTCTCTCTCTCTTTCTGTGTCCTACGTTGTCTTCACAAAGCCAGGAGGGTAGAACAGTAGGTAGTATATGTTTAATCCTCCTTAAACATCCTTAATATCTTCTCAAGTGGGGCTTCCTCACCGTGAAAAAAACGAGTACTTCCCCGTTAATCTTTAAATCAGCTTTCACACAAGAGACTTGAGTTCCTGGTCTTGTGTGTACAGAGACTGAAGGAAAGACCAACTCTCACCTCACAACTACTGTTCATGGCAGTTCAGTCAGAAAAACAATAAATGCCACAGCAATAAATATTTCCCAACTAAACCTTGTGGTTACTAGGACACTCCACAGTGAAAAACTAAGGTTTTCAAAACTAAAACATTTGTATCAGCAGTACCTTGGTGTATTAAAGCAGAAATCTTTCTAATACATGTTTTAAAAAACTTAACCAATACAAGGTGAAGTTATCTAAAAAGTTGATAATCAAGTCACTATCTGTGGTCTGAATGGTTAAATGTTTTGTGTTGTGCTGGTGAATAGCAGTGGAGTTTGTGAATAATGAGATTTGTAAGTAAATAAACATTTCAAGATTTTTTTTTTCAGCTTTGGTCATGGTGGAATTTACCAACTGACTGTTTTCTCTGACCTTTTGAAATAAGTGAACTACGCCTGCAAACTCAGCTTCCATGAGAACAACCCATACATATCCTGGATGCTTAACATTCTGAGAGAGGAAGTATAGCAGGAAGAAGCTCATTGGCTACTGGTACATAGCATGATGAAGGCCATTGGCTCCTGATAAATCTCACCTTTGCCACGCTCTCGAGGTCTCCAGCCACAATCAGGGCGGCTTCTGTTATCAGTCGAGCTTCTGTAATGTCTGTTCAGCACGTGCAACAGTCTGTCTGGATGCGTCTCTTACTTCTGCACGCGTGACACAGTCGTGAGTGACGGTTCTTTGAACAGGAGGGGGCCAATTCTCATACTTAATTGTGACATGCCACAGGAGACTAGCTTGCTTCGTTTGCTTCTGTCTTATAACATTCAATTCACGTGTTCATATACCCGCACAGTGCAGAAGGATAGTCCCCTTGATCTGGGTATGTAGTGAACAGGTCTTAGGGAGAGTGTAGTGAGTTTCACAAGGGTTACATCAGGAAGTGACTGACAGGTCTACGTGCTATACCCTGGGCAGGAGTTCTCCATCTCCACCTGTCACGGTGCATCCCTGTTGGAGGTGGGGCTGTCCTTATCAGGAAATCTCCAGGCAACCGTATCACAGCACATCACAAACGCTTCGCAAATGCACTCGGAACTGTACGCCCCCAAGTCACCAAGCCAAACCCAAAAACTCCAAAGCCGTCTAAATGTTCAGAGCTCAGTAATTTTTTGACCTTTACTATTTAACATTTGCCCACATCAGTACAGGCTCCCTAATGAGGCGCTCTGCTGTGGTACTGATGGTTTGTCAAATTAAGCGTTACCTTGACCACAGAGGACCACGTGACATGGCGACAACGGTGGCTGCAGCTCCTGTTATGTCCTGTTATGTCCCGTTATGTCCCGTTGTGTCCTGTTATGTCCTGCTGTTCTGGTGTGCTGTGTTTTTCCAGATGCTTCCATTCCAGTTTCAGCATGAAACCATTCTCTGACTCATCCAGATTCGCTGTGCCTCCGTGTTCTTGCATTTGCCTGCTCTTCCTTTGGCCTCTTGCTTTATCTTGAACTCTGCCTCTCTGCTGTATTTCTATAGGATTTGGTTTCATGCTTGTATACATTTGTTCATTCCTGTACAAAAATCCAGGTGTAGGGTATAAACCCAATTTTATTTAGGAGTGGTTTTGTGTTCCAGGAGTAGCGTTTTTTGTGTGCTTCAGCAGATCAGGTAGTAGTTATTACTTTTCTGTCAGCTTTGTTGTTTTGTTTGTTTGTTTTGGCCTCTCAGTTGTACCCAAAGTTGAGACGCGTTTGCAAATACCACCTTTTGTCGGCAGTGTGATGTTCTGTTTTCGTTATTTTCACTGCATTCATCCCATTTATCCATATATAATCCCTTATCATCCCCTATTCAGTTACGGCCTGATCCCAGCCGGGGCACGCCGCCTGTCAGACTCGCGATGTTCTTCGCTCCTCTTCCTCGCTCCTCTTCCTCGCTGGGGCCTCAGAGGAAGAGGTGAGTGTGGTGATGCTCTCGATATGCTCAGTATCCTCCCAGCTGTTTTCTGCACATCTGACCAAAGGTTTCCACACTTCCAGGTACAACAATACACTTCAGCTTGATTAGATAACACTTTGTATACTACCTTGATTTACACATTATTTTTAGATGATTGTTTTTGACATAATGGTTTATTTTGCAAATTGAAATATTTTGTTGACGAAAGCTATAGAAGTACTGGTGAGACTTCTGCCCCTACAGACAGAAAATGAAGTCTAAATCGGTCTAAGGAACCTCCATCTCTTCCCACAGCTGAGGAGAAGCTGCATATATTTTCACTCTGTCTGTATTCATCTCTGAAGGTCTTTGGTGGCCACCTGTCCTCACTCCCCGATTGCCACTTGTCAGATAATCCACACATGATGCGGGGGCCAATTGACCGTGAAGGTGACTAACCAAAAAGCTCTTGCTACAAGCCTTGCCATACTCACCTGTCAAAACACAGAAAAATCAGCCCGGGGAGAGAGAGCCTGGGGCTGAGGAGGGAAACCAGCTGAACCAAACTCCCCGAAAAACGCCACCTCGTTATTCAAATGTTCAGCACTGCTGATCAGCGTCATAGAGGCAGCTGTGGTGTAAGGTCTAGAATTCCATCGTTATGATTCAGTGTGCATGAGGCTGAGGGGAGGAGGAGAAAGAAAAGCTTGAGATATTGCTGCACTCGAGGAGAGCACCGTTAGCTGAGGCTTCTCTGCAGAGCCTCTCGAGGCTCTTGTGAAATCTTGCCGTGATTGCCTCTTACAGTCGTGCACGGGCTTATTTAACCAAACACACAGCCTGGAGCGCAGGAGTGAAGGCCAACCCCGTACCCAGCGTGGCCCTCCGCCCCCTCCCCTTTGTCCTCCTCTCCAGCCCGTAGCCCACGCCGAACACTCTGCTGTCGGTTCAAATAAATCAGGCTGGTGGTGAACGGCGAATGTAGATTACGGCAGATTTATGTCACCCAAACGGAGCAATATTACTGCATCTGGTATTCATGGTGCTGCTGTGATAAGCACTGCATAAGCTGCCATTGATCTGGGCTGTGGTGGAAATGCAATTGTCAGGTATGAAGTGCTTATCCATCAGTTGGGTCAGCAAGCAGGAGGTGGGGGGAGCGTTACCTCGGCCCAGGAGTCGGCCTGTGAATTTCCCAGAGCACGACCGGGGATGAAATATGTCACCTTTGTGTTGAGTCAGAGGCCCGCCGTACACTTGCATAAATAGTTCTATTCATATGCTTATATATAGGTAGGACTGGTTGGCGGGACTACACAGGGTATGACAGGAGACTGTACGGCTGTGAACGGTGGAGTGAAGATGGGGTGTGTCTCAACACCTGTGTTATTGATGCACCAGCGCAGTCTGTGGAGTCTGACTGGAGGGAATTGGGAAGGTTGTAGATTGGAGGAAGCAAGGAAGAGGTCATGGGTCAACGGTACACGCGGTCGACACAGACAACCAATGGGACGAGCCTGTGGTGTCTGGTGGAAACGCCCTGGTAAAGTCCAACACTACGCAGAAAGGGAGGGGAGAATAGTGTAGCTTAAGGCTTTGATCTGTCTTGGACTCTTTGAGACATAAAGCACAAATGTCATGGAAAGCTTTTTTGGCGGGGGCCCCATCTGCAGCTGGACCCGCAGAGTCTCTGAAAGCTCCCGGAGGAAGTTCATTGAGATCACAGGAGGCTCAAACAGGCCAGATTTGCACCACTGAAGTCTCTGGGGATCTCTGGCTGATCATCTGCTTTAGTCACAACCCCTGCGATTCCTTATTCCGTGATGGCAGAATGATGCCAACTCTAATCGAGACCCTGCCCAGATGTCTGCGGCTCAGTGTCCCACTAATCCTCTTTCCTACCCTTTCTGCTCCCCTGCTGCTGCCTCCCCCAGGCTCCGTGGGTGAACCTAGGCCCTGGGCAGTAGCTGTCATGCTTAAAGGAGGTGGCAGTGTGGACCCTGCTGTGGTGAGGAATCCTCACCCGGATTTATCCGACTTTGCAAGAGAGGATTAAAGCGGCGGTTAAAGTTGCGAGTCACACCGTCCGTCTGGGCCTCCGCCGATGGCAGGAGTGGATGGATTACATATACGGTGCCCCATCAGTCAATAGCGACAGTTCGAAGGTGCGCCAATCCATTGACGTCAGGGCCTCCACCGTCACCACCTCTCTCTCGCTCATAATACTCCGACCAATAAGAAACATTAGATCCCTCTCTCTGTTGCCTATCCGAAATAAATGATGTGTTTGTGCTATATATAGACACGTGTTTCTGTATTGCACTATAGTTCTCATTATGTTAATGGTTTTCAGTCACAGTCCTAAGGGACAACACAGAGAGTCCCTGCTCTGACACACTGGGTTCTCGCCCACTAATTATGGAGCCTTTTTCTGAGTGGAAGTGTGTAGGGCAGATCGCAGTGTCCTGCTTCCTCTCGACCAGAACACTTCACGATACAGCAATGGACAAAAGGCCTCTGTAGGAATGGTGTAATGATCATGTATCATTAGTTCTTAGTGTCTTTATTAGAATACAGCCACAAAATAACAGGAAATGTGTATGCAGTTTAAAAAAAAACACAGATAAAGCTGCTTCTGTAGGCTACATCAGTAAATATTTAGTGTGACCTCCTCTTACACTGGAGCCTGACTCTCTTAATGTCGCTTAAAGACTGGTATAATATACCATAACATACTTCAGGGAACTTCAGGACAGCCAAAAGAGTTCTAGATGTGCTTAGCGCCAAAGGAGGTCACATGCCTGTAGAAGGCATTTTATTCTGAATTTTTTTTTTTTTTTAATGTTATGTACATATTTCTTTTTTTTTCTGTTTGTGTTATAAGAGAGACAATTTATTGCTATTGCTCAAGTGTAAGGGGAGGGTCACATTTCAATATTTGTTATTTGTTCAATTTTTTTTAGTACATTTATTTGTTTTTAATTGAGAAAAAGAGAAATAATGAGACATGATCATTAAACCATCGCTAAGACAGGAAATGTCATGGTGACCTAAGACTGCTTCACACTGCTGTATTACAAACGCATGTCTAGCATATTTTAGCCGTTATGTAAATGATTGGATCACCCACTGAACCGGACAGGCGCTCAACTCTTTAGTCCTAGTTCGGCAGTGAGAGCTGTAATGTGCTAAGCTGTGCGCACCAGATGCCCTGCACCTGGGCACTTTAGAGAACAAATACTGCCTCTGTACATTCCAGTGGCTGGGTCTGTCAGCCAAGCACTTTAAGAGGAAAGCTGTGACAAGTATAGATGTATATCAGATGAACTGTGGGAATTAGACTAGAACAAAAATGGCTTGTGTCAGGAACAAACCTGCTCTGTCAGTCAGTTCTAAATTAAAACACTGTAGGTGAGTTTTCAGTAACAATAGAGGAAATGTAATTACTCCTCAAACAAAGATTGATGGATCAGTGGTCTTAACACATTTTAATAAGAGAATCTCTGTTCGTCAGCCATCTTTGTGGTGTTGCATTGTTTTCTCCTTGGAGTTCTTTCTTCAGAACCACATGACACGTTTCAGATCATTATTTAGAATGTTTGACACTTCTGACTATTCACTTCAGCTGTGATTTGAATAAATGCTTTTGCTTTACCACTAGTGAAAATGTACATGTATCTAATTGATTTGATTCTTTGCCCTGAGGATTCATGTTGAAATGCTTTTGGATCTCCCAGTTGTTGATTCACTTCTGCTTCAGAAACACACCTGATCCTCAAAGCTGAGCATGTCTTATCCGAGAGCAGTGTTGGTTTCTTAAGGGAAGAGAAATGAACTCACAAATGGACAGCTTTACTAGAGAATGGGTGAGATGCACATACTTTTTGGATTTACATTTAAATCTTTGGCATTTAGCGGACGATCTTATCCGGAGCGACTCACAAAAGTGCTTTGTCATCTACTCTTACAATGTATCTGCCAGTACAGTAGATACCGCTGATCGTCAAAGATACCGTCCATCCTGAATACTGCTAAATACAGCAATCAATGTTGATGTCTAGAAAAAATGCAAAATGAGCGTTAGCACTGTATCAAACAGGGATACGTGCAATAGCAAACAATATTAAACAGTAGGTGTTAGAAGTGTTCGGTTCTCAGTATCAGTGCAACATTTTCATCAAATTTCCGTCAAATTTAGTGCCTACGATCTACGAAAGTACTACGAAAAGCTACGAAAGTAACTACGATCCACGTGCTGTGTGAGGTTTTCTGCTGCTCTTTCTGCTGTGCTGATTGCATGCTCAGGGTGTGGCCTGTTCTTTCCCAGTACCGCCTCGTTAATCCTGGATCCAGGGAGGCAGACCCAGAGAGCTTGGTTAGAGACCAACACCTGGGCTGCACCTCCATCCTCACCAAGACTGCTTCAGACTGAGGATGGAGGCAGGGCGAGGCACGGAGAGGCCAAAGAGTGGAACACAGCACTTTCTCTCCACGTGTGGAGAAGTAGGGATGATCTGAGCCTTGGTTCACCTCTGATGTGTATGTTTAGGCTTAATTGCTCCTCTGGAACACTGAGACCTGAGTGGGATCATGCTGCTGGAGTCTCTCCAGGCTCATGCACAGCGGCGTTTCAAAGCAAGGTCATATTTTTATCCTTCCACATCTCAATCTTCAGTATTCAGGTCTGCTTTAGGTAGTGATTTTCAGTAATGTAATGCCTTGTTTGTTCCATGAGCCACAGATGAAAGCAAATATCCACTGATACTTTAATTACTTCATTGTTATTTTTATTTATTGATTTGTTTATTTGTTTTTTGTGTGTTTAAGGTTGTTGAGGTTACAACGCATAACAAACCTATACAAAACTATTTAGGAAGTATAATTCTGCTCATCAATTAATGTCTTTGTAAACAAACCAACAAACAAAAAACCCTGCTGAGTGTTCTATGTTGGTTCGTTCCCATAGAAGTGTTTTACGTAAAAAAAAAACAAAAACATATTCCTGTCTTATGATGTCTGACACACAGTTCTGTCACATTTCACCCTTTCTCCCGACTACAGCAGCTTGTCTGTTCAGGACCGAACCAGAGCTGCTCAGTTTGTGCTGTGTTCCTCGACCCTTCAGAGCGCCGTTTTCTATAGTGAAAAATTGAAATGACTGAGATGATGGATCGGTGTGTTCAGATGTTTGTCACATTAAATTGAATTCTTCTGATAGCTGACACATTTACTCTCTGTCACATGCAACCACTGACTCAGTCTATTGTTAACTTCCTATTTGCAGTGGTTTGCTACATCCATTTTTGATTAAATAAATAAATAAGTACAAACATCATTCCCACCTCCACATTTTAATAATTTTGTAGACCTTGATATTTTAATCATTCTGCAGAGTCCTTCATATTTTAATTACTTTTGTTTTAAATGCTGTGGCCTGTCAGTCGGCTACATAGTGATCAAATGACAGTTCTGTGTCCATTCAGATGTGCATTTAGCACACGATTCCACCTACACATAATACTATATGAGCATTTGAGAAGACCTGCATTTATGCAATAGATCTCATTGGCGTGTTGAGCCACAAAGTCACATATGTGCATGACATTGATTCTCCCTGAGTGAGTGGGTCCTGTGGTCTTGCAGGGCTGGTTCCAGCCACACAGGCTAATGCAGCAGTACAGAAACCTCACGGTGGGGGGTGGGGGGTGGGGGGTGATATTAAGCACAATCAAGGCGTTTTGCTGACGTTGTGCTAAGAAGCGGTAATTAACACTGCTGGCCTCTCACCAGCCCCAAGAGACGAACCCGAGACACACCTCAGCAATCGACGGCACCACAAGAACACGCACGTATATGAAAATGCACACACAAACAGAGCCTGAAATGATCGAAATACAATACTTTTTATATAACACATTAACTTAAGAAAAGTAGCCCAAATTGAACCCAAGTGTGTCACTTAGCAAATAATCAGGTAGAGAGAATATCAATATTTTCAAAAGCAACCTCCTTTACACACTCTCTGCATTAACGATGTTAGAGGTCACAAACATGAGCTTACGCTGTCTACATGCACATTTGGAATAGTGTATTGATTATGCTGAACTGGGTGTAGCATACCATTAGAAGGTTCTGGAATGTTTCGATCCCCTTAGGGTTCTAACATACCACATGCTGTTAGAAGGTTCTGGAATGTTTCGATCTCCTTAATGTGCTGTTATGCCACTTGCTGTTAGAAGGTTCTGGAATGTTTCTATCCCCTTAGGGTTCTAACATACCACATGCTGTTAGAAGGTTCTAGAATGTTTTGATCTCCTTGGTGTTCATCAGTGTTATGGCTGTGTCCCAGGTAACACAGTGTTTTTAACTGGCTCGTCTAACCAAGCCCATACAAGCTCAGCTGGCACTGATGTAATGCTTAGCAGTGCTCAAACTGGAAAGGCAACTAAATCCCAGTGTGCAATGATGCACAATTCACAGGATTATGTTCCAAGATTCCCATTAATCTCTTTCCAGACTACTAGGGAGAGAAAACTGTTTGCCAACATAAGAACTTTTCATGTTTGTGTCTGTGATCTTTGCTGTGTTCAATTATTTTGCTATGTCATGCGGGGGAAAAAAACATACTGTTGATGTTGACTTTTGAAACCTAGCTTGTGAGCCAGATAGCCATTTAAACACTTACATGCTTATAGAGATGTGCTAACAGGTGCCTTTGTGCCAGCACAGATACACTGACACATCTTTATGGAAGAATCCAGTGAAAAAACACGAAATTGAACACAAACTATTTGACAGGTTATTGCAGAAAAACAAAATTGACATCTTTAATCAGTAACACAAATGGCTTTTCTTTTTCTCATCTCTCCAATGCCGTTTTTTCTCATAGGCCTTTCTTCTGTTGTTCCAGATGTAATCCGTTCCAGAACCTGGGCGCATCCAAGCCTCCTCACAGTGGCATCCTGCTGTGATGCTGGATAGTGGTCTTCCATGAGCTTGTCCACAGATCTCAATTACTCCGCCCTGTGTCCAGCTTTGCTCTGGTATCAGAGAGAGTCTCGCCGGAATGCTGAGACGGCAAGGGGCATCCGTGGAGCTGTTCCCCTGAACTGTGCCCTGGAACTGTTTTTGGGAGCTTTTCCTTGGAGCTGTTTCCCAGCACTGTTCCAGGAGCTTTTCCTATGGAGCTATTCCACAAAACTGATCAAAGGAGCTTTTCTCCAGTGGTGGTTGGCAAAGTTATCCAGAGATGCTCCGTGGAGCTGTTTTCAGGGATCTTTTCTCTGGAGCTGTTCGGTTAAGCTGAGAGTAAGATCAACAGAGTGGGTCACCATGAGAAATAAGAGTAAAAGATGGAGCAAACTTTTTTTTTGTGATCGTGTGTGTGTGTGTGTGTGAGAGAGAGAGAGTTCACCAGTGCATCTAGTACAGGTTTCACTGAAAATGTTCACCATCATGTGAGTGGAAAATAACTGGCCGATCATTTCTCTTCATTCAGGTGCTGAGGGAATGGCAAGAACTATTTAAAAGGTAAATGAACTAGAATTCAGTGTGTGGACACCAGTGAGAAACCCCTCTCAGATTTACTCTTTATCCATCACAGTTACATGAATAAAAGGACTAATGATCAGTAAGTGAGAATAAAATGTGGAACACTGATCAAAACACTAGAAAAACACCACCTTCGCTTTGAAAACATACACACTGAGATGGTGCTCTGCATCAAAAATGGATAGCAGATAAGTGTAGTGTATCTGCACTGGCTAGAATTCTAATCGTGGGTGGTTTGCTTGTGTTATGCTTATTACTGACCTCTTTTAACATATTCTTGGATTATTTAATGCCATTAAAGCAGATACGCACTGCAGCTGAGCCTGCCAGGGTGGAAGCTGTGCTAAATCTGAGGTAGCATTAAACATAAACAAACATAGAATTGAAAGTCTTGTAACTGCCCCTAGTGTGCTGCCTGTACTGATGCTCTCTCTCTCTCTCTCTCTCTCTCTCTCTCTCTCTCTCTCTCACACACACACACACACACACAGAGTCTCACAACATCTCTCTCACACACACACACTTACACTCATACTCACGAAATCCCTGAAGGTAGGGCTGCCCTTGGCCCTCTTTAAAGTGAGGCAAATTTCGAATGACATAATTTCAAGTTTCTTTCAAAGCGTTCAGCCTGCCCAAGAGCATCCTACTATTGCTTCTGTCCCCAGAGAAGCAGATCTCACCCACGTCCAGACCTGCTCTGAGCCCATAACTGCCGCTCCACCACAATCACACAGGCACCGGCACTCAGTACTACAGTACAGACTGTGGTTTTAGTGTGTGTGTGTGTGTGTGTGAGAGAGAGAGAGAGAGAGAGAGAGAGAGAGAGAGAGAGAGAGAGAGAGAGAGAGAGAGAGAGAGAGAGAAAGAAAGAAAGAAGGAGAGAGAGAGAGAAAGCAAGAGAGTTATGTGTGTCTGTGTTCTGATCTGGACGTCAGGTCAATAAGGATGGTATGGTAAATAATGATAAGCATGGTAACTCACAGCATGTAAGACTTACTGCTGACTGATCAAGCCACCTTGTGGTGAAACTTCCTTATGGGTAAATCCAGAAAAACCAGATGAAAATATGGTGAACTGCCGATCTCAATGCATTCCACTCTCCTACAGCCCCAGTCTACTTACTGTTTCAAGGCTGCTGTCTTTTGGTCCTTGCTTTGGTCTGATTTTTTTTGCATGTTTTTTCTTCACTGCTGACGTGATTATCCATTTTTATGGTACATAGCTAAAATTTTATTTCCCAGTAAAGAGAGGCTAATAATATGGTAATGGGAGGTTTTCTGTAAGTCCATATAAACGGCCTCTTTTATCAAGTGGCCGTTCTCATGGATTATGAGCAGATCATTATTAATAAGGTAATCAAGTGATCCCACAGATTAAGTAGCTTTAATTGAATACATTAAGTAGATTTAATCGAATACATTTTGATTACATTATGAGCTGAAACAATAAAAGGCCTTCACTTTGCATAATTATGCATAACTAATGACCGTTGAAGTTGCAGGGTATTAGGTTGGTGTTACATAGGTACAACTGTGTAGGAATCAACAGACTGATACAGAGTGCTGAGAAGGACACTTCAGTTGTAGCCTTTTGCAGTATTACACATGGTCTGAGGTGACATTTTGACCTAAAAACAAACAAAAAGGGGCTTCAGAGCCAAGGATGTTTGGCTTCTCACCTATTTTTAGAAGGAGTCGGGTACTGTTATTAGAGTTGGTG
Source organism: Tenebrosternarchus preto (assembly GCA_025802075.1). NCBI lineage: Eukaryota > Metazoa > Chordata > Actinopteri > Gymnotiformes > Apteronotidae > Tenebrosternarchus > Tenebrosternarchus preto. The sequence goes on from JAOYMR010000024.1 coordinate 8,631,575, forward strand.
TAACACAGCCAAGGTGAAGCGTTTGCTCACTCTGCTTCTGTTCTCTTCATGTTGTTCCTGTGTTTGTCTCACTCACTTCAGCCTTTCTTGTCTGTTAGTGTGTATGTTTTGTAAGTTTGGTGATTTTGATCTGTCTCCTATATTAGAAAAAGATACTAATCACCTCATTGTTGGAAAGACTAGAATTTGGAAGTCTTTAACGTCACCGTTCACCTGGAGAGTGACACCCAGCAGTACAGGAGAACCGGATCAACAGGATGGGCTGTATTTTGGGATGGATTTGTTGGTCGGTAATTCCATCGGTTCGACATTTTGCCAATAAAGAAACAAAATGTGATATTTGAGGATAAAGGAGATGAGATTTTACTCAGGGCCCCATCACTGAAGAGTGTCAGTAAAAGCGCTGGAGCGAATGATTGCACTGTTATTCCATCAGAGAGTTTCTTTATACGGAAGCTTCCAAATTCAGCCTCCGTTAAACTCAGATCATTCGCTTGCTTCATGGTTCCTCTCTCAGCACACAAAGTGTGAGCAGACATGATTTTCATGAATACTGTCTGTGTATCATCAGTGGCAGTCTATTCGTGTACTCGTGTTTGTGTGCATCCGTTTATTCTAGTTCCCATATTGATTGACTCATGACCTTATTAGGTACTGCTAAACTAAGAGTGTAAAAAAAAAAAAAAAGGTTTATAATTACAGACTGCAGTCCATCTGTTGCATTGAGAATTAGTCATCAACCCTATTCATACCCGGTTACTGGGGTCTGACCGCACAGTCATTGTTAGGCAGTTAAAAGGGTGGTTGATGGTTGTCACAGCTCTGATGTAGACATGGCAACAGGACAGTGGCAGGTGCCCTGCTGCTGTGAATATCAGTTGCAGCAGTGTTGGTGGGACTTTTCCATATGTCACTGCTGGGTGGAAACTGGTCTGCCAACCGGAGTGACGTCCAGCGCTGTCCGAAGTGGCCGGGGGCAGACGAACACGTGTCCGGCACGGCGGTGGGTGAGCCAGAAGCTCTGTATCCACACCCATATGCTGTTTCTAATGAGTGAAGGTTTGGAATCAAGGGAGGGGTTAAAGAACACACTAACACGTTTGTTTACACCCGAGAAACTCGGGCATCGTGAAAGCCGGGACTGCGGTCTCCGTACACGTTTATTGGTATTTCATCCACCACCTTCAGTACTTCGTAAATAAAAGCTGTTTTACATCCAAGAAACATCACTAGGAAAATGATCAGTTGCCTCACACTACACACTCTGTCTCCCTGTCCAATTCTCCCTCTCTCATACACCTACACATGCACACTGATTGCTCTCTCTCATACGCTCTCTCACTCTTTTTGTGTGTTATATATATACAGTACTGTGCAAAAGTCTTAGGCAACCATTACGTTTATTGTTTTATTGATTTAGCAATGGTATAATTACCATATATAATTACTTCTCAGTCTCTTTATTAGAATACAGCCAGAAAATATAAGACTATACAGTATTAAAAAACAGAAGGAAATCAGAAACAACTTTCAACCTCCCCTTATACTTGAGCAATAGCAGGAACCAGGCTCTCTTCAAGTCTCTTAAAGCCTGTTATAATATACCAAAAGATTACTTCAGAACACCTCAGGACGGTCTCTGCAAAAGACTTCTAGATGTGCTTATTGCCACAATGGGGGAGGAGCGCAGTTTTGTGTGTATGTGTGTGTGTGTGTGTGTGTGTGTGTGTGTCCAACAGTCCTTTGTTCTCCACTCTTGACCATGAATGTCTTGGAAAAGATGTGGAAGGTAAAGGCAACAGTGGTTCCCGTGGTAATGGGAGCACTGAGCCTAGGATCTGTGACCACCAGACTGGGGGAGTGGCTCCAACAGATCCCAGGAACAACACCTAAGATCTCCGTCCAGAAGAGTGCAGCCCTGGGAACAGCAAGGATACTACACAGGATCCTCCAACTCCCAGGCCTCTGGTAGAGGACCTAAGCTTCAAGGAAAAGACCACCTGGAAGGTTGAGAGGGGAGTTTTTATATAGTCATTATATCATAGCTAAAACAACAAATGTAATGGTGTCTAAGACTTTTGCACAGTATATATACATGCACACAGTACTGTATATATACTTTGCTCTTTACCATCTAAGGTTTTTGCTCGCGTTATTGTTTCTAGTTTCTATGGCTGCAGGGTTCACTCTTTTTGGCCTCCTGCAAGTTCATATTTCTCTCTCTCTCTCACACACACACACACACAGTTCTTCTGTCTCTCACCTACACACACACACAGTGTCCTAGCTTAAACCCACAACACTCCCTGTTGGTAACCCCTGCCCAGACTTGTCTCAATTTACACCTTAAATCTCCAAATTGCAAAATGTGATGTGTAAACACATTTATCCAGATGAATGATAGTCAACGTGTCCTTAGGAGACTCAGAGTTCAGAACTGTTCTCCTCCTTAAGGTCGAATGGCAGGACATGGAGTGTCTTGATCATTACGTTTTAAATGATCACTTTATGTTAACTAAGAACACCACATGACCTGCACTAGTATTAGGTAAACCTGTGTAAAAGTGCCCATGGAATAAAAACCGAGCCATGTACTTTCTTTCCCCGGCAGGCAGCAGTTTTCATAACCGTTTTGAGTGGTTTTTTTTTTCTGTCGCCTTGCTGTTAGTTTATTTCTCTTTTATTTTTCTGCATTTTTCTTTTTTTGCGACAGGAGTTAACATTCAATTAACTTGTACAATATCATCAAGAGTGCAATCATCAAGTATGCTTTACCCAGAACAATCTCAAACAGAAGAATCTCCTGAAAAAGGTCATCATTTGCTGGTGTCTCAGCTTCTTTTCCCCAGGCAACCCTGAAGCATTATACAAACGTCTGATTAGGTAAGCAGTTCAGATTAGAACCGGTTCAGAAATCAGAACTGCAGTTCAGAACTGTTAGGACAGACTTGCAGATATATTCAAACCACCCCCCCCCCATTGGTACTCCCAAATTTGCATCCTTGAGCTACACTGTAGAATTGTGGAGTTGAGTGGAGATTCACAACTCTGACACTTTAACCCCAGTAAACCTCTAACCATCTACAGAGCATCAGCAAGCTGAAATTAAGCTTTTAGATGCCAGTCATTTTTTTCTTCCTTTAGATGCCAGTAATTTCTTCTTAACAATTCGTTATGGGAACTAAAAGAGGTCAATGCCTACATTTTTGTTTAGCGTTGTTTATATCACAACAACTGTTTACGAGCATGTCAGTGTAACAGCAAGCCATTTGCACTATCATTCTAAGTATCATTCTGAGGATCTAATATCTGTGGTATTTTTTTTTCTGTTTCCCGTCTGACCATCTCGTGGTGGTGAGTCTGCTGAGAGGAAAATGGACGAATGTGTTGGCAAATTCCAGAAGCTTCTACAACAGGGTACTGGATCAGTAAGGCAGGTACTTCACTTGAAAAGAATGGTTAATTAATGTTAAAGTAATACTTGTTTCCCTCTTTGGGAAACTTTTGGGAAACAGCACGAAATCGACTAAATGCTAAACAGTGTTGGAGGTGGGGTCACTTGATTAAACTGAATTGTTTCCTCAGTTTCGAGGACGTCGTGGAGTTTCTCGCCCAGATGCTTCAGTCATTGGCTTCTAGTTAATCGTTGCATGGCAACACTGTCACAACATTACACTGTCATGCCGTCACTCTGTCAAGCTGACATGGGATTGGCTGCTGCTATTTTCTATAGTCCATTGTCATGTTTTTCCTCAGATTTGAGTGTGGGTTTGTTAGATGAGGTTTTCTTCTACTTTACTGTGATGTTTTTCCTCAGATTTGAGTGTGGGTTTGAGTGTGGGTTTGTTAGGTGAGGTTTTCTTCTACTTTACTGTGATGTTTTTCCTCAGATTTGAGTGTGGGTTTGTTAGATAAGGTTGTCTTCTACTTTACTGT
>JAOYMR010000024.1:8671536-8686736 GCA_025802075.1 Tenebrosternarchus preto
CCCCCCCCCCCCCCCCCCCCCCCCCCCCCCCCCCCCCCCCCCCCCCCCCCCCCCCCCCCCCCCCCCCCCCGCCGGATATTACTACCTGTCAGTATCTCAGGAGAAGGTCCCCAGGGTCAGGGATGACAAAGCCCTCATCTGTAGTATTTATGAGCTTACAACACTGTGAGGATCTCACCAGGCCGTCCTGCTTTGGTAGGCATAACCTGCCCTGTGGATGACTAACACCGGACCCTCCATGCAGTACTGCCAGGGTGGATGACAAACACCCGCACCTCCACCCTGGTGCTTCCAGGGTGTTTAGAATGCGTTGGGTGTCCCGGAGCAGACGGCAGGCAGGCTCACTAATCTATCGCTGCACCCTGTGCACCGATGGAGGGAGGGCTGTCAAGGAGAGCCTCAGCCGTGTGCTCACAGCCATCCATAATGCACTCCGCACGGAGCCAGGCACATCCGGACACGTCCCCTCCGTTCCACAGCCACATGCTGACTCTCGCTCTGACCAACATGCAGAGAGCAAGTACTCAGAGGTCACCGCAGCGGTGGATGCTGGGGGAGTGATGCACCGGCACTGGTCCCAGACCAGCACACGGCAGACGGCCTCTGGCAGACGACGTGCTCCGCAATGCTCCGGAAACAGCCACCACGGAAAAGAGTTAATACAACAGACCGTTCTGGCAATCCAAGCGTGCGACTTCCACTGCCTCTCTGAATAATGGAAAACAGCAGAGCCCACGTGGACAGTCTGCTGTCGCAAAATGTTGAATCTTTAATCATCTCTCTCTCGTAGTCTTTGTCTGGGAGCAGGAAACCAAGCGGACATGTTGTTCTGCTAACACACACACACACACAGCATCATTTTATGCTCCAGTATTTCCACATATGAGCATCAGCCATCGTCATGGTCCATAACCTCACACAAACACACACACACACAAACACAAACACACACACATATACACGAACACAGACACACAAACACATACACACACTTACACGCACACACAAACACAAACACACACACATATACACGAACACAGACACACAAACACATACACACACACACACACACACACACACACACACACCAGCTGCAGTCCTACCACCCATGTCATGGGCAAAAACCCTGCAAATTTAACGGTTCAGCTGTACCATGGCTCACCATCTGGGTTGGGAGGTGTGTTTTTTCTTTCATATGCCGATTAACAGCGGTGTAGAATGCTAAAATGGAGCGGGATCATTATCAGACAGCTTAGCTAAATGATCGAATTCATCTCGTGCTTCTGAGTGGTGGATGTTTGACAGCCACATGGCTGATACTTCTGAAAATGACTTCTCTAATGACTGGGATGTTCAAGTAATGGACAAAAAATAAAAGTAGTTTGAGTTGCCTGATGAGAGAGCACTCTATCATAGGTTCATATATAACCCACCATCCCCATTTGTTCAAGAGATTTATCATAATGAATTTAACTGAAACAACAGGATATAAAGTATTTATCTACAACAGGACATAAAGTATTTATCTGTGATGAAATACAATCTCACTAATATATTAATGATCCCATGAAACAGTGCGCCTGCTATGAAACTATGCCTCGGGATTGTGCCTTCTTCCTGATTTATGCATCCAGCTACAGCACTGTCCACTGGTTATAGGCTGTGCGTTGCTCTTGGATTAATTAGTTTTCCACTGATGTGTGGCCTGACGATAGCTGGGGTCTGGAGTGTTCCTGCAGCCCAGCACATGTGGCCCAGTCACCGGCTACCTGCTCAACACCATCTCAAGGAGCTTCTTCTGTTCTTCCATCACTCAAAGCCAGTGGAAGGCAGGTCCCTATCAGCCTGAACAAGAGCTGAATGCTTCTCGTCTGGAGCCCATCTCCTAACCCTCCTGAGGTAGCTCTGGCCACAGATTAGAGGTTGGGTGTCGCAATGAACTCAGCACTTCTTGATCTGCTACTGGGGGCTGTTCGTTGTGAAGTACACGGGCCTAAAACGTGGTTAAGGGCGAATTGTAAGGGTAGCATCTAAATGGAACATTTACCTCTACTGACAGGAAGGATAGAGAAAGAAAAGATAACAGTAAGAGAGAAAAGGATTAATTGGGAGTCTCAGATTAATAAAAGTATTAATAAGGAGTCTCAGATTAATCAAAGGATTAATAGGGAGTCTCAGATTAATAAAAGTATTAATAAGGAGTCTCAGATTAATCAAAGGATTAATAGGGAGTCTCAGATTAAGATAAGGATTAATAGGGAGTCTCAGATTAATAAAAGGATTAATAGGAGTCTCAGATTAATCAAATGATTAATATGGAGTCTTGTTTCAACAACTGGTATGGAATGTTACATTTAAAATGCAAATTTGTTATTTAAAAAAATTAAACACTTCTTCAGGTAAATATGTTCAAGCGCATTTCATAGACTGGAAAATTCTATTCTGACTCTCACTTTGCTGAAGACAAATTCTAATCTAATCCTAATCCCAATCCTGTGTTTTTACAGCAAGACAGTAATTGTTGCTAATTATTGTTGAACAGACTGTGCTTCTATTTTTTCATTGTTGACTGAATGTAAATGCATTGTGCAGTGCACTGATTGTGAAGTGTCCTTGGGTACTGAGAAGGGCGCTCTGTGTGTGTAACATCACATCACATCACATCACTTCTATTCATTATTGTGTTCTGCAGCTTCCAACCAGGGTGAGGCTGTACTTTATACATGTTCCACGTGCGCAGAGCGCGGAAGTCACAAACACAGCGAACGGATCAACAGACAAAATAACTCATGAGCAGCTTCCAAACTGTCAAAAAAGAAAAAAAAAACATTTTGAAAGCAAAACTCAAGAACACTCATATTCCACAACTCTAATGAAACTTCACACCCTTACAGATGTATGTGCGATGCTCAGAGTGTTAGTGCGAGGCAATCTCGAAACTGGCGCCTGATGTCTTGGGAATACTTCTCGTCCTCTTGCTTTTGATTAATGTCTCTTTACAGCAGCACCGTTTCACATCAGAAAACTGGTGTATCTGCCGCAGCACAGAGAATCGCATTGTGTTATACATACTTGGATATTCATGATGTAACACAGTCACTCCTGTTCGCTACAGATCATCTGCTGGGTTACAGGGAAGAAGAAACTAAATCCTTAGAAGATGAATAAATAGTGTATAACCCGATTCGAGAGGCATGCGTTAATAACAAGCACGAGCAAGGTGCTTTAAAAATCTGCACTTGTAAGTATTTTACAAAAACGCACACGCAGGAGCAAGTACGCACTCTCTGAGTATCAAAATGCCCGGTCGAGCTCGACTGCACCTTTTTTCAGCGCGCTCTGAAGCTGAGAGTCTGCGCGACGCAGCGCCGCTCAAACCGCACCTCGCGCCTGCTCAGTCTGGCTGTTTGCTGAGCCCGTAGTGTCCGCGTATGTGGATTTTGCGTCGCTGTAATAAGAGGCGTCAGGGAGGGGCTTGTGCGTGTGCGGATAGCCGTAGGACCCCCCAAAGCACCCCTCTGTCGTTCATTTAGAATTTTTTCGTGTTTAATATTTTATAAATAGAAAAAGAACACAGGTGTTCACGCACTGAACTTTTTTTTAAAAACTTTAGTTTCATGTCCTGTTAGCCAAAGTGCATTTTTGTAACAGCATTAGCGATATAATGGCTAATTCATAGACGTGTTTGCAGAGATGTGGTTTCGAAGCCTGGATTGTCAGCCACACACTGATAATCTATGAGTTGTATATCTCGATTTGTATTTAAAACATTGTGGCGTTGTAACTGTGTATAAGTGTGTCGGGTGTGTATCAGTAGAAATTAGACTGGCGAGTGCGTCATTAATTGTAACATTAATGTGTCAGTTTTTATCGCTTCGATTAGAAGGTGGAGCAGAGCTACCCTGGTCACGAAATAACGCGAACAACAATCAGATAAAGTTCACACATCTTTACAAGTTGACTTGCTAGGCTGCAGTGCATCTCTCTCTAGTGTGTCTGTCTGGCTGACTCAGCTGGGTAGTGACGTTGCTCCCTCGTCCCTTATAATGCAAGATCTTCCCGTAATGAAAAATCAAACGCACCGTCTCTTACTGAATCAATACGGGACGTGGTAAGTTCCATATTTTCATATACATCTTTTTAATGCATAAACTATAGTCGTTACAGTGACGAGAACAACATAATAACGAGTAAAACCCATACAGTTTCACAAAAACAAGGAGAGAAGCTCAAAATCAATAAAATGTGGCAGAGAGTGACAAGCAAACCCTCACTGTTATCTCATGTCAGCATCGTTGCTCTGGTTACTGTGGTTTTTGGCGTCTTCTGACGATAGTGCGCCCGTGAAACGAAAAACGCTGTCGGCTGAAGACTGGAATGGGATGTCAGTGGCTCATACTTGTCTCTGGTAATGAATCCGGTCCAAACTGTACAGTTTGTTGTGATATTAACATGTCGTTTATGGTTACCTGTCCGATCTGAAACAGCATGCAGCAAATTATTTAGAATTATTATAGACGTTGAGATAATACCTTTTATAAATCTATAGAAACAGTAAAAAATGGTTTAAAAGCAGTAACATTTTTAAAATGTAGGATGGTGGAGAGTAGTGAATGGTTGGCAGTAGGGTTGGAGGCGGGAGATGTGGGGGAGCGGTGTTGTATTGGGCTCCGCCCACCAATCGGATCAGAATAATGGTATAGGTCTTAAAAGTCTTTGATGGGCCCTCTGTTTTTTGTTCTGGATTCACAAGGCTAGCATGTTCATAAGGAATACATGCTACAAGGAGACAGAGAACATTGAACGCACACAGACAGACAGGCAAACAGCTTTTTAGCCATTTTAATGGCACCATAGGGGAGAATTAGCTTTTGGTTGTTTCTACAGAGCTTAAGGACGGAGTCAAACATTCTGACGTCTGCAGTTGCTAAACCACGTGGTTAAGGAGGTCATTTTCTTTTATCAGTTATTGGCGCCTTCTGACAATGCTAAGGGGTTAACATACGGCCGCCTGATGAGGTTTAATACCACACGTTCTCTGCTTTATGACTTCTTTGCGGGTGCTGAAGATGTTGCCTCAACCCGAGTATTGCTTTTATTTGCATTCATTAACCTTTTGACAGGTTTTATTGTCACACACGAAAAGTATGTAACTGCAGTCACCAGATGAGTGTTGAAGACAAGGAATGCAGAAGGAATCTTTAAAAGTGTCAGAAAGTGGCCATTGTGTTGAAGGGGAAGGGTTGGCCTACACTGATGCCAATCATTTGAAGGAGTTGCTGAGCTGGTGGTTCAGCCGCTGGTTCAACAGCCTTCGAGTTGATGCCAGTCGGTGACCACCAGCTGGAAGCAGCAGTTCATCCTCGTGTGTTGCAGGAGAAGAAGTGAGAGGAGCTGAAAGTCTCAGACACAACAGTGGAGGAAAACAACCAAGATGTGATTAAGGCTCCAAAATCGTGGGAGGATAAACATCCCTCTACTGAATCCCCCTACTGTTTCCTGAAGTAGGCAGTTATGTAATGGTAAAGCGGATTTCTCGAAAGGTTCTGGTGCTCAGGTGGGCTGGACGTTATTAGGTTCTTCTCACAGCTGACACCAGTGTGTGTATTGGAGTAACAGATGTGGGTGGAGATAGATGGAATCGCTGGTGGCAGGTGAAGTCGTGTGTGGTAAGGGAGAGTGAAGAGAGGAATGAGTTATGGTCTGAAGCGCCAAACACTGCCACAGCTCTCACAATTAGCTTTGATGGATGATATGAAGTAAATCTGGAATGAGAACCGAGAGATTAAATTATTCCCTTGAAAAATGTAAAGTTTGTTATGTAGAAGTGGAGAACAGGACCAGAAGCAGCAGTGAACAGTGAAAAGGTGTCCAACGTTCTTGTTGAGAACAGCTGAACTGGTACTGGATATATAAGTCTTAGGAATGGAGAGGAATGGAGGAATGTGTAACCCAGCACCTTCCAACCTGTTCAAAGGAGAGTATTTCTAGTAACCATAATGCACTTCTGGCAAATATTTTGACATTATATGTACATGGACGTATCCCACAGGAATCTGTAGGTTACAAGGAGCTTTTTGCTCGTAGTAGATTATACAAACTCATTTTCTCTGTTTAATCATTCTCTCCCTCTATTAATCCCTCTCTCTCTCTCTCTCACTTTGTTGGATGGTAATGTTTGTCTCCTACATAACACAGAGCTGGATTTGGTCAGGCAGCTGGGTTAGTTTCTGTGGCCCAGTGGTGTGTGCCACACGATGACTTGTCGTCAGATATGATCGATGGGAGTGAAGCTGGTCCAGCCTCACCCTTACACCCTGCGCAATGGAGCGGAACACACATCAGGCACGTCAAAACGGTGAAGTCACCGGTAACTGCTGCATAGTAGACCTGCTTAGGATGAGTTCAGCAGATGGGAAGGTAACCATTAAGACATTCTGTTTAACATTCAAATTAGTGGGATCCCTGGACTACATTGTTTTATTCAGGAATCATAAAAATCCAGTTCATCTTTTTCTTTTGAGTTAGGAAATCAAAGAATAGGCCTTAACACACCATTGTTTTCCAACCAGAAAGCTATTGTTCTCTCAGAACAAAGTAGTTCATCATAAAGGGAAGGCGTGAAGGTGTGCTGCACTACATTATCCCTGGTGTCCAGATAAACCCGTTTGTGTATTTAGTTACATTAGTTTATTCTTTGCCAAGAATGTTTGGTAGTGAATTCAAGACAAGGCACTGGGATTATGTTTATTTGATTTTTTTGTTTTTTGCTTAGCATTTTGATGGAGAAAAGGGAAGTTGTGTGTTTATAATATCTTTGTGAAGCAGAGCAAACATGGTGCCTAAGACTGAAAGCCTGATTCCTCTTATCACACAACAATAACAATATTTATTCTCTTCACTTTTTTACATTTATTTTATTCTATCTTAGTTTACCTTTTATTTACTCCTTTGTTTTTACTACATGTTTATTTGTCTTTAATCCATAAGCATTTTAGGTCGACGAATCACACAACAGTTGTTCAATAATAGGGGAGACAAAGTGTGTCTGAACACGGCAACAAACATACCTTAATATGTACTGATATGTACTGATATGTACTTGATATGTACTGATATGTATTGCCACAACAAGCCGTAGTTGGCAAACGTTCAGCTGGTTTAAAAAAACACCCAGAAACAAACACGTCTTTGCATCTAATGGTTTCCGTCCAGCTTCTTGAATGAGATGCCGAAAACGTTTTCCTCTCAGCCCGCGAGTGAGCTGTCTCTGTCAGGCGCGCACCTCGCGTGAATCGTTTCGGTCGGAGCACGTCCCGTGTGTCTGACACGAAGCGAAGGCGCTACGCTGACGCGTGCGGCGCATAGTCGTCTTTTCCTAATTACCAAAGACGCGGCACCGTCAGCAGTGTCAGGCCGGGCTAGCGTCTCCTCCGGGGCTGACAGCCTCCACGCAGCCCGCTCCAATTGCTGCGCCCGCGCACCGCAGATAAAGAGAATTAAAATCCTGTCAAAGACTCATAAATGGTCACTCGGGCCAAACCAAAAAAAAAAAAAAAAAAAGGAGGGGGGGGGGGGTCTATAATTACCATGTGTTGTTGTTTGCCTTTGTGCTTCATAATGAACCAAACTTAATTAGACATCTTAGTCTCTCCCGAAGAGCACCACGTGTGTCAACAAGTTAAAAAAAAGCAGGAATATGCAGCAGGTATTCATTTAAATTTGATTATGTGCTTCCAATTTGCATCCTTGCTTTCATAACCCAGGGGAAAATAAGTGTGTGTGTGTGTGTGTGTGTGTGTGTGTGTGAGAGAGAGAGAGAGAGAGAGAGAGAGAGAGAGTGAGGGAACTTATGGCTGCGTGCTTAGAAAGTTACCCTACACTTAACATTGACACGGATACGACTTTGACACAGATATAACTTTGCAATTGCCGGGCTCTGTTAATGACACCCTCTTTAATTGACGCTCACATGTCAATCAATAACAAACCATTACCAAAGGAACAGCTTTGGCAGATGGATGTTTGGATATCAGCCTCCCAGGCTATAGCCAGATGTTGAGGACTAACCTTTTCTCCTCTGTTCTGTTATGCCTCGCTTTCCGTTTCATATTTTGTCAGCAATTATTTTCTTGAAGTTATTCCTGCTCTGGTGTTTGCTTTTGATATCTATTCGTTATTCCAGATCCACCACATCGTCCATTAGGAGATCTTGACATCTTGATTCCGGTCCACTGGCACTCGACATTCTGAAGAACATTTGGGCCCGACCCCGTGCTCTAGCGTGCCGTACGGAGTACCGATCGATTTTCTCGTGATAATCACAGAAAACGATTACAGGAAACTAATTCCCCTTTTGTAACATTCTAGGTGGCATTAGTGTTCAGGTCACAGGAGCACATGAGACGGTGTCCAGTCTCCACACAGTGTAACACCTCATCTCATCACCTCATGGCATGCAAACTCCATCCCACGGTAAGGGTCTAATGACAGGGTCTCTCCTGCTAAGATCCTGACAGAAGGGAGACGAGGGTAATGAAAACACTGTCCGACCTCGACAGGGGCCGCCGCGAGAACACCTGGCCCATTCACAGGTCACTCGCAGACAGGTGGTCTGATTAATGTCAGCCTGCCTTCATTTAGTAAGTCATTGCTAGGGTTACAATACAGATGCTGCTGGCAACCTGTCTAACCCACAGAATATAGATCGACTTCGACTAGCTAGAAGAGCTCATTTCTGAACGAAGTGCTGGTTCCCACTTAAAGAGTGATTTAAAGGACAACCACAGTTTAGAAAATCATCAGATGCTTTTTCTGATATATTTTTGAAGGTTGTAGAAAAGTAGAAGGACATATAAGGTTCAGCAGATATTAAATAGGTACAGCAGTGGCTTTCTGGAAGTCGTGGAGTGGTGTCACACTTGACATGCTTGTGATTTTGATACCAGCTTAGAAAAAAAACTCCCTCTCTCAGCTGCCTTTCGAATCTGTGAAATACTGCAAAATTAGCCTGTGACCACAGTTAAACTTAAACAACATATGTGAAGAGTTTCAACCACCCTTAACTTTTAATTACAATGTTTGAGGAAGCATTTTCACACAGAAAACTCCAAAATCATTACATCATGAAGACACCTGTGAGGGAATTTGGTCAACTTTGATCATTGCCCTGTGATGCTGTAAAATAAGACTGTGCTATTGATGAATTGGTCATGTGAGTCTGTGGCCAGGAAGGTTCAATGTTGCCATGAGTAAAAGAAAATAGAGAGAACCCTAAAAATCATGTGATAAAAGGAATTGCCAGATTGGTTGTACGGTTCATGCAAAAATCGATGGAAACATGAAAAAGGATTTTGACTTTGAAGTAACTAAATCACAATTACAAAGTCTGTTACACATATGGGTCATTTTAGATTAAATCCAATTAACAGTATGTGCTTAAGGTCTAACAATATACACTTTGATATATGATTTTTCAAAACAATATTACGTAACATAAAAAGTTCCAAAATGTCGAACAGTTGGTGCTCACATTGCAGGTCACAGATGTTCCAAAATTATTTAATCTGTCAACGGGACCAGTTCTGAAGTACAGCACTTCATAAAGACCTAAACCTGCTCTGAAGACAGGAATTTGCCGTACTTTGTATTAGTTGCTTTATATATATTTTGTATTTGTGTTTGTCCGACTCTTGTTACTTGTATATGAAAGTAAGGTCATGTATGACTGGACAATGGAAATTTAAGCCCTTTAGCATATTAACATACTAACTTTAGTGTTGCAGTTCTTCACTAAGAGCCAAATGGATACAGAAAACAACCAACGTGTGACATTAAATCCACATGCTGTAACTCTGTGGCTGTGCTTTTATTGAACACACAATAATCTTTTGGTGAACGAAAATATATAATCAAAAAAAAAAAAAAAAATATCAACAGCAAAGAGAAGTGTTTAGTAGGTGGAGATGGATTCCAAAGTTGCAGATGACATTTAGCAAAAGGGCTCTGGACAGTAGTATTGCAGGAAGCCCTATCTAAGCTTTGGATATTTATGAACTGATTTGGCAGTGTCTGTCAGAGTTGCACTTTGCCACTGGTGATAATCCATTTGATGGGATTCATACGTTGGCTTCGTATTAAGTTTCCGAACCGCTTCTTGCCCTTTTCAGTTAGCGATTTTGACTCGCCGGCTCGTCTCCTCACATCGGTGAGTTTGTCAGGCCTCATTATGCCAAACTTACTGCCTAGCTTGAAAAAGGGACTATTTTATGCTCAAAAGATTGTGTGCATCTCTCTCTTTCTCTGTCTCTCTATCTCGTTCCCTTTCCCTCTCTCCCTCTCCCTCGACAAGTTATAAATGCACCTCTTTTTATATTTGCTCATGTGCATTAGGGTGGAGACTCATCTTACGAAAGACACACCCTCTACACTCACCACAACGTTCACCTCACTTATTATGAAACTTTTAAGCGAGTTTGTTCAGGCATGTGAATTTCGGAGCCTGAGATAATTTTGTCCATATTTAAAAGTCCTCCTCTAAACCATGTCCACGCAGAGATGTTAGATGAATCAACTTGGCCAGTTTTCCCCACATCTTCTGCGATTTCTTTTCCCCTAACCTAGCATGCTTCATTCAGACCGTCAGATAATACTCTAGGCCTTTATGATCTCGGTCAGCAGGGTGTCCTTCAGGTCTCGGATTAGAAAGGTGTCCTGGATTTGGCCGTCCTGGATTAGAAAAGCATTATGACGTTAAGATCCTCTTAAATGAGTGTTCAGTGAAATATGCATAGTAGAATTTAACAATGATTTGGTTCACGGGGCATTTTGGAAACCCCTTCCTGAGCAGAACTGACAGTGAAAAAGATTGACAGACTGGTTAACATACATTTGATATCCAGACTTTAACCCCCAAGTCCCAATGAGACAGACACACTCGAAGATTAACTAAATTCTTGGGATTTCAGTATTAACCTTTTTGAACATATCGTTGGGAATATAAACCTGCCCTCTACATCCAGCAGGCGTGAGCTCTGCTTCTCTAATTAGCTGCCTGACATTTCGCTTAATCCAATAAAAAAAAAAGCAACATGGCTGAATGCGACGATCTGATCTCGGTAATTGGAACCCGTTTCTGCCGTTGTCCATCACAGCGCTGGTGCCAGTTAATTCTGATGCCTATAGAGATATCATTAAACAGCTCAAAACGGTCCTTCCCAATGGACCCACGTATTTTTTTTCCCGTTCCCTAATCAAGATCTCCCCTGGTTTGGAGCGTCAGGCCTCTGCAGCGTTTCTTGCATGCGTACAAAGGCACGCTGCTCAGATTAGGATCTGCGTGTGCTGGCTCGTATCATTTCTCTCCCTTTTGTCGTGGACTGTTTCATGACATGGAGCTTTTGGGCTCCACTCCTGCCGCTCTGATTACTTTCTGCCTGCGTTGGGCGTCTCGTTCTGGCCATCTTTGCTGCTGAACCAAAGTCAAGCCAGTCGTGCTTTGGCAGAGCTGACAGCTCAATTTCCTGTCACTGGCCGCTGCGGTTTGTTGGCCGTTGTTATTATCACTGATTTTAAAGTGGCTGGTGTTATCTTCGGCTGCGGCGTTCAGCGCTCCCTTCGAGCATGTGATTATCACGTTCATATGCGAGCGCACTTCCGTTATCTATCCAGGAGCGCTTCTTGGTCCACTTTGTGTGTCAAGCATAGATACACTTAGAAAGTCCTGTTCAGTGTCCGGTTTGATCAATTCGACCAACGTTGAAAATCTCAGAATCTCACACTGATCCACGCAGGATGCCTGTGAGTGGTTAAAGGGGGAGTCTTTACCCTGGAGTCCCTATTTGTACTTTCACATAAGACTCAGCACTTCAAGTGAGTCCCGAAACGAGTTTCCCTCATTAAAAAAAAACTCAATTTATTCACTGCAGAGCAAGGTCAAAGAAGGACACATCATGAGTATGTGTCACCCTGCCTCGCAGATACCCTCCACTACACAGCAGCAGGTTGGACAGGTGAGCGTGGAACTGGGGGACAGGAGTCTTTCACCCAGGACCCACAAATCACTGAATCTGTCCCTGGTCTCAGTACTTTTAAACCATTAGGAAGCTTTGGGCTAAATGAGTTTGCCTGAGAAACAGTGGGAACAGAGCAGGTGACTGGATTTAACTGTACTGGGCCCAGTCTTCTATACCCTCATTAATTAAAACCTGCCTCTGGGTTGCTGGTATGATGAAGCTTTAGTCTGTAGACTAATGAATGAAAATCCTCACAAGATAAGAAATGCAAACATTATTTTCCTCCTGTTATTTAGAAAAGCAAATACTATAAGATGCTTTGACATCAAACATTTTTATTTGGCCATGAGCTTTCAAAAGCAGTGCTGGTGTGTCTGAGGAACACATGCACTGTCTGAGGAACACGTGCACTGCCTGTCCACTGTCTGAGGAACACATGCACTGCCTTTCCACTGTCTGAGGAACACGTACACTGCCTCTCCACTGTCTGAGGAACACGTGCACTGCCTCTCCACTGTCTGAGGAACACGTGCGCTGCCTTCGGCACTTGGAAGAAGTTACTGAAATTGACCATGAAAGTTAAGAACAGCAAAGGTTAAAATGTCAATTCACTTTTAATACCAACGGAACAAGAAAAATCGATAGTTTTGAAATTTCTCTAGTTGAAGTCTGGAGTATATATGTCATTGTAAGCTCAGGGCTCTGGTATCCAAACCCACCTTTAATGATACTGGCTTAAATCGCCTGAAGTCGTACTTTATTGCTGGTGGTGATGAACATTTAAGGTCTTGCTGTCTGTTTTCTTCTGTTGTATTAGTTGTCAGTCTCTTAATGTCAGTTCACATTCACACAGTCACAGTTTACACCAAAGGTGACAGTAACACGTCAGCAAACGAACGTTTTTTGGCGGAATGGCGTTAGGTTGATGTATTTCTGGGTCATTTGGCACTGAAACGCTGTCGGTTTGTAAACACGACGCACAGCTTGACACTCGGTGCGACGAGCAACGCAGTCTGTCTGTCTCGGCGAGAAAAGTCACGGCGCAGTAAAAAAAAAAAACGCGCGAGGGTTGATTGGCCGGGAGCCGCAGGTCCTGGGTGCCGCTCAAAGGCGCCTTCAGCACACGTTCCACTCCAGTCGGAGCCTCTCCGCTCTCAACTACAGCCGCTGAGCAGGAGCCTGCCTGCCGGCTCCATCGCCACTTTAATCTCCCAGTGTGGTTAGAAAGTGAACTAATGAGAAACTAAGAGTTATTAGCCCAAAGCTAAACTTTAAAGATATCATCCATGCACAGGGAGGAAAGAAAAAAAAACCCAACATTGATACCTTGAAGTCAGAACAGCAACAAGCAGGAAAAAAAAAATGCACAGACAAAAATGCAGTGAATCATGTAGGTTTTGCTGCAGATAAAACTGCTGGTGATTAGAACATATTCAGCAAATGTGAGTAAAGGTACCATTCAGTGGTCCGGTGTTGTTTTCATATGCTGTTTGCAGAAGCTCTGAAACTTGCTCTTTCATTAGCAGCAGAGGCAAGCTGGCAGTCAGTGTTAACGCACCTCGTACACACACTCCAGAGTCGTACGTGTTAGTAACAGAGTTTTTATTTTTTGTTGTGTTTGTTTGTTTTCAGATAGATCACATAGAACATAGCCTCAGACAATAGCAATTGAGCTTATCCATACAATGTATGCCTTGGTTTTGTGGATCCCTCTGTGTGTGTGTGTGTGTGTGTGTGTGTGTGCGCGCGTGTGTGTGTGTGTGTGAGAGTGTGTGTGTGTGTGTGCACGCATGTGTTCAGGAGGGGATTATGAACAGCAGTGAAAGGGCGGGGCTTGTGTTTCTACACAGAGACACAGCCTAAACTGGGTCTCATTCAATTACGCACTGAAGACTTTGATGGCCAAAAATACCCCTGTCTGACTAATACAGTGATCAGTCCTTCTCCAGTGTAATTACTCAGTAATGAGAACACAGTGCATTATGCTGGATCTTAAACTGTGTGTTGACCTCAGCCACTTGTACTTCATTAAACAGCAAATAGCTCACATGGCTGGTGTGTAATAAAGCGAATATTCCACCTCACTGATACACCCAGGTTTTGTACACTTTTGTGATGTATACCTAAGGATGGCTAGTTTTGTGATGAAGGCCCCACCGAAACGATTTGATCCCCGGTATTAAATTTGGATTAAAAACAAGGTGGAAAAAAAAAAAAAACATTGGCTGGTTTTACAGGAGTCAGTACATATGGGGGCAGAGGAGGAATGCAGTTGTTTTCGTATGAGGTAAAAGATTCAGGGATGAAGGTAAACACACACAAGCACACAGAGGCACCTAGAAGCATTACCACGCACACCTTTGCAAGCTCTGAACAATGAGAAAACTCAGGTTAAAAAGTATGAAGGAGAGAAAAACACACGGAGACAAGCGACAAACAGGGAAGTTATTTCCATCTGTCTGGCTTTGGGTTAAAACGCTCTTAAAACCTTTCATGTTTTTGAGGGCGTTGTTCACGTGAATGAAAGGAAGTGTGTGAGGTTGCGTGGCGCTGATGACGGTGGAACAGCGTGGCGAGGAAGAGAGAGAAGGGTTGGTGTCAGACGCTGCCTGGAGTTCGGAGGAACGGGGGTCCTTAGTGTGTCTCATTATTTGTTGCAGTTACGTCGAGTCTGTCAAAAAATGTCAAACCCGTCACTGTGGGTTGGTTTTTTTCCTTTTTTTTGGGGGGGTGGGGGGTGGGAGACTCATTTAGAAACCAACACAAAGCTTCTTTTTCCCTTCGCTACAGTGAATTCCTGCCTCAGTAACACTCAGCCTGAGTATCGATGAACCCACTGCACCAGTAACAAAGAACAATATGAGGGGAAGAAATCGGAAATGAGAACAAGAACCTCCTTTCAAACAGGATGGAAGATCCGCTGGTTAAAAATAAATAAATAAATACATAAATACGAAAATAAAAAAGGAATAAATATGTGAATATAACGTTGTAAAGGATAAAAGGAGTGTCTTTTGTACCAGCAGTAGCTTCGGAGAGGAAGTCTGTGTTTAGCTTCTGCTGTAGGCAAAAGCAATAGATGACATAGTCGCTCATGAGACAGCGTGGCTCTACCTCTCGGGGGCCGGGGCGCCGGGGGGGGGCGGGGGCGGGGGGGGGGGGGGGGGGGGGGGGGGGGGGGGGGGG
>JAOYMR010000024.1:8688373-8705686 GCA_025802075.1 Tenebrosternarchus preto
ATATGCCCCTAATATACAGGATTGTGATTGCCTTAATTTAATGTTGGATACGTGGAAAGTCACTTTAAAAGAAGTAACAACTTGAAGACCAGAGTCGAAGACAGTGTTCACACAAAGGACCAATGAGTGAGAGCGTAACAGTTTCACCATTCTGGAATGTTCCATATGTACGAATACATGGGGGGGGGGTGTGGGAGGAAACACAGTTTACACGTTTGACTAGAGATGACCAATGAAGAAATGGTTACATTTCTTAATTAAGACCCAAGATGTTTCCCTCCCCACCCTTTGAACCACCCTCCCCTGAATAGCTCAGAGATATTTTGCACTCCATACATTGATAATACGAAGTCTGAAAAGATAAGAGCGTGTTTGTCTTGATGAGCTCTGCCCACACTTAAGCTTTTTGATCCGCTCCACTAGATTAGCTGCGATTGTCAGGACAGACCAATCTCCCAGCACCCTTTGGGCTAAGAGGGGCCAGAGGGCTGTTCATTGCACCAAGTCAGAACAAATGAAGGTTTTTAGCTGGTGGGCACTTGAAGAAAAGCTTGCTGGACGCCAGAAGCAGCAGCTCCTGCAGCTCCCGAAGAATCTCCCCTCCCCCGTAAATGTAACATGGCGTCCAGACAGCCTGGCTTTGTGGTCATTTCTTTTTTTTTTTCTTCTATTTATAAGTTTTTCAGATGTCCTCAGTCATCCTTGTGCACATGACCCTGTGTTGGCGCTACTCTCTCAGAGAGCGTTTCAGAGCTCATGCGCTGTCCGTTTCCTTTCATTTTTCCCTTTGTTCGTTTTTCCAGCCGTGTGCCGAGCGGCGGGAATTTTCACTTTCTCACCGCCGCCGCCTCTCCGCTCCTGCAGTCCTGCAGCAGTTTGTCAATGTCCCTGACCACCTGGTCGGCGTCCACGCCGCTGCGGCCCAGCTCGGCCCCGCCCCCGGCCCCGCCCACGCCGTACTCAAGGGCTCGCTCCGCGTCCGCCCCCGTCTCCTGGCTGATCCGCGAGCGCGCCTCCGTCAGCACCTTGGCCACGGGGTCCGAGGAGGGCAGCGTTCCGTACAGTCGCTCCCTGGCCTGCTTGCCCGGCGAGGCGTACTGTCCGTCCGGAACGCCGAAGTGGCTGCTGTTGGGCTTTCCCTCGGCGCCGTCCGCCACGCCTTTGGCCGAGGAGCAGGGCGAACCCTTGGTGGGACTGCAGGAGGCCGAGGGAACCTCCTGGAGCAGTGGGCTCAGTGCACGCTTGGCTTTCAGGTATGGCTTCACGTTGGCAACCAGGATGGTGTGGTCTCGCCGCTCCTTGCCGAATGTGCAGAAGGTCTTCTTGCCACCGGGGTTGCCCGCCGCTTCGTACGGCTCCGTCTCCACGGCTACAGCTTCCATGCCCGCGGGCACAAACAGGTTGGTGCGGTAGTCGGAACCGTCAGCCTGGGCGGTGCCCACTCCTCCCCCGCTTGCCGTGGGAAACTGGGGCATCCAGCAGCGGTCTGAGTGACCGAGGACACGGCACTCATCTGTACAGTTTACACAGTCCTCTTCTACACAGAGAAAGAGAGAGAGAGGGAGAGAGAGAGAGAGAGAGGGAGAGAGAGAGAGAGAGAGAGAGAGAGAGAGAGAGAGAGGGTTAGCTTAAACTCATATATGAACAGGAAAGCAAAAAAAAAATCTCACTGACTACTGCTGACATCAACAATAGTATATGTTCTCTAAATAGTCCTCAGACACACACACACACACACACACACACACCCACACACACACACACACACACACACACACACACACATAGGCATTCACTAACAGTCTAATTATATAAAGGAGGTATTCCTGCTTTCAAGGAAGCGAGGGGAGCAGCTGGATGGGTGAGTGAAGCTCTTCCATAAAGACGATCAAGTGGACAGCAGCACACACTAGTCTCCTCCCACTCCCTCCACCTCCCTCCACCTTTTGTTTTTTCCTTCTCACATCAAATGAGTCCAGGAATTGTGAAGCAAGTAGAAACAAATAGAAACAGAAAGAAAATAGAAATAGAAAAGATTAAAATAAATAAACCAACAAATGAGGCCGAGAGAGACAGGGAGAGTGAGAGACAGAGAAAGAGAGTGAGAGAGAGAGAGAGAGAGTTAGAGTGAGAGAGTTAGAGTGAGAGAGTGAACACAATCAGACCCACATGTAGCACTCATTGCTTCCCACAGACTCTCCCTCATCTACATTTAATACCAGCTGATCACTGAGCAGGACAGCAAACAACAGGCGATTTTAATGAAAAGCATGAAGAGCAACAGTTTCAGTAATCCAGCAGTAATCCAGCAGTAATCCAGCAGTTCCTGTTTTTAACTGGATAATCTTGTACTAAACCACAAGTGCTTAAATTAATGACCCAGTTCTAAACCATTTACAGTGTTTAAACTCCTCTGGTTTGAGTACACATGATCACAAATATCATGCTACAAACATCTTCTGTTTCATTTTAATTTGGATAAATCAGCTGTTGATCTGCTGAGGAACAAAATCAGTTCAGTTTTCCCTTAAGTTCTCTTTCATAACTATCCTTCCAGAAGCATCACTAAGAGACTGAGCTCTAAAATAGCGTCTAATAATACTGATAGTTATTTTTATGTAAAATGTCAGGTCATGTGCTATTCTTTTCTCTTTTTTTTTTTTTTTTACCAGAACAGAATGGTTTCTCTGTTGTGCTTATGTTCTCTCATTCAGTGTGGAGGGTTCTCTCTCTGTGTGTTGTGCTGGAGTTTGGCTAACGACGTTGTGTCTTCTCGTCACAGTGGAGCTGAGTTTCTGAAGTAAGACACACTGGGCAAAATAATGTTTAGTAGGTGGAAAAATAATAAAAGAAAAGGTTGTGATAGTTTGGGATGACAGCAACACAGAACAGCAGCCAAGCAAATGACAAAACACTGGAATGACTGATCATCAGAACCCTTGATTCAAGCTTCAACATACAATACATGTTACATGTACAAGAATGATGTTGAGTATAAGTGTATTATATATCATCTTTAGATGCTCTGATAACAGTGTTTACCTTGTCCTAAACAAAGACTTTGTTTGCTTTAACAAAATTCTACAACGAGCGGTCAGTGAAAATAAATGATCCAACATCTGACCTTATTACAATCATTAATCATATTTTAAATTGCTCCTTCATATTGTGTGTGGAAAAGGCCAAATAGTGGAATGAATAATGATCACTATTCGCCCACTCCTGAGTCTCTATTGTTCCTGATTCCACTCCGCTCTTGGCCAACAAAAGCATTTCTCTCCAGTTGCTCACAGTCCACTCTGGACGTGTGAGCTTTCGACTAACCTTGAAAAAGTTTCCAAATTCACCACAGCCCACTTGTCCGTGGGGGAAAAAATGGAAGAGGGAGCCTAACTACTTATGGTAAAGTCAGTGTGTGGTGCTGGACCACACACACACACACACACACACACACATGCAGTGTGGTGACTAAAGTGACTGAAAGAGTGCGTGAATAGCAGGAGTGTTTGGCCTGCAATTGTGCAGTTCCACTTCACTGCACTGTCTCAAGGTGCTTGGGCTTCTGAGGGTCAGTGGTACGGCACCAAGCCCAGACGAGAGCTCTCCTGGGTGGGCAAAGGAGAGCGAGCGAGAGGGCTTGAACACCAGAGAACCACATGAGAGAACTTGACATTTTTAGATTCACTGATTGTTACTGGGGTAGACAGAGATGATGGGTTTGTTTCCAGCTTGACCACCCACTCATACATACACATACACACAGCAATTTGACAGCGAAATGTTGAATGGCTGGAACAAAAGAAGAACGTGAGTTTCTTTGGCCTTGGTGATGATCATTTTGGCATCCAGTGCACGGACAGGCAGTGTAAACTTTGAGAACTGTTTCTAGCGTTTGGATCTGTGTGTGTGTCCATGTAAACTTCTGTGTGTGTGTGTGAGTCTTTCTCAGCAACTGTTATGGAGAGATCAGCTTACTGAAATGAAGAGTCCAGAACTCCACAACTACAGCATATTAGTGTGGACCTGCAGAATGAACGTGGCTCCTCGGGCAGCCCTTCTCAGGAATGATTGCTCATTCAGTGAAGGCATATTAAGGCATAAATAATCCATGCCTGACACATCTCTGTGCAGCCAGTCAAGAGGAACTGAACCTCCTATAGATTATTCATGCCTGGGTGGAGCAGGTGACCTTGAGTCTCTGGCAGGGGTAGCCATGACTAACAATATGACATGTGACACCGACGGAGGCCATTCATTTGCTGGCAGATACAAAACAGGAAGCCGTGTGTGATGTAATGCATCCACTGGTTCACCCACACCCACTCCATACACACTCCACACACACACACTTTACACACACACAGGGTTATTGGCTTTTTTTGGGCACACTTAATTAAAGCTGTAAAGCTGCTATTCCTGTGCTTTCCTCCCTATCCACACACAGATCTATATATCGATTGGATAGCCTTCATTTCACTGACACTATATATGACCGGTGGGATCAACATGCATTATCCGCTTCTGCTGCCGGGCAGGAATTTACAATCAACTCCTCAATTACTACCATCAAAAAAAGAAAGAAAGAAAAATTGCAGAGGAGCCAATTTGAATTTGTACTGATTGGAAATCCCACTGATGTTCGTGTGAGTGTATTGTAGGATTCAGCTCTGGTCAAACTAATGATGTGTGCATGGAAGATCTCACCGCACTGTGTGCCTGGGTTTGCCTACAGACAGACCAACAAGGTGAAAAAGGCCATGAGTTTCTATTATGTCCCTACGACAGCCTGTCAGAACACTGAGACAGTACTATTAACAGGTCCATACAAAGCTCTGGCTGCAGTGAGATGGTTGTGCTTGCATCTCCAATAACAGTGTACTGCTAATGTAAATATGAGCACAAGAAATGTAATGGAGATTTGTGTGTGCAAGCCGCAGCAATAGGGAACGCCGGCAAGACGAACGCAGTCCTAAATCACATCCACTACACTGAGCTTTTATTTGTTTAGTTTCTCTTATTTGTTTATTTTTGCACATGGTGGGTTTTTGTTTTTATTCCAAGAAACTTTTTCAGCTCTAGAGAGATGAAGATGGAGAGATGGGGTGGAAGAAAAGAGAGAGAGGGAGGGAAAGAGGGAGTGAGAGAGAGAGGGAGAGAGAGGAGGAAGACAGAGAGACAGGGAGAGAGAGAGAAGGAAGATATAGAGAGAGGGAGAGGAGGAGGAAGAGGAGAGAGGAAGAAGAGGACCAGTTATGGCTCTAGTGTATACCTAATGCTCAGTGTGTCTCCTGCCAAATCTTTTCTTAGCATCTCATTTTTCAACTCCCTCTCTCTCTCTCTCTCTCTCCTCTCTCCCTCTCTCTCCATTCTTCCCTCCTGATCCAGACTAATCCGATAGCCACACTACCAGCTCCCTGTCCTATCCAGCCCGCAAACTCCCCCATCCCTACTGTGCCTCTTTCTCTTCCTGACATCTGGACGGGTCAGACGGAGGACGAGTCATTCGTTTAGTTAAACACAAGGTTTATGATAGTTCCAGTGCCACGCTGACAGCTCTGAATTTCCCTCCGAGTCTCTCATCTCGAAAAGAATGTGGACCGAACCACTTTAAAACCGTTACCGTCAGCAAACTGCTCCCAGCGCTTCTGTCTTCACACCGCTTCTGTCTGTGTAAGCTAACTTCTTCCCTCTCGTCTATGACTACCCAAAGACTCTCTTACAAAGACCGACACGTCTTTGGGAAATATGTGCTGGTCCGACACAGATCTTTCTGATGTGTCAGAAAATGACTGGCACTTCTCAGGCGAGGAAGGCACTGGAGCAGTCATCCTCCGAGTCTTCCTCTGAGTGGCCTTCAGAGGCTCCGTGAAACTGCGGCTTTGACAACGGTCTCAGACTCTTCCTACGGATAACGAAAGTGTGTCTGAGAACGGAAAGACGGGTAAAATCATACAAGCTCAGCTCTTTGAATATGCTTCATCAAAAATACAGCAGATTTAAGAGTTTAAAAATATCAGTAGTCTTTACGCACACACACACACACACACACGTAGAGGTGTGCTTGGCAGGATGTTTGTCACCTGCAATCTGGCTGGGTTTGCTAAATGTCAGCCATGTTCAGAGACGCTGGCCTCTCAGCCCTGCTGATGCCCTGCCGCTGCCACGCTCTGTTACCCGTGCTGGGGCAGGAACTCTCGGGCAGGAACCCCCGTCCCACCCGGAGTCTCCGCAGGAAACAGGCAGCATTCTCAGTGGGCCTGACCGCTGTGGGAGTGGCGCCGCAAGGCCAGGAGGTGGCAGGAAGAGCAGTGGACATCCGGACACACCTACATGCCTCCATCACACCTGCATACCTGTGGTCGAGGCGGGCTTGTGATGGAATCAACATTTATGTGTGTGAGCTGGAGAGTCAGTAGCCTGAGCTGATTAACAGTTTTCTGCATCTTTTCCCTCACTAGAGATTCAGCATTTCCCCTCAGCCAATCACAGAGGCTAAATATTTGAACAGAAAGTTCAACCTGAAAGAGCCTGGAGACGTGACTTCTATAGATCCGTGTTCTTATACACACACACACACACACACACACACACTCTAAGCACATCTATTCACAGGTTAACCTTACGATGGCCCTCCATGGCAGACAGTAGGAGCCATGGTGACTCCACTTTTATCTCAACGGGGGTGGGGTGGGTGGGGGTGGAGGGGGGGGCTCGCCGGGGGGGCCCATCGACGGGCGCAGCCATGGAAAGGTGGGCCGCCTCAGCCAAGGAACAAACGGCTTTCGATCCTCGTCCTTCTTTCATCCCGCATACGAGCCCCCCAGCAGAGCTGTAATGCCTGGTTAAGCTGTTCAAAGCTGGGGGTGTGGGTGGGGTGTTTCACAGAGAGAGGTGGAGAAAGAGAGAGGGAGGGAGGGAGGGAGGAAGGTAGAGAGAGAGAGAGAGGAAGGTCGAGAGAGAGAAAGAAAGGGAGGGAGAGAGACCAGGAGGGAGACACGGGGAGAGAGGGAGAGAAGGAGATGTGTTTTGAATACACCAAAAAACACGCACAAAAAGTCAAATCAATGACTTCATGCACGCAAGACCCGCTTTGAAACTGGAAATGAAGGAATCGGACAAAGGCGTGGGGCACCAGGGGGGCGGCTGAAGCACAGAGAGGTGGGGGCTGGAGGAGGGGCTTTACCAAGCACCGCCATTCTCCTCTCCCTGCGGGGGCCGGGGGAGGCCCAGGAACCCAGGGGCCCGAGCTTTCACCTGCAGGGGGAGAGAGCGGCGTGGCCTTTGGAAGACGCTGTGCTAACCTTCAGCACGCAGGCACTGGAGAGCGGGTGGAAGGCACTTTCACAGCTCGCTGGCCGTGCAGCGGTTCTGCATGGCTTCGTGTGTTCAATGCGGTTCAGGGATCTGGGGTCCATGGCTCGTGTGCACGTGTCTGTGTGCATATGTGCAGGATAAAAGGTGAAACTGTTAACGTGACATTCATCTATGTAACCTATTCCTTTTGATCTTTGACATTTTTTATTATTTGCGCTGGAATAATTATGGGAAAAGCTCCACGACGACCTCAAAACAGCAGCAAAATTCATGGATGGAAAAAGGAGGAGATAAAATGGCTCCAGTTCAAACGCTTTGTGTGGTAGAGAGATGGATGCAAAGAAAAACACCTCCTCTACAGATGGAGCTGCTAAATCAACTCACAGCAAACTTTTCTGTCAGAGCCAAACCACCATCTTCAAGATGGAGGTCCCCAAACTTCTTTCCACAGTATGTCTGAACAGAGCGCACCATAACACAACGTACCAGGGTGTGATTGTATGGGTAACAGGGTAATTAGGTGTCATGTGGGGTAGCAGAGGGTGATGCAGGGTAGTGAGGTATGATACAGGGTAGTGAGGTATGATGTGGGGTAGCAGGGAGTGATGTGGGGTACTGGGGTTTGATGCAGGGTGTGATGTGGGGTACTGGGGTTTGATGCAGGGTGTGATGTGAGGTACTGGGGTTTGATGCAGGGAGTGATGTGGGGTACTGGGGTTTGATGCAGGGTGTGATGTGGGGTACTGGGGTTTGACATACAGGACAGGAGGAGCTGAAACATGTTCAAAGCGCCAAGACAGATGTGCTTTCAGAGGATCTGTTAACATGGAGGAGGAGAGGAATGAACAAAGAACCAAGACAAAAAGGCTAAAAACAACAAAAGCACTGAGATGAACACAGTGGTCTCTCTCTCTCTCTCACACACACACACACACAGTTTGTGTTCTCCCCACCTGCGTTCTTCCCAGACTGTTGCCACCTGTATGTGTGTGCGCGCACGAATGTGTGCATATGTGTGTATGAGTGTGTTATGTGTGCATATGTGTGTGTGTTTGAGTGTATGCAAGCGCTGAGGTGGCCTCAGCTTAATACAGGCAAGGCCGAGAGATGAGAGAAGCGGGTGAATGGAAAAGTAATCCTCTATTTCATTTAAGCCTTTGTAATTAGGACATACTGGATCAGAGGCAAACCCAGCGCTCGGCAGGGATTTCTTTCCGGTGTGTGTGACTGTCCTGTTTACTGTCTGTGTGTGTGTCCTGTGTACTCTTTGTGTCTGTCTGTGTGTGTGTCTCTGTGTGTGTACCTTCTGCAGCTTTCAGTCTGGTGAACTTTCTTTATAAGTGCCTTGATATTTTGCAGCAGGTTCGCAGAGAAACAGACGTGGTGCACAGATGCATGTGTATACACACACACACACACACACACACACACACACACAGCTGTATGCACCCACACAAAACTCGAAATCCTACACGGCCATTTCGTTACTATAATGAAGAGCTAATTCCACAACACTCCACACTCTCATTCTCACCCGACAGACATCCTTATAATTTCTTAATTGTCTTCCTCATATGGAACAGAATGGTGACAGAAACAAGGATAAACAATATTTACACTCAAATAATTAACGACAGCATTACAACCTGAGGGACCATTGAAATCATTCTCCTCCATATGAGTACATGATGGTTCCATCTGTATGAGCGTTCCGTCCGTACGACTGTTCTGTCCATATGATTGTTCCATCCGTACGAGTGTTCCATCCATATTGATTGTTCCATCTGTACGAGTGTTTCGTCCATATGATTGTTCCATCTGTACGAGCGTTCCGTCCATACGAGTGTTTCGTCCATATTGATTGTTCCATCTGTACGAGCATTCCGTCCGTACGACTGTTCTGTCCATGTGATTGTTCCATCCGTACGAGTGTTCCATCCATATTGATTGTTCCATCTGTACGAGTGTTTCGTCCATATGATTGTTCCATCTGTACGAGCGTTCCGTCCATACGAGTGTTCCATCCATATTGATTGTTCCATCCGTACGAGTGTTTCGTCCATATGATTGTTCCATCTGTACGAGCATTCCGCCCATACGAGTGTTTCGTCCATATTGATTGTTCCATCCGTACGAGTGTTCCATCCATACACCTGTTCTGTCCATATGATTGTTCCATCCGTACGAGTGTTTCGTCCATACGACTGTTCCGCCTGCTTTAGTGTTCCATCTGTATGATTGCTCCAATCTGCATTTGTCTCCTTCTCCTTGTTTTCCCACACTTGGATCAACTACTTTTCTGCGTGTCATCGCTTTGTCACAGTGCTCATCACTCCCCGGGGTCCAGCGTGCAGGAAGTGGATTATACATGTGTAAATGAGCCCGCGGTGTGCGGAGAACTCTGTGCGCTCCACCGGGTTTGGCTCTTCGCTAACAGACGAGCCTGCGCATGGCAGACATCCCGCGGTCGCCGTGCTGCCGGCTTCTTATCAGCAGGACAGGACACGGTGCTCGGAAGGTGGAGAGTCAGGGAGACTGGCTCTGGAGATAAGGTGTGACCTTTTAATGATTTAATGAGAATATATGAGAGAGAGAGAAACGCAGAGCAAGAGAGAGAGAGGACTTAGAACGTACGAGACAGAGAGAGTGGCACAACGCATCAGGACACTGAAAGGCAAAACTGCTCTTTAAGAGAGAGAGAGAGAGAGAGAGAGAGAGACAGAGAGAGAGAGAGAGAGAGCGACAGACAGATAAAACTGTTCATTCTACAGGAAGTATGAATTTCAATCAAGCATCTGATGAATGTAATCATGGTAGTAATGGATCTATTGAAGCCAGGCCTTTCCGTTTCAGGGTGGTGGGTCAGTGAGAGCAAGTTGTTCTGCCCCCTCCCCCCCTCCACTCCCCTCACCCCGCCCACAGCTGCATGACCCCCGCCCACTCCCACCCCAGCTCTTCCTGGCCCTCTCTCAGTTTTACAGAAATGTGCAGAGATGGCCGCTTAGGGACAATCGTTCGCAGAGAGAGCAGCACGGGGCTGAAAAAGAAGCAACGATAAAATTAAACTGCTGTAAGATAAATGTGGGCCTACATCAAAAGCTTAAAGCACAGTAAACACTCATCAGCAATGATCAGCTAACTTCCCCTGGCAGAAGTACAGTATACTTGACGGTAGGGATCTCGGGGGGACCGAAACTGCTCTGTAAGAGATAAATCATTAACACGACGACACCACAATGAGGTACGAGCGCATCGCTCTCACCCCCCCCCCCCCTCAACTCCTCATCTGTTCTCTTTAGCCATACAAAGTAAACAAGTTTACAAGATCAACAAATGAAACTAATCACATATCAACTGCTACATGAAACCAACTGCTAAGCTAATGTAGATTCCCAGACGAATTTGGCTAGAGTCTGGCCTTGCTCTGAAGTATTGGTTTCCTCAGGCTCAGTGCTAACATGGTTAAAAAGCTAACTGACACACTCCAGCCTGGATCCAGTCAGCTCTCACCCTCCATCTCCGCTGCCCATATCCTGCCTGCGCTAGCCGGTGCGCTAGTAGTTTTCCGTTTTAGCTCATCGCGTTAGCATTGACGTTTCCTTCTCCTGTGTACTGCTGGCTGTCTAGACCCTCACAGCAACGTAGCCTCTTAGAAATATATATTTGCTTTTCGTTTCATAAATATGATCAAATTAGAACGGGATGTTTGACTGAAATGTAATAAGAGACTATTAGCCTCCGTGTTGTCGAGAGATAATCGTTTAGAGTTCTTTTTTTAATATCAAATTTCAGATGTTTTATTTTTTCCATAACACTGAGTGGCCACCATGAAGATTGGTATCTTCTCTGCTCAAAAGGATGTCATTGCAATAAATAAACAAAAATACCAAAACACCCCACAACAGACCACGAATAAAATTATATTAAAGTCTTGCTAACCAAATTACCACGATTGAGGAGTTTCTACTGTAAAAAAGAAAAAGCCACTCACAAGGAGGGCAGATACAGATAAATAACAAATAAAAATCTCATATTCAATGTTATTCTCTAAGATTAGGGCCAAAGATTATGAGACATACACAGGATAATAACAGGATTATAGGAGCTTGGCAATGTTGAAAAACAGATCTGCAAGAAAAATCTGTCCTCTAAAGAGTCTGTTACACATCTCAGCAACCAGCCAACACCTAGACAACAGTCATCACCTAGACAACAGCCAACACCCAGACAACAGCCAACACCCAGACAATGGTGATCTGAACCTAAGAGACGACCAACTCCTGCCCCTCTGATGGTGTAGCAAGGGTTCATGTGGGGTTGTGTCTTCCAGAAGTGCTTGTGTCGCAGACACTTCTAGATCCACTCCATTGGGGACTAAAAGCACCAGACCCTGAACAGCAACCCAGGACCCCATAACACAGCCATGTCCTCTCTGCCTCACTGTGCACTCAGAAGCAGGTAATATGGACAGAGGGATATGATCTCACTCTTTGATCGCAGTGTGGGTAGGGCTGTCGGCATTTTAGCTCTAGCTGGGTTCATTAAACAGACGTGGACGGTCCTGCTGACACTGGGAGTCTAGCTCACGTCCTGGGAAACAGCATGGAGCAAGAGAAAATGCAAACCACATCAGCCTTGAACCCTACACTGGCTTTTTGGGAAGAAAAACAAACAGATGAATAACAAATGAACAAACAAACAACAATTACAAAACACTTCCAAACCAACAGCAAACAAACAAACAACAATTACAAAACACTTCCAAACCAACAGCAACGTCTCAGGACAAATGAGGGTGAGACAGCCTGCTTCAGAGGTTCGTCTGTCCTTCAGCTGATGCTTCCAGCACTGATCCTTGGAGGAAAGAGTGCGCTGGGAATGCTTATGGAATACTTATTGAATGCTTATGGAATACTTATTGAATGCTTATGGAAGCTGGATTGGAACTTGTGTTTGGTGATGAGTGGGTGGCTGCACGCATGCTGGGTTGGTGCTTGGGGAAAAGCTTTTTTGGAGGACAGGTCCATAACTAGAAACCAGAAGAGGAAAATGAGCTCGAAGTAACCGTGCGCTTGGTTATCATCCTGGGATCAGTCTGCATTCCTACCTTTGTTCTAAGCAGGAAAACCCTCCTAGAGGAGATGAATGATCCCGGGTCTGAGAGAGACAGAGGGGCCCTTCACTGCAAACCATCGAGAGCACCAGCAATGAGTTTTAGCTGTTTAGAAATCAGTCACCGTGTTGCCTAGCTACAGTGGCAACTTGTTTTTTTTCTCTCTCTGCATCTCCATGTCACCACTGATCTGAAGAGGCATTGTCACCGGCTAGTGACTAGATTACACTGGGGGGAGTGATTCCCTCAGTCAGCCCGGTCTCTGCTGGTGAGGGACATTTAGAGGCTTGGGTGTGGAGGGGGTGCTGATGCAGTGTCTGAGCTCCAGATTTACAGGGCGGATTTCAAGCCCCTTCTGCACAGATGGCCGCCCAGATTCTAGCAGACTACAAGAGCAAAGCCTGCTACTGCCAATCTCCAGCTCCAAAATAACTCCCTACCCACGCCTCTAAAAAGAAGACATCAAATCAGCTCGAACTGAGGCCCAGTAACGCTATTACACACAAACACAAACACACACACACACACACACTCACACTCATTTATGCACTCACACATGGGGGTCATAGATGTGCTGTGTATATATATATATATATATATATACACACCTACATATAATTTCATAACTTTTACTTCAAAAATAAATATATAGCTTTTAAAAAAATGGGGTTTCTTTAGCTTGTCAAGACTATTTTGTTGGTGTTCCCCTGATGTTGTTCAGGTTTCCTACATAGTAAAAAACTACTTTTAAAATGTCTGAAAAGCTAAACTTCAGCCATGTGAACCACACAAGTACCACTGTGTAACTGCACCCCAGGGGGTGTGAATTACAGTGATTGAGAATCTCCATAATTGATCTTCTGATGCTAAATCGCCTGCTCCCTCTCACTCTCAGATCAACGTTAATTGCTGGAGGTGTCTACAGCTGAAGCCTGAGCTCACGAGGGGCCGCCCAATACCATCTTGCCCTGATCCTCTAATCACCAACCTATAACGCCCAGACACCAGCTCCCCGGACACCAGCGCCTCCGAGGAGAGAGAGTGAAAACGGGGAAGAAGGCAAGAAAAGGTGCCGAGTGAGCACCTCTCCGAACACTGTGAAGAGCAAGAACAAATGACAGCCATTCCTCCACAAGTCCTCTCCTTCTCTTCTGCTGGGCTGTGGTGACATTTGTTCTGTGTCCCTCCTACATGATTGTGGATGGATAAGGCGGAGCTGTGTGCTCAGACAATAGCTTCCCAATTAAAAGAGCTTGTCCTCTGCTATTTCTCACGGCGCTGCCATGTGACAGTTTAATTAAATAGACCTCTTATCTTAATTCAGCAGCAGAAGTAAAAAAATGTGTCATGCAGTGGTTATCAGAGAAAAACACTCCCAAACACATAGATGAACACCCACCCACACACACACATCCATACCTATAGGCTCTATACCATGCAGTGTCTGAATGCTGTGATCAGATAGATGCTAGACTTTGTATCACACTCCTCTTGTTTATTTTAGCCTGATGTCTAACTGCTAAAGAAGTGCTGCTCCATAGATCAATCAGGAAAAAAATCGCCTGGATTCACATTTATAAATCAGCACATCAAAACTTAATAATAAACCTGTTTGTGAGCTGCCAAGCTCACACCAAGTGGGCAGAGCCATCTGAACCATCTGCGCCATCATTTTTGGCATATGCTATTCTCAAAATATTATATTTAACATCATTATATTAACCGCATTATTTTAAAACATCCTGCAGAACAGGTACATAGGGAGGAGACCAGACAAAGATATCATCTCCAGATCATCTCTAAATGCTTCAAACCCCATAGATCTGCTCTGTGTGAGAGCGTGTGAGTGTGCACGCGTGTGTGTTCCCCTGCCTGGCACACCACACTGGGCCGTTCTGTCGACAGCTTTCCTTTTGATTATTATTTGAACTGTAGGTGGCTTTGTGGCTGGCGGGAAACAGAGGAAGTGCTGCTTAAGCCTGCGTCATGCTGGGCCGAAGCCTGCTGTCCCATCCCTCTCTCTCCTCATTCATCTCCCCCCTGCTCCTCCACTCCAGCCACCCCCCTGCGTCCCGCCTGCTCTCCGTTTAGCACCGGACCCTCTAGTGTCCATCCTCCTGTCCTTTAATCCCTCCATCTCTCTCTCTTTCTCCCTCTGTCCTCCCTGCCTGAGCTCCTCCTGGCAACCTCCCACAATCGCTCCTCTCCTTCTCTTTGTCTACAGGTGCCTCTGCGTCAGCCTCAATTCAACACGATCCCCATACCCACCATCCCGGTCTAATAACCCGCTCTCTGCGGGACTCCATCGGCCCGCAACAAGTGAGATGAAAACTGTGGAAAACAGGTCCGTCAGAGCGGGGTTCCCGGTGCGTGCGCCCTGCGTACGGACCCGAGATGCGGCTGAAACAGCGGAGGAACCGCAAGGAGGAACCGTCTGCGCAGCCCCGCGTGTGACAAATCCAGACCCCGCGACACTCACCACGACGCTCTTCAGGACCATCAATAACAACCTGCGCTAATGTGCAGTAATTACGAGCTATTACGCACGCAGGAGCCGCGGTTCCGTACACAGCGAGGAGAGGCTTTCCGCGCTCCTCTCTGGAAACAGCTGCCGAGGACGAGACACCGGAGGCTGAAGGAAAGGTGATGCAATTAAGGGAGCATACAAGAGAGCGAACGGCACCACTGCACGAACAGCAAGTCGTCATTATGAGACAGGCAGGAGGGAGATGAAAAGGGAACAGGAGCGCAGGAAGCGAAGTTTAGAGGCTTGAAACAACGCTAAATAAACGAACTGGCAGGCTCACTTTGCATGAATAAATAAAAGCCTTTGGTTTTTTTATAGCTCACCGCGGTGCCATGTAGACACTTTTAATCAAGCGTGTCTGAGAAATAGGATTATTATATTGATGGAATAAAAATGATCTTGTGGAATTCAATAACGGGTGAAATCGGAATCTTAAGTCTTCTATGGCAGTCATTTCTAAGAATGTCACAGCTAAACTATCACACACTCAGATGCACACACACACCCACACACAAACACACACACACTGCATTAAAGACAGAGGACAGATGGGAAGGAGTGGCAGGGAGCCAAGAGGAGAGGACGCATCATCATAATCTCCTTCTGGGGCATCATCGTCATGGCGATGCAGGACAACATGTTTCCCCCACTGAGTCTTGGGATGGAAGATTCTCTATCAGACACACACACACACACACATCCTAAAACAGAACAGTGTGGTGGCAGTGGGGAGACAACCTTCCGCAATCCTGAGACCTCTCCTCTCCTCTTTCTTCTCTAGAACACAGGATCCACCACAGAAACTACAGCTCACAGGCTCCAACACAGAGACTCTAGCTCACAGACTCCACCACAGACACTCCAGCTCACAGACTCCATCTCATAGACTCCACTTCACGGACTCCACCACAGAGACTCCAGCTCACAGACTCCACCACAGAGACTCAAGCTCACATGCTCCAGGACAGAGACTCCAGCTCACAGGCTCCAGCACAGAGACTGCTGCTCACAGGCTCCAGCACAGAGACTGCTGCTCACAGGCTCCAGCACAAGACACTTCAGCTCACAGGCTCCAGCACAGAGACTGCAGCTCACAGGCTCCAGCACAAGACACTCCAGCTCACAGGCTCCAGCACAAAGACTCCAGCTCACAGGCTCCAGCACAAGACACTCCAGCTCACAGGCTTCAGCACAAGACACTCCAGCTCACAGGCTCCAGCCTGAAGCCAGCAGCTGGCCTGCACCAGCAGAGCTGTCACACCCAGTACTTACACTCTCTTCTCACTGTCCACACATATGCAGAGCACATTAACTGTGAGTCAGCTGGTGTAACTTTTCATTAAGTCACCACCACAGCACTTAGATTTCACGGCGCCTTGGTTCAGTGACACACCGCTGATTCGGAGGGTTTGAAGATGCATCTCGTGTTGTCAGGTTTCTCCCGCAGGACCGGCGGTCTCCTCACTCTTGAGTCGCCACGGACCCTTGTGCGGATCTGCATCTCTTCAGCACGAGTGCTGGAGAAAGTGAGTTCCTTGTGTCCTACGGTGAGCGTGACGCCATCTTAAAGAAAACCGCTTAGACGGTGGCCAAGCCCACAGAAGGCTGACGTGGACTTCAGGACCAGCCTATGAACTCCGAGATGGAATGATTAGAAACACTAATGCAGTCGTGACCATCAGAGCTCTGAGGAAAGCCTGTGACTGTGAGCAGAAGCCAACGCCATGTATAACAGGAGGCTGGTTATTGTTGGTTAAAGCCCAGTCCTTTTCTCCATCCAGGGCCTGAGCCAGCAGGGCCTCGCCTTGCCTCGACCGGACCCAGCCAGGAGCCAGCACACGAGGCAGAGCAGACGCTGGGAGTCCTGCATATCAAACCAGCCGCTTTAACGGCTCTCAAGTGCTGTTTTCGTCCTAATCATGTTGTTTGTATTACAAACCGCATGGCAAACCCAAGTTTATCTACAGCTACCCCCAGCCCCCACTCTTCAGCTGTTATTTTCTTTTGTCTGCAGAGAGGCCCTGACTCCGTTCATCTCATCAGTAGCCTTAATAGCTTGCTAATTAAGCCCAGCGTAATTACACACCCAACAATGCTTTAAAAGAAAAGGTTAAAACTGAAATGTGGACTGCGATCGCCTGGGGGAGACACAAAGCATTAATTAATCTAGTATATGTGTGCTTATCACTCTTATGAAGATATTCATCAGTTTAAACTGACATAAACCCAGAAAGACTGAGAGGGGAAAGAAGAAGACAGACAAAGACAGACAGAGGAAGGTAAAGAGAGAGAGAGAGAGAGAGAGAGAGAGAGAGAGAGAGAGAGAGAGAGAGAGAGAGAGAGAGAGAGAAAAACAGAG
>JAOYMR010000024.1:8810664-8821220 GCA_025802075.1 Tenebrosternarchus preto
TGAATATATGAGTATATGTATGGAGTATATGAATATATGAGTATGTGTATAGAGTATATGAATATATGAGTATATGAGTATATGTATAGAGTATATGAATATATGAGTATATGTATGGAGTATATGAATATATGAGTATATGTATGGAGTATATGAATATATGAGTATGTGTATAGAGTATATGAATATATGAGTATATGAATATATGAGTATATGTATAGAGTATATGAATATATGAGTATATGTATAGAGTATATGAATATATGAGTATATGTATAGAGTATATGAGTATATGTATAGAGTATATGAGTATATGTATAGAGTGTATGAATATATGAGTATATGTATAGAGTATATGAATGTTTATGGAAGGGTTAGAGGTGAGGTTACCCTCTGTACACCTATTACCGTCAGTGTTTTATATCAAATATGCATTTAGATCCTGAGAAAAGATTGAAAAGTAACTCTTATTTGAGACTATTGTCAGTTAAATCAAGGATTATATGTGGTTCTTAATAAGGAATTATTTTGTTTAATTTGATTCTTAACTGGATAAAACACATCACTTCTGCACATAAGAAACTAGACAAGCCGTTTTTTACTTTTTTGAAATCCAGGACAAATTTGAAAGAATGAATATGATAAATATGTAAGTTGCTCTGTATAAGAATGTCTGCCCATTACAGTAAATATAATGTTTAAATTACACTGTTGTACATCAGATTTCGTCCTTCTGCTGCTGTGGACAGTGAAACATTGTGAAACATTTTTTTTTTCTTAGTGAAAAACCATAATGAGATAAAGGCACTTAATCTTGAACTTTTATTATGACATTTCTCTGGGACAGTTTAGTCTTTCTCTAATCTCTCACTTCACCTTCATGTCAGAACTTTACTGCTCATTTGGCATGTTGTGGCAACCCCGGTGATAATGATAATGGTGTTGTGTTCCTGATTTGGCATGTTGTGGTAACCCTGGTGATAATGATAATGGTGTTGTGTTCCTGATTTGTAAGGCTGAACGGACAACTACAAAAAACTGATGCAGAAGCCACGCGTAGAAGAAAGTCTAGGCCTTTACATCTAGAATTAAATCTAGAATTTTACATCTAAAATAAACTCAGTAAATGAAAGTTCCCATTCCACACTTTAACCTAATAGTCAGTGTTTCATTTCCAACTTAGGTTGTTGAAATACAGAAGCACAAAAAGTTTAAAAATCACTGTGTCATTGTGCATCAGACAGCATCATAATTAAGGAAGCAGTCAACGCATTATTTGATTAATCATTTCAGTGAGAACTAATATGAGATGCCTGGCTTGGCCTGGGACGCCGTGCGGCGTCTAACCTTCACAAATGTCATCCTGCCACTCAGTGTGACGGAAAACACTGTCAGGCCAATGACAAGGCTGTCAATAATCAGATCCCACTGCAGGCGTCGTGATCCTCCTCAGCCTCTTTCCATCAACACTTTACAGAATTCCTTATTCTGGCGCCTAATCAATTCTTGCCTCACACCATCTACACAAATGTTTTTAGTCATCAATAACAATAACAGCGTTAGCATCAGTAATTGCCATATTTTAACGTCGGTCATCCCAGACACTTGACCTTGTGCTGTTTTGCATATTTGCATAATTCATGTCTCTCCAAGTGCAGGAGGAAAAGTGCAGTGCCTTTGCTTGAACTAAATGGTGCTATGTTGAACTCTGACCCCCAGCCTTGTGCTGCTGAGATGATGGGTTTTGGTTCAGCAGAAGGTACAATGAGCCTGTGGTTGCATTCTGATCATCCTGCTGTTTGTCCCAGAATGGGGGGGGGGGGGTTAAAAAGCTTGGCCCAGCACCCAGAATTAATTAACAAGACCAGACGTTAAAACGCTGCCAAGGACTGACTTGCATTTGCACACAGAGCAGGTTTTGAACTTCACGAGGTTGAGAAG
Organism: Tenebrosternarchus preto; assembly: GCA_025802075.1. Classification (NCBI taxonomy): domain Eukaryota; kingdom Metazoa; phylum Chordata; class Actinopteri; order Gymnotiformes; family Apteronotidae; genus Tenebrosternarchus; species Tenebrosternarchus preto. Next base: position 8,812,606 of record JAOYMR010000024.1, read on the forward strand.
TCACCACAAACCAAAGGTGGCCGTTAAATCCCCAGGCTAGGAGAGGGGACAGCAATGTATTTCATCCCTATTGTGAAACTCATGATGCTGTAGTACTGGGCATGCAGGCTTCAGTTTATATATCAAATCAATGTTGAAGAGCAACTTGTAAAATTCGTTTTATAAGCTGGAACTGCACAATAACTATATAATTATTATTTGAAAAGGTGTGTTGTATGTAATTATCAAATACACTTTACCCCTAAAGTCTCTTAACATATGGACATAGTGAACTTCATCACCTCAGGATAGAGGTGCAATTATCTTACAACATACCGAGAAAATGTAATAAGCAATTACTTCATTAAGGAAACAGACAAAACTCAAAGGACTTGAACCGCAAAACAGATGAAACAGCCCATATGTTACAAATTGCATTAGTACAAAAAACCGAAGGTCAGTCTGGTGAGGAAGAACTTTTATTTGAATCCACCGAGTCCAGAGTGCAAGAGAAGCGTCTCACCTTTGAGTCCCAGGTGAACCAAACCGTAAGAAAAACAGTCTGCTTGATTAAAGTGAGTGTGCAGTGGTGGTGCACGTGTCAGGGTCCTAGAAACGGCACTAATAATCCCGCGGCAGGCACCACTACTGCCGTCAAGCAGGGGAGCTGGAGGCTTTAAGCTTTCTCCTCTGTTTGCTCTTTGAAGGGATGAGTTTGGATCAGATCGCCTGGGTGGATGAAGAATTAAGAATACCAGGCTTGGCATGATTCTGAGGACGGCTGCTTCCTCTGTTCCCCAGAAAAGCTCAGAAGGATTGTTTCACATGTTTAGAAAGGCGGTGGTGTTTGTTTTCTTTTTTTCTTTATTTAATTTATGCTGGTTGTTTTGGGGGTTTTTTTCTGCAAGGTGTGAATCAAGCTTTTGGTTTGTGGCTGCAAACATTCAAATCCAAATCCTAGTGATTTCAAGTTGGTGTTTATATACTATATATATATATATATATATATGTGTGTGTGTGTGTGTGTGTGTGTGTGTGTGTATGTTTATACATATATACATACTCACTACATGTTTTTTGGGACTGTTGCAATGGGAAATCCCAGGTTAAAACATTTAACTAAACTCTCATGGCCACAACAATGACACAGCGGTCAAGGTCTCTGGGATCTATTTTATATATGGTGCGTATATAAGGTATATAATATATATAATATTGAATTGAATACATACATACATTCTGTGCAAAAGTCATAGGCAACCATTAGGTTTATTGTTTTGGTGATTTAGCAAATGTGATGGCTGCAGTGAAGGAGCGGGAGGTGAGGCTGCAGGAAACAGTCTTCATTGGCTGCAGCTGAGCAGCGAGGCTGCGTAAAGTGCTATTAGCGATTAGCAAAACAAAAGTAAAGCTTGCAAAGACTGGCGGCAGCTTGCCTATGGACAGGCAGCAGGCAGCAGAGAGCAGGCAGCAGGCAGCAGGCAGCAGGCTCAGTCTGTCGAAGGCAAGCGAATGTGCAGAAATGGACAGGCAGAGCCTGCGGGCTTATATACAGGGGAAAAGTGGTTAGTGGTAATGAGAGTCAGGTGTATCTGATAAACTGGAGATTGGGAAGGTGGGAGAGATGGGCGTGGTGTTGATGGGAGGGAGTGGTGCTGGGTCTGGATGCCCGGCGCAACATGACAGCAAGGGTATAATGACCATATATAATTACTTCTCAGTCTCGTTATTAGAATACAACCAGAAAATATAAGACTGTACAGTATTAAAAAACAGAAGGAAATCAGAAACAACTTTCAACCTCCCCTTATACTTGAGCAATAGCAGGAACCAGGCTCTCTTCAAGTCTCTTAAAGCCTGTTATAATATACCAAAAGATTACTTCAGAACACCTCAGGACAGTCTCTGCAAAAGACTTCTAGATGTGCTTATTGCCACAATGGGGGAGGAGCGCAGTTTTGGGTTTGTGTGTGTGTGTGTGTGTGTGTGTGTATGAGAGTTTTTTCTTTCTTAATAAAGAGAGTGAGAAATAATTTATATAATAAATAAAGAAATATATATATATATATATATAAATGTTTGCCTGAGACATTTGCACAGTGCTGTATATTTATATATGTGTGTATAATATTGAATATATGTATATTCAATATTATACTGTATATATTATATACCTTACATATGCACTGTATATATTATATACTGTATATATGTTATAATATATACATAATGGACCAAATCACATTACTCTTGATAAATAATATCAGTTATTAGAGGTGACTGTGGCATATATAAAAGATTAAAAAAAAAAAAAAATCCTTCTTGACGTTGTGGTCTTCTCTCGCTGGAGAAGGGCAGCTCTGCCTCTCCGTTCATAAAGTGTTCTTATCACTGCTGAGGTGACACTGGCCCCACGCCATGTCCCCAATAAGAGCCTTAGACCCCTGGAGCGGTCTAAAGTCAGTCTCCATTACGTTCCAGCTGCTCACAGTGACCTCCTCTCCTCCTTTCATCCAGACCAGCCGATATGAAAGAAAAACCTTCATCTCATTTCTTATTTATACCCAATAGAGCTCCAAATTTAAGCATGGTGCGTTTTTTTTTTTTCTTTCTTTCTTCCTCTAAATCGCAGCCGTCATGGGACTGAAAAAGGCAACTAATTTTAAGGAGATGTCATTTTAGATTTGTGCACTGTTTGGCTGGGAAAGTGTGTGCAGCAGCAAAAGTCTCAAAGAGTTTATATTTCATATCAGCATATCTGTTTCCCTCCGTGTGAGGGATGTATGCATGCTGGTGGTCTTTAAGAACCACAGCACTCTTAAGTTTAAAGGAAAGAGTTTCTGTTTTTGGCCAGTCGGTTATGTCAAGAAGAACAAGAATCTGAAACAATTAGCAGTGTGTTTTTATCTTAGCAAAACATTTCATCAAAGTGATCATGGGGCTGTAATGACTGGCCTGCAGTCCAGATCTGAGAGGAGGGTGGCGACTGCACTTATGCATCACCACCCACACCACCCACACCACCCACACCACCCACATCACCTCCAGCTTCGCAGGGCTCTGCTTAGTCACCGCCTGGGCATCACATTCCGGTGATCCATCACATTCTGTCCAAAAAAAAAAAAAAAAAAAACGTCAACGTGAAAAATTCCTTACTGCCAGTTGTAACTTCTAAGACGTCACATTTTAAATGAAAGCATTTGTTCGAATCAAAATGTGCTGATGTCTGGATTCATAAATGTACCCGTCAATAACTGCTAATTGCCCATTTTAGAGATGAGCTCCAGTTGAGATTTAACACAGCAGTCTGGCGGTAAAGAGGGTCGAGAAGATGTCTGATGTAAAACATCAGTTATTTACGTACATCCCCTCATGTTTAAAGGCAGAGTCTGGTGCACAAGGCCCTTTGTTAACGATGGATCTCTCTGTCCATCTGCTGTACAGTATCACGTCCCCGGGGTCTGTTATGGGTTCACTAAAAGGCACGGCTGAGGACTGAGAAGCTAAGATTGCGTTCCTTTCTCAGCCTTCACTTAAAAAAGATTTATTTTAACAATCTCTTCACCAGAAGGGCCAAAAAAGTCATTCTCGCTACTGTATGTAACTGCAATTCCTTTCTCCCCTGCTCTTCTACTCCAGCTCGAGTCTCATTTAATGTGCCTTTAATGTGAATCCAGAAGCCCCTAAAGAAAACACGCTGCTTTATTGTTCTGAGCTCATTTTTCAGCTGCTTCCTTTTTTCACTTCCTCTCTGTTCTTCCTGCCTCTGTAGTGGGCAGCAAGCAGGGAGAGACCAGCTAGCAGGGAGAGACCAGCCCTCCATGTTACAGCACGGGCATCACTCTTTATACTCCCACAGCCAGACCCTGGACCCTTCTGCTCCACCAGTCCCTCCACCAAGACCAGACACTTTTAGCTCTGCCGTCAGTCAGTCTTTGATTTACATCTATACCCTGCCCACAATAACGCAATTCAGCTCTCGTATATCCACCTCGCAGATTGTTTCAGCCACTAGGAAGAGAGCTGCATCCTGCTGGCTGTGGCTGCTCGGTCCGTGCCCTGAACGCTACACATGGGCGCAGAGTTATTAACCCCTTCTCGGGCTGTGAGATGGTTTTTGAAGCAGCCTCTCAGATGGGAGGGCGAGTGGGAGCAACAGACTGAACGTGTTCTGTCTGCCTCTCCCAGTGCAGAGGAAAGAACATCAAAGCACAAGCCGCTGTTTAAGGAGCAGGCAAGAGATGCTCTCCACAGGACTTTTTAACGTAAATGCACACAAGACTGTTTTTTTTCTTCCTCTTTTTTGACTCTATTTTGCTTGCAAAAAATTCTGTATCCATAGCAGCATACAGGCATGGTATATGCTCAAGGTTTCTGACATTAATTCCTTTTTGTACCAAAACCCCAGATAAAAATGATTTTTACATTTGAATCTTTCTGTGTTGTAACTCTCTGGAGTCGCCAGTACAGTGATCAAGGCTGATGTTTCAGGATGTACAGAGTAAGAGCTTCTTAGAAATAAGACCTGGAACAATTTCTCACCACTGACTAGAGCAGAGTGTTTGCATAAATTCGGATGGTTCTGGCCCAGTTCTGTGTTTTCAACAGTATCAGCAATCAGTGATCTGAGGCTGTGCTCAAATGAAATTCCTAGTCCCCATTGGTCATACAGAAGAACATCTAACTTCACTCAAATAACTTTACATCAACATGGCCTGTCATCTTTGTCTCAGTTTGGTGTCCATTTACATAAGACACAGGCCTATTTCAAAGTTAATCTGATACACCTTCACACCACTAATTAAGAAGAATAATTATTAACACCTATCTCCCACAGGACGGGACTCAGGAGTTCATATTTTACAGTAACAATAACTATGCACTCAGAAAATATTTGATGGCATTTTTTTTTTTGTCATGGGTAGCAGAGTAGAATGACAAAGGAAATAATTGTGTGGATGTGCATCACTGCATTCATATATTACCTAAGGAGTCTCATCTCTCTCTCTCTCTCTCTCTCTCTCTCTCTCTCTCTCTCTCTCTCTCTCTCTCTCTTTCTCTCTCTCTCTTCTCTCTCTCTCTCTCTCTCTCTCCCTTTGACTACACACACACACAAACATGTACCCTTGCTTATCATGTTGAATGCATATCAGTGGATACAATGGTTTAAACTTTAAAAAGACTTTAGTAGACACCATCCCTGTACACCCACACACACAGTTTTCTTTTCACTGTTTCTTGCTGCCTGAATCCCTGTGGAGAGCAGTAGTCCTTCCCCGTGGAGAACCCAGGTGGGCTCACAGGTCTAAGGGAAGTCCTTCCTGTTACTGGTGGTGGCTATTGGTCAGATGCCTGTGGACATGAGCCAAAATACCCTTTAGAGGCAGCAGGAGACACACTCCATACCTTCTCAAGATCCAGCGGCACGGTGTCAGTGAGCGGAGACAAAGAACAAATGACTAGACTTCAGTCAGAAAAGGAGTAGAGAGGTATAGAAAGAGGGAGAACAGAAGGATAAGTGAAGAAGCCAGAGCAGAAATGAGTAAGGTAAAGGGAAATATAAGTGACATTATGATAAAAGAATATTGAAATCTGCAGCAGTAGGAATGGTGATGGAATTTATTGGTCTGTGCATTGATTTAACTCGTATGTAGTAGGTGAAAGTGGATGAGACACCAAAGTTTGGCATTTATAATGTAACTGAAAGAAAAGGAACCCCTAAAGAACCTGGGAAGGTTTGGTGGAACTGAAGGGAGAGTAACCCCTAAGGAACCTGGGAAGGTTTGGTGAAACTGTGGAGGGCAGTTGTGAAAGCAAACAGTGTGAGCTGATTCTATGTTTACAACATGAACCTGTGCTTTACATATACTGTACAAATGCCTGGTTTCTGACCCCATGAACTCTAAACAAAAATACAAAGCATAATTACCTCCCCACTCCCTAACATTAAATACTGAAAATTGGGCTCAACCTTCAACCTTCGCTCTCACCGCCTCCCCATGTCTCCACTCTCTCCCTCTAGTCTGGATGTCGTCCCCTCTGTCATAAAGACTAGAACTGTTGCCCTGAAGCTCCAGCCATGAAGTGTTTAAGCACAGGCTTATGTTTCAAAGCGTAGAGGAGGAGATTAGAACTTAAAGAGATCAGGGCGGTTTGCCTGAGAAGCCGTTCTGAAAGATCATAACGGATGTCGGTAGCTAATTCACCTTTGCCTGCCTTTCATGTGTCGCTGCCTTTCTGTTGTGATGGCTGGATTTAATCGTCATTGTGGCTCTTTGCATGTGTCACTGGCAGCAATAATGAATTTTGGCAATTGGTGGATTATAATGTCAGCAATAGGTCATGAATAGAGCCCAGATGATTGATTCATCTCTAAACAGGGAACAATTCATAAGGGGAAAGAGACAGTGAAAAAACATGTTTATTAACTTTGCTTGAAGTGGACAGTCATGTCTAAATGTTAAAATGCCAGATGGAAGTTAAAAGCCCCTTAAATACCTACTGATGTCTTTCAGAGTATTTTTTTTTTAATTGTTGTTGTTGGTACCACCACTGGCACAATCAGCAAACATGAGTCACAGCAACCGTAAAAGATTATCTCTAGGGTTACGATAATCAGGAGATTGCTGGAGTTGAGGAGAAGGGTGTTTTCATTTTTTCATTACTGCAGTAAATTACATCACAATTGTTAGAATTTCTAGAACACTGACACCTGCAAGTTTCATAAGAACTGAGATTTGTAGAAAGTGTGTAAACAGTAACCAGTGGTGTCATGCTGTCAAAAGAGCATGGAGTAATGAGGAACTGACTGAACGCTCGGCTATTACGCTGGGCTCTTGTTTATTTTTTACCATCTTGTTAGCCATCCTCAGAAAAACTCAATACCATGACATGGATTGTGCATTGTGGAGATGTCTTCATGTGAAGACGTCTGAATGTGAAGATGTATTGTACTGTCAGTTTTCTTGCCACATGGCCCACAAATAGAGACACATATTATGGGACAGCTGCCTGTAGGACACTGTAATGTTCTGCTCAACAGTGAGGTGATTTAAACTAGCTTATCAACAAATAGTAACTTATATAAGGAACCATGAGGAGAATGCAGGAGGGCATAAGAGGCCCAGCAGTGAACACATGCGCATGCAGGACACTGTCAGGACACATTTAGGACACCATCTGTACATGCTCAGAACAGCATCAGGACATGTTCCAGATATGCTCAGGACACTGTCAGGACACCATCTGTACATACTCAGGACAGCATCAGGACATGTTCCAGATATGCTCGGAACACTGTCAGGACACCATCTGTACATACTCAGGACAGCATCAGGACATGTTTTAGACATGCTCGGAACCCTGTCAGGACACCATCTTTACATACTCAGGACAGCATCACGGCATGTTCCGGACATGCTAAGGACACTGTCAGGACATGCAGCTGCACAGCTGACAGAAAAACCACATAGCATGCTGTTACTACTGAACAAATCTGCTGGTGACTGGAAAAAGGCGTTCTTAAAAAAAAAACAGCTGTGCTTGACTTAAAGGCCAGCTGAGGACTATCTCTCTGGCTTCTGCTTGCTTCTTGCCCTCTGGAGGAGTGGGCTTTATCACCAAGAGCACCCCCCCCACCCCTCACCCGGCTGCAGCCTCTCACTCACTCTCTTCTCCTTCCCCCTCTCCATTCCAAGAGGCCCTGAGGTTTATCTTCTGTCTGGCAGATAGACATCAGCAGGTTGTAGTATGGAAGCTGTAGGAACATGCAGCTCTGTTTGTTACCGGTAGTCAGCAGTGCAGAAGACATTAGGGAAGGGCCTTAATCTGATCAAACATGCAAAAAAAAATTACAATCATATTCCAGTTCACTTTTTGACTAATTGGACTGTCACAAGCATTAATAATCTGCCCGTAACATTCTGTCAAGATGGGATATTAAATACAGGAGAGAACTCTCACGTGCACTGTCATGATTTTACTGCTGGTTATTGTTGATTATGAATGTGTCCCTCTTTAAATAATCTAATAACACTTGCGTTGATATGGGAGAATGGATGGATGGTGTGTGTGTGCACGTGTGTGTGCACGTGTGTAAATGTATATGTGTGTGCATGTTTGTGTGTGTGAGCATGCATACATGCATCTGTTTGATTCAAGATTCTTCATCTCATGCAGTTCCCATGAGTGTACTACAGCGCTGATGTGTGTGTATTACAGCGCTGATGTGTGTGTATTACAGTGTTAATGTGTGTGTATTACAGCGCTGATGTGTGTGTATTACAGTGCTGATGTGTGTGTATTACAGCGCTGATGTGTGGCTTTACAGAGGGAACTGAATAATCAAAGCTAGCAAAGTGGTTAGTTTTCTTGGGTCTGGATTAATACTGGTCCAAAATAATCCCCACTGAATACTGAAGTGTGAAAGCAGAAAGTTACTATCTAACTCAGCCATGATCTACATTTTAAACACACTACATTTGACAAAATCTAATACCTAATCACTGTACTGTAAACTGAGCGTACTAATACCTAATCATTGTACTGTAAACTGAGCGCACTAATACCTAATCACTGTACTGTAAACTGAGCGTACTAATACCTAATCACTGTACTGTAAACTGAGCGTACTAATA
>JAOYMR010000024.1:8869666-8879818 GCA_025802075.1 Tenebrosternarchus preto
ACAGACAGACAGGAATCAGACCACACACTGAACATAAACATAAGCCTTAGGGTGAGATTTAATTTGACTGGTTAAGAATTATTGTCTGCTTAATCACCTTAGTACTCAGAAAAGTGCTAGCAGTGCTTGTGTTAATGTTTTCAAATGATATTTTTATCCAGTCACAGGAAATTGCCCACCCTTCTGCCCACACATTTACACACACACACACACACACACACACACGCACAAACACGCACCAACACACACCCTTAATCACTCACTTTACTATGGTTTCTTTCACATTTTAACATTTTACTTAGTTGATTCATTTTCAGCATTTGCACTTGTATCCCTTATTTACAAAACCATCATAAAATGGCATGCAAATAAAAATGATTTACGGTAGACTTAATATACACAAAGACTTTTTAGAAACTCCTACAATACACCTACATTCATTGGCCATTTTATCAGGACTATCCATCATACAGGTGCATTCTGAAAGTGTACAGTTACACACACACACAAAAAAACAGTCTGCATCTGTTGCTATGCACAACTCACCACGTTCAACTCTGCTAACAACCTGATCACCACAGACCACAACTGAGCATGTGTTTGGAAGCATGGTGGGTGTTTGTGTGAGTGGATAAACAGTCCTGCTGGAGGTCTTACACGTTTACAGTGTCACCGATGGGTCTGACACACAATTATAAACAGCCACTAACAGCACTTTGGTCGTAAGCTGACCAATTGAAAGTGAGCTATTGTCACATTACGAGTCTGGTTATACCACTACCATGGATCACCATCTCCCCACTCCACCAAGCACAGCTCTCTGCTTTGCTCGGTGTTTCCTGATTACAGAAAATGCTCAACTGTCCCTTACTACATTAATGTACATAGTATGTCCGCGTTGGTAATTTCATCGTGAAGTATTGCAGTGTTTGTCCTTGTGCTAGCCTGTTTGTATACCACCCTGTTTCGTTTCTGGATATTCACCTCTGCCCTTACTCCTTTTGATTGGTTTGCCCGTTTGCACTTCCTTCTCTGATGTTTGACCTCAAACAGTTTTTATTTATTTTTTTATTTTCGTTTTCCCTCTTGTCTGCCCCATGTTTTGGTTGCTTTCTTCTTGGTTGCTGACCTTCGCCTGAATATAAACTAAGGCTTTGGTTAACCGCGTTTGTAATAAACTCCTATTTACAGGTTAGTCTGCGAGAATCTGAATTTTGTCTGCAATAAGACCAGCTACTGTATATGTAAATGGTGAGTGTCTTGCTGCTGTTGTTCAAGGGTGTCTTCATTAAAACCGTTTGTAATAAAGTGGACTGGGAATGTGAAATTGGACATTACAGAATGTGGACATTACAGAATGTGCACATTATTGAATGTGTGCTTGTGAACTGCTCTTTGCATATATAATAATTTGTTTACGTTCCAAACGTCTGGACACACCTACTCTATTTCTGTTGCTCCAAAATGTGATTCACATACATATGGAACTATGCAGAAAAAGTGCTAAATAAAAACTATATTTCACATACTCCAAAGTGGCCACCTTTTGACTTGACAGTTTGTATATTCTTGGCAGTCTCTCAACTAGCTTGATTACGTAACCACTGTGAGATGTTTTTCCAACAATCTTAAAAAAGTTCATACTTTTGCTGGGTACGTAAAGGAGGACAAGGGGGGATATTTATGATATTGTTGCTTCAGAACATAAGCGGCAACTCAGTGGTTAAGGCACTCAACTGGTGATCGGGGGGTTGCCAGGTCACGCCCCACCACTGCCAAGTCATCAATGTTGTGCTCCCGAGCAAGACCCACAATTGAAGGGGAGTTCAGTCACAGTAAGTTGCTTTGGATAAAAACTAAATTGTTTTTCTTAAAAAAAAAAAAAAAATTGGAAATAAATGTAAACATGTCTTTAGATAAAAATGCCTGTAAGGTAATGATAACAAACATGCATTCAGCAAAATGTGTATCATTTTAAAATATTAATGGGTCCTTTCTTATCCAGAATTCACTTTAATAAAAAGAGGAAAGGGTATGAATCTATTTGTTCCTACATGTTTTTTGTTCTTAAAAACTTAGAAATCAGTGTTTTGTCTCATACATTAGTGAATTCTCAAGTATCTGTTAATTGGCCTATTACAGACCTTGAAACATGTCCAATTAGAATGTTAATTAGTACCTGATTTCTCAAACACCAATTACCTCTCCACAAGATCATTGTGATAAACAACTTTTCCTCATTAATGTATCAATTGATATGCAGACTTTTGCTGTTAATGAATTAATTATAATCTTTATTTGATTTTGTTGTCACCCATTACTTATCTCAAGTTAAGTGGGTACATAAAAATGATCCTTAAAGACGAAGTTTAATGGACTGGATGTTGATTCGGTCTGTTTGACATCTCAGTTTGACATGAACAGAATGAGGCCTTACCCAGTCAGTGCCATCCACGTCGATGACTCCAACGATCTGTTTCTCTTCTCTCTTTCCTCAAGATGAGACTGTCACTTCATCTCTGGAGAATATCAATCCTCAGTCCAACCCAGCTGGCAAACGACGGCCATTTTTTTTTCCCCCAACAGTGTTCAAAAACATTTCCATCAGGTCTTTTCTGAATACATGAAAAACTTCACTGCCTATTTGTTATGATTATTTATCTATCAACAGCAGCAAAATTGGGTCTCCCCTTTTCCCAACTTGCTCTAACATAAGACCACAGAAGTGATGTATCTATTAGAAAAACTGACACTGCAGTTTATGCCTAAAGATGCAAATGCAAAGACTTCCTGCAAACCGACATCTATGCGCTATTGCAAATGATACATATTTGATTCAGTTGTATCTGAATGCTTTCGACAGATTTCAGCACCACGGACAGCGCCTGGAGCCAAGGTCAGGACAGCAGAAAGCAATGACTCGACAGATGCCATAATTTGGCAGAATAATGTATTGAGTTGCTGCTGCTATGTGTGGAACTTTGATAAATGGTACAAGTCACACCAACCTGTTATCAAAAGAGTGGGGAGAGAATGGGAGAAGCTGTGGAAGGAGAGGGAGAACGCCGGGGCAGGGGAGGGGAGGGGAGGGGAGGGGAGGCGGGGTAATCGAGGAGAAGAAGAATGCTGGCAAAGAAAATTGCAGCAAACATTTCTACACCATCATCCAATCTGTTCAGGGAAATGGCAGCTTCAGTTCTGAGCAGGTGTCTTTCTTTGCTTCCTATTACCTCTTCTATGTGTGAATTAGATTTATATAGAATCTCATAAAAACTTGCCCCCCCCCCAATATTTTCCTTTCAAAAATTCCTGTCTTTTCTCTTCTTTTTTTCATTACGTGCAACAGAGCAGAGATGGAAAATGTAGTCAAAAAATGGTAAACAGCTGAGAAGCAGCACTGGCCTCTTGGCTGAGAGCCAGAGAAATAAACCGTGATTTACAGAGTGGGGCTTTGAGCTGTGGCAGGTTGTAGAGTGAATAAACTGGTAAACAGGCATGTGGAGTGGCCTCTTAGTTATTCACACGGTCATCACAGCTATGAGACATCCTCCACCCTGCATCTGAGGAAAGACCTTAATCATCCACTCATCATTCTATATGTTCTCTCTCTCATTCTCTCTTTTCTTCCTCCCTCCCTCCCTCCCTCCCTCTACACACTCGGGTTTACCTTTTCCACAGGGTACCTCTTTGTTTGCCTTTCCTGTGGAGTTCCTCTCTCTGTAACCCGTTCTTCACTGTCTTGCTGTTTTTCCCTACGGTCTCCCTCTGTGTATCCCTCTCCACTGCGTTATCTCTCGTTCTTCTTCTCTCTCTCTCTCTCACCACAGCAATCGCTTAACATACACAACCCGGAACACGCCAGGTAGCTTTCATCAGTGTTTGGATGAAGCCTTCGGCTTGTGCTGCCTAGTAAAATCCTCCGCTTCTTGTGGTTATGTCCAACTGCAGCAAACATTCAATCAGGGTGGTATGGTGTTGAACACCATGCTTGTCTAAGGGGAGGTAAAAGGTAAACATCATAAAGACTGCCACTTAATTGACAGCAGTTGGACTAAACTGAACTACCTACCTCCACCTTCTCCTTGCTAAGCTGTAATTCTCAAAAAGTGTGGTCTATTGAATGACTCCTCTGATTTCTTTATGGCACCAGTGAACTACATTACCCACAATGCACACCTACTTGCACATCTAAATCATTCTGTATTTCCTCCCAATAAAAGCCAGAGAGTATCACACACTGCTGTCTCAGTGTTTCTATTTATTAATGTCATCAAGAGTGAATCAAATCAAATTCTTGAAGCAGCTTTCAACTGTGGATCATCCTTCTCTATTTATACCTGATTCTACTGCCAAACCATCAGATTGTGGAAATTCTCACAACACATGCCCTCCAACTACTTAACCTAACAAGAAGTGGAAGCAGAGGTAAACGCACTGACACACTCATGCATTTCAGATGATGAGAATTTCGTGCCTCTCTACCAACTCTCTTCTTCTCCAACTTGCATTTGCTACCTAATTAAATGGAAACTACTTCTCCTTTAAAAGACCAGCATGGACTTTTTGAGTTCTTTTTCCCTTTGCTTTTCTGAAACCAGGATTTCCAACCTGATTTCAGACCAGCACATTATGAATACCAGGATTGATGACTGCCGACTGCTTTTAAAGGTGTACATCACAAGATCATGTGAGTGGATCTCAGATGCTCAGTCCCATTCATCTCAGCCCAATATACTGGCAAAACCTCAAAACCAATAATCTTTTTGTTACAACAGTGAAGAAGTGGTCCAGTGAAATTGCTGCAAAACAATAAGGCTGTGTTAACTCCACACACCGGAGCATGTCTAAAAACCGCTGTGTTAATTCCACACACCGGAGCATCTCTAAAAACTGCTGTGTTAACTCCACACACCAGAGCATCTCTAAAAACCGCTGTGTTAACTCCACACACCGGAGCATCTTTAAAAAACACTGTGTTAGCTGAACATAGTTCTGAGCTGAACATAGTTCTTAGCTGAACAGAGCTCATAGTTTTTTTTTTATGAAAAAGATGACATTCAAGGGTAGAGAGTGTTAAAAGAACTGCAATGATTACAAAACTAAATGACTCCAGTTTGGTTGCCATGTCCTTTGGAGTCATGTAGGTCTTTGATCATCTTGTCTTAGCCTCCCTGAAAGCTATAACAACCACTCCCTCACCCCCATTAGACCACCAGCAGTTTGCATACAGAGTCAACAGGCCCTGCAATTCATGCTAATGCATTCTGACAGTGTAGGCATCCAGGCAAGAGTTATTTTCCTGGATATTAACTTGGTTTTAAACACCATTGTCCCAGAGGTTCTGCAGGCCAAACTCACCCAGCTGTCTGTACCAGATCCCAGAATGTAGGTGCAGGTGGGATGAGACCCTTGAGACCTCCTGACCCTCAGCATTGGCGCACCTCAAGGCTGTGTGCTCTCAGTGCTTTCCTTTGGTCTTTATTCTAACAACTGCACCTCTAAAAATCATCTGTGAAGATCATAAAGTTTGCAGATGGCACCATCATAGTCATTCTCATAAACAACGGTGATGAGTGTTTCCACAGGAAGGAATTCGACCAGCTGGTGTCCTGGTTCAGATCCAAATTCTTGATGCTCATCACCCTGCAGACTGTAGAGATGGTTGTGGACGTTAGATACAGCGGCCCCTCCTTTCCCATCACACTGTAGAGATGGTTGCGGACGTTAGACAGAGCGGCCCCTCCCTACTTCCCAGAAGTAACGGCTCTATGGTTTCAACTGTGCAATCACTGATGTTCCTGACCAACCAACTATATCCAGGGGTCTGAGGTGAGAGGGGGTCATCATCTCCATTGCCAAGACAGCCAAACATAGGTAGTTCTTTCTAAGGCAGCCCTGCTATCTGCTCTGAGGATCCAGTTCTGCACTGACGTCACCAAGTCCATCCTCACCTCCTCCACAGCCATTTGTTTGCGTTCCATCAGCTCACACAACTGAGCCAAACATCACAGCATATTCAGTACTTCAGAGATGATTACCTGCCAAGCATTCAGGACATGCAACAACAGGCATAAATCATGCTGACCCTCGTCTTCCATTAAACTCCTATTCTTGCACCAGTTAAATGTATCACCTGAATAATCCCATCTAGAACCATATCTAGAACCATATCTGTACAAATGCCATTTCACTCAGGAATAAAACTGTAGATATTGTATAAATCACTGTAACATATCTCCATAGACTTTCACTATTTCTACATATTTTATACAATGTACACATTTTATACAATGTACTTTTTAAAATGGCATTGTTAGGTTTTCCTTTTTTTTTGCTCAAGTTTATTATTTTATGTAAATTTATTCTGTATACTCTTGTGTAAATAATCTTGTGTGTCACCAAATTCCTCGCATGTGTAAAATACCTGGCAACTAAAACTCATTCCGATTCTTATTCTGATCCGAAGAAAGAACAGGAGGATCTTTGTTTCTGAGCTGTAAAACATGAAAAGTGGAATCACAGATTGTCATGAGCCTTCTGTTAGCATTTTACAGACCGAATAACAGGTTGACCAGGCAAGCTTACAGTGTTTTGATTCATTAGACCCTTTCCTGTTCTCTCTAACTGCTCATGCTCAGCCTTCCAAATATTTCAAATATAATTGTGTCATTACACATGACATATCACATGACTGGATGCACACACATTTCCCAGTGTGAGCGGATGATCACTTTGGCAGAATGGAGCTGTCATGATGCTGTTTTCTTGGTAGGGGATTTTGCTTTGTTTTAGAAATCACTGCCAAACTGACAACGGCTAAAAGAAACACTAAGAAAGAGGCAAGAGCTCAGACATCATAAAAATGACACACAGACCTGCTCGTCTTCATTCTCATCTTCGTTGTAAATTATCAAGTTTCTTTATGTTAAATATATGCATGTTGTTGTTGTTGTTTTTTCCATTCTGACTTTGCTATGAAATAACATTTAAATACTTCCAGCAAGGCCTATACAACAGTGCAATCTCACCAAAATCAATGAGTACGAGAGAGAGAGAGAGAAAGAGAGAGCGAGAGAGAGAGAGAGAGAGAGATAGACATATGCACATGCAAATGCTGTGAATGCAAATGCTAGACCTAAACTTTACTATTCATAATTTTTCATAAGAATTTAAACATTCAGATTGTTCGGAATTTGCATTTGTGAATTTGCATTCATGGACACACAAGTCACCCAGACTAGTTTTGCTCTTCAGATGATGCCCCATCATAGTCACTGTCCGTGGTGTTGGCACAGTGTATGGACCAGTGTTACCCCCTGCCTGCTGACATGGATTACTAAAACGCCTTGCTGCCTCTCCTGTCTGGCTGATGAAATGGTTCCTCCTCATCTTTTATACACTCCTTTTATGGGGAACTGAGAGCAGATAAAAGAGTGAATTTGAGAGCAAGGAAAGCGCTGGAGTCCCTGTGAGCGAGGATGATCACACGTTGAGATGGAAGACAAAATCTCTGTGTTTCTTTCTGAGCTCTTTATGTTAGTCAAGCTTCTGTCACAAAAACATATTTTATTGCTCTCACTAACATTTGGCTTTGATTGACTCTCTGGGTGATGGCAAATCTCATCCTCTTTTTTTAATACTTTGTCACCTAACAGCTGAAAAGAAGCTCTCTCAGAGGACATCTCGCCATGTTAAAAACACATTTTGCAATTACAGCATAACATGCAGTATGCATGAATTTGCCTGATGTGTGTAATTTAGTTTTGCTGGGTACTACACTATATGTAAAATGCTATAGCATATTTATGCATTAGCTACGAAACAATTCCAACGAAACAATACATCATATATTTAACAGGACTGGAAATGTACAAAAAGGTCCTATGTAACACTAGCTTATGCACACGTATACGAAATGACTGCAAGTCATGCAGTGACTCATATGGTAACAGTTAATGGACACTAACAGGCCATTGTACATGCATGGATTGGCCGCGACGAACACCGTTCACGTTGAGCTACCTGTTTTAAGAAAAACGTGCATTAGCAAATGCTGCTCCTCATTAGATACATTACGTTTTGTTCTTCCGAGTTTCCGACTCAGGGCACATGGGGAGATATTATACCAATATTAGCTTGACAAATAAAAAGGCTGTTCACACTCTCATCACCCGAATAACATCCATTTTACTTTTTGTGGCAGTCCTTTTGAATCATCTCGTCATTTGAAACTAATTTTTGTGCGCAGTGTGTCTTTATATATTACTCAGTCACCCCAATTCTTTTTGTATTTTTGGTATGTTAGTCATTTAATGGGCATGAGAGGACTCTAACACTGGAGTAAAACGCAGAATCTTGTCATTCTGATCAGAGCAAAATGTATAAGCAGTAAGCCAGTTATGGCCAGTATTCCAGTCTGTCAATATGTACAGGTTACTGGTGGTTCTAAACCTAAAATCTCAGCCAGAACCAGAAGCAAAGTTCCACTGGCAGGATTAACAAATAAAAGTAAATATCACATAAATTAGAAATTTTTCTGCAAAAAAGTTTTGTAAAAACGAATTAGGATAAAATATGAATTGTGATACAGTGTACAGTGTATCACGATTCATATTTTATCCTAATTCTTTTGACTAAAGCTACCCTCATAACATAGAAAACAGATACATAATACAAGCAGAGCATTTATTGGTGAGCAGTAACCAAATATTAAGACAAAGGATTAATGAAAAGAGACAGACAGGAGATTTGGGTTTGGAAAAATAAAGCTAGGGTTAGCGTTAGCGTTAGGGTTATCCAGAGTTTATCCAGAAAAGAGCAGTTTCACTGCTGTAAGATTTTGGCTGCCATGCACTGGTGATAACTAGTGACCTGTGTTGTCCTTCCACTTTAATCTGGAGTAGATTTAATCTGGAGTAGATTTAATCTGGAGTAGTCTTGCCCTACCTAGCAGGCTAAACTCTTCAGGTTTGCTAGCACTAGCTTTAGCTGTGCCACTTAGAAAACACAATTGCATTTGGATTTTTGTGGAAACTTATCCCCCCTTTCCAAAAAATATCCTTCCAGTTTGTCTGGATGTGAGTGGCAGAGTGCCAGTAATTAAAATAGGCCTCTGAAAGTAATTGTCCGCTTCGTAAACAGTTTTGATGACCATGCCACTGTGTGGTAGTGTGGGAGATTGCTTATTGATCAGAGGAAGGTAAGCACTGGTGTCAGGACGGCATGACTCCTCAAGGTGAGGAAGGTCAGTGACATAGTCTTCCTCCAAGCTCCAGTCCATGAAACGATCACAGGTGTGTGAGGAAGAGAAATATGGTTTTATGTGTTTTGAATGATGCTATTCACTTGCTAATCCCCTCACACACTTCACTGACAGATCAGGAAATACATTAAAGCATCAAATAGGATGCTCTCCCAGGAGAAATGTGTGCTTTGTTGATGACTTAGAAGGTTTCTTGGAAGGTTTCTTGTGCAAAATTGGAAACTGATCAAATAAGTCAATAACAACTGGACAGTAAGACCAGCTGGTTAAATAATGCAGTGTTTTAACTACACTGGAGATTCTCCATAGATACATTTTACATTTAAAATAAACAGTAGGAGTAAAGAATGTTCTACATTAGTGCTGAGATTACTAACCGGCACCGACTTTTACTAAATGCTTCTAGATTGTAATATGATTAAACCAATTTGTAAATCTTATTTGCGACAATATCTCTAGCAAAAAAAATGCTGCAAAAATAAAACTGAACTGAACCGAACCAATTTAGATAAGGAAACAACTTGCTGCTTGAACAGTTCTTGTAGGTTTTATAAATTAAGTAAATGTTTTATAGTCTCTTTTTAATCTTCATCAATAACCTGAAATGGCCAGAAAGGTTTAAGCTTGCTGTGCTCTCCTGCCATAATTACAGTCCAGTGCAGTGGCCTTGAAAATTCTCCAAAGGTTTCATAGATGTATAACAGAACATTTTCTCCAAGTTTAATTATCATCTTCAAGCCATGGCCAGGAGCACAGGCCACCAGTTGGAGACTAATAAACACTCCTGCTCTGATTGAAGACATTAAGTATTACAGAGACAGCCTTCGGGGCTAGGTATTGATGGAGGGAGAGAGAAAGACAAAGAGAGAGAGAGAGAGAGAGAGAGAGAG
>JAOYMR010000024.1:8886552-8897174 GCA_025802075.1 Tenebrosternarchus preto
CCCCCCCCCCCCCCCCCCCCCCCCCCCCCCCCCCCCCCCCCCCCCCCCCCCCCCCCCCCCCCCCCCCCCCGGGGTTGGTTAGATGGGGAGTGGGATTGCTGATCTCATTAAAAGCGATTACATGGCTGTGTACTTGGCCGAGATGGGCACATAAACCCTGGGACTCACAAGCACCTCGGGGCCCAATGTTGGCAATATTCCCATTTCGGCCTAATAAAAAGTGTCACGTTAGAGGGACATTTTCATTATGAGCACTCCTCAGACGAACACAGGAGGGGGAGAGAGAAGAGAGAAATCATTTGACCTTGGCTGTCAGGCTAGTTTGAGTGGTTGCCATGACTGTGAGTTAAAAGACTCCCCTAGCAACCCAAACGTGAGCTGCAGACACAGGCGGAGAACATTACAGGGCTCTTTCATTAAGGCAGGAACAGAGAGAGAGAGAGAGAGAGAGAGAGAAAATAGGGTGGAGTTATTTCTTTACCACCGAGAGGAGAGAGACGAAGAGAAGTGAATGGGACGCAGGTCCAGAGCAAAGCTATTGAAGCTGCTGAAAAGGTGCGCACGTGCACGTGCACGTGCGCCTGGACCAGTGCACGTTCACGTGGACAGTGATGTAGCAGACGGAGATGCAGCGGCAGGCTGGATCAGCGGTGTTCACGCTCTGCACGTTCCCCGTGTGGTGGGAGAGCGCACCGAGCTTCACACTCCAGCACACGGCACGCGTTCCTGTTTGAGGAGGAGAGTTTGCTTTTTAGGAAGTGTGAGCTTAATGTGGAATAATCTGTGCATATGCATTTTGGGAGACATATGCTGAGCAGCTGGGAAGCACCAGCATAACGGACCAGCGGGAGGCTGACATGCTACCAATCAGAAGTGGCAGACAGATGTTGTCCTGTTTCATCAATGAGATCCTCTCTCTGAACACACATCCGGATGCTTTATTAGAAGACTTGGAAAAAGTTTTCTGTAACCCCTCCACCCCCGTCCCACCCCCTCCTCCCCCGGACTAAAAATACACGCTTTGCTTTATATATTATAGGTGCCATCATTATTATAGTTATCATGAAAATTGACACTGTTAGCAAGATAACATTTTCCCTCATGTCTTTTTTACTCTAACAAGGAGAGAGAGAAACAGAGAAAGAGAGAGACAGGAAGAGAGAGAGAGAGAGAGAGAGAGAGAGAGAGAGAGGGAGGGAGGGAGATTGTGAGAGGTGAGAAGGCGAATAAAGTACTTTGACAGTTAACAGAAATGGAGCGATTTTCTCTCCAATCCCAGAAGACAGTGGCAGAACTGCTCTCTTCACAACGAGGATCAGGCAATGCTGTCATAAAGCACATGTTTAACTAATTTACTAGAGGATTTACATATTTCAATGATGCTTTCCTCCTACTCTATTCGAATTCAAATATTTACTGCACATTGTATGTTAAAACAAGGTAATAAATGAACAACCCGTCAGTTGAAAGGAAAGCAGTGTGAGAGTGAGTGTCTCTGTGGTCAGTCATGCTTAAACATGTCCACTTTAAACCAAACACATTCAGCCCTCAGCTAATTATAGGCCAAATATAGAAATGGCTTCTCCCTCACGTCTCACCTCACTGTGTACATGTTCACGTTACACGAGCATCCTGGTGCAACACACACACACACACACACACACACGCATCATTTAGACTGGACAACCTTGACCTCGAACTGACAGGAAGCATATGGGTGTGACAGGAGTATTAACGTTGTGAGATTTATTTTTCTACGTTTTTATTCCTTCAGTGCTCGGCCTTTTACCACCCTTCCATTTTGAAGAGAGCTTTATTTAGATTGGCTCATGGTACCAGGACTTGTTCATGATTGCACACTTGATCTGTGCTTCCCCTGCCTCTCTCTCTCTCTCTCTCTCTCTCCCTCTCCAGCTCTCTCTCTCCCTCTCTCTCTCTCCCTCCCTCTCCATCACTCTCTCCCTCTGTTCTTCTCTCTATTCCTAGTGTCTCTTAAGCCCCACAGACTGTTATGCTATGATTTAGCACCGATCCTAAAAGTAAAGACTTTCCTTTTTCAGTGAAACATGCCTAAAAGCTCAGATATTGATGAATTAAAAATGAAATGCTCTTGTGAAGCTCTTGTAATAATGTACTGTACGTAATCATGCATAAACCTATTTAAGTCATAAACATCCCTTCCCTGAGACTGCAAAGGGAAATTAGCTTTTAAGCTTAGTCTGGTGAAACATGTCATTTTCCCACCTCTAGAGATTAATGTTACTGTGCAGTGTCACAGATGACAGAAGCTTCATAAATTAAAATTCAATTAAAATCTAAACAATGCGCTGTAGCAGCCCAGCGCCGTGGAAACGGCGGCTGCGTAAAGCTCCTCAACCCAGAAACACATCGCACTTCCTCCTTAATGACGTCTCCACTCCACTGCTCCCGCTTCCAGTGTAACTGACCACATAAGGCATGTATGTTACATAAACGGCTCAATGTTTGTACATTGCTGCAAGAGGGACATTCTAAACAGTGGAGTTTTCAAGAGTGCTTTAGGTAATCAGTCCTGAAGGGAGACCATAAAGGCCCATAAATCGAACTTCCAGACCTGTAGCAGAGTGATTAACTGCACAATACTAAACAAAATTAGTGCCTGCTATAAAAGCATAACATTCCCACCATCACTGTCTTCCTAAAAAACTCGTGTGTAATGGATAACCATTATACTGGGCCGAAATAGCATGCTATCTTTGTAGTGTGAGGTTTCTTTTGTTCAGGCTAGTGTCTGGTCTTTGAATTTTTTTTTTTCCACAGGGTTCAGTAGAAACTTTCCACTGGTAAAAATTGCTGGTATAAAGTCACTCTCCCCATTTTTCCACACCTCAGTAGGAACCACTTACCGAGACTTCCTGACTGTCCATCACGGCCTCTGCCCCAGGTTGGTCCAGTCTGTAGTAGAGAAATGGGTCGATCCCAATATCACTCAAAGAATTTTATTTCTTTTTCAGTTGGCCTGCAGGGCAAGAAGGCAATAAACAAGGACTTCAATGTCTCCAAATGATAGAGGAGATGATGTTTTGTTTTCTAGAGAGTGACTACACTGATAATCTGTGTTCTTCAGAGATCTTTGATTTTTCTGTCAACCACCCATATGTGGGCGTCAGTTTTGCTGTGCATGCATCCGTGTGTGTGTGTGTGTGTGTGTGTGTGCATGCATATATGCATGTGACCGTGAATTAACACATGACACCAGACACAATCCTGTCGATCTGAAACGGTGATTGATGCTGTTTGATAGTCTCTGATCAAATTTCAAGCTATTTCAGAGCAACTTTTTCTGTGCCAAGTGGAGAAATCATATCAGAGTAGCTGTGTATGGAAGCGCATCCAATCTGTCCACAGCACAAATCTGTTCACCACTGCTCATCAAAATTACCCCCTGCAGATGCAAATACACATTTCCATATGAAAAAGAAATCAAAATCTTGTTTGCCAGACTTTAGTATATTCAAACACGTTTTTTTTTTTTTCCGTTTACAAATAAGCAATGTGCTGTAAACACAGTACAAACTGTGCCGCCAACCAGGATGTCCTCCTGTTTTCACCCGCTTTCAGTTATTCGTCTTGCTCAAAAACACACTTGCATGGCACAGCCTGCCGTAGCCGACGTGCACTCTCAGCAGAAACGTGCACTGCTCTTCACATCAGGACGATATTGACAGAACAAGCAATGCCTACCTCCCTAATCGACTGTGTTTCTTGTGCCTTTCCTCTCTCTCTCTCCCTCTCTCTCTCTCTCTCTCTCTCTCCCTTCCTCCCTCTCTCCCTCCCTCTTCCACTCATGCTCCTGCGTTCCTTCACTTCCCCGTCAGCCCGGGCCGCACCAGCTGCTAGCCCAGACGGCTGATCCGACTGGTGAACACAAGAATGTCATCATCTCTGCGTTTCACCTGCTTGCTAATCGGTTCAAATGCTTTCTGTCACCTAATTATGCTTCTATCAAAGTAATGAATGTTTTCTGTCCTCTTCCTTGTCACCCCCAATTTCCAGTTTTACACTTTTGCATACTTTGGAATGAGTGACAGAGTAAACCATGTCCTCATAAAAGTTACATGAACATTTATATTCTGTATGAATTGAATTCAATGTAATTCATTATATTGTCCTGAAACATACAATAAGAATATTAAAATGCAGATGTTATTTTTAGAAACACGCAGGTTAACAATAACAATATCATTGAATTAAATAACGACTACCGTCATTAATTACTAATATCTGAAACTTCATTTCAGCCTCACCACACCACACACAGACATCACAGAACAGCTTAGATTTGTCAAAACTATTGTTCATCTGTTTGAACCAGCTCCACTTCTTTCTCTCTCTCTCTCTCTCTCTCTCCCTCTCTCTCTCCTTCTCTCTCTCTCCTCCACTCCATTTTGTTCTTGATAGCATTATAATTGGCACAGTGGGTGTATAACTATAAGGAATAATAATTGCCTTGAAAATGATCACACCTGCACACACACATAAGCACATATACATGAACGCAGACAAATGCACAAACCATACACACACCAACATGGTGTGATTCCTAATTTGCTACACCTTAAAGGTAATTGCATGTCATATAGTGCACAAGCCATCTGCACCAGCGATGCCCCTTAAATATTAACCAGTGTACTCACAAATGTAAACAGAAAGATACTTCAGCAAATTTAATCAAATAATAATAATAATAATAATAATAATAATAATCAAAACAAACTCTGTGTATAATGTTGTGTATTAACCCTTTGATACTACAGGCTCTAATCCTAAAAATAAAAATAACCATTTTCTTTTTTAACAAGATAAACATGTTTTGAGAATGTAACTCAGATACGCACTATTTAACTGGCTTAATTCACTAATTTCCAATCACCTTTAGTTATCACAGCTGTTGTTGCTATGTGCTTAAATTAGTATTTCATCAGCCTTTGTTTAAATATGTGGATCATTTATTCCAATATTGGTTTTCTTAATTGGAAAAGATGGAATCTGCACATCCTCCCAGGTTTCAGAGTGGAGATACGGTTTCCATTCTGAATGCACAAGGGCTCTGCTCTCACAGAGACAGCAGCCATTGTGAGTTAGTGACTGGAACACCAAGAGGTGAGGTTACCTCTCTCTTTCTTTCTCTCTTTCTTTCTCTCTCTCTCTCTCTCTCTCCCTCTCTCTCTCTCCTTCTTTCTCTCTCTCCCTCCCTCTCTCTCTCTCTCCCCCTCTCTCTCTCTCTCTGCTACACCTGCCCCTCTTACGCTGGAGATCCTCATTCTCCACCTCCCCTCAACGATTGAATTCTTCAGGACCAGCACCATCACATTTGCTCCGCCTTAATAATTGATTACATGCGAACATTTTTGATTTTCTCCCTTTTGCCTGAGTTCTGTAAATTAAGACCTGCCAGGAACACAGAGCTTTAATGTACCGTGCAGAAAGCAAGTCTCTGAGCATTTCTTAATTCCTGATGCTATTAAAAAATGTGACTCCTCTTAATCCATTATTAGTGGTTAACAATTATAGCCGTGGTAATAAAGGAATTCTTTCATCTGGCTTTTAATGGATGTTATTAGCACTGGGACACACGCATGGAGAGTTGTGCTGTGTTTCCTTCATCTAAGACGACGCAGGAGAGCCTGGATAAATGAGCCTTTAAAAGCAGGACATGAGGATGGTCAGCGATCCACAGAACGCCACGGTTCACGCTCTCGCTCTCAACTCCGAAACAGCCGTCCACTTTAGGAACTACAGTACCACAGCAAAGCTGTTCTGAGGTTTCCCTGGACACAGATGTGCGGGAGTTTTACCCCGCAGCTCCTGGACACTGCACGAACGTTTAAAGTAAACGTTTAAAGTGGACGTGTAAAGTGCTCAGGACATCGCCTCAGCCTGCCCCTTTAATTAAACTGAAAGATGACAAGGTCATTAACAAAGTTTATATGCTAATGTGAGGATCTTTTTATCCCAGCTTGGGCATCGTAGGCAGTTTCAACATTACTGCTGACCTCAGCGCTCAAAGTTACACAGAGTGAGGAACAGTGCGCTTCACTAAGGACAACTGTGAAACGGGCAAAAAAGAGTGTTCACATACACCGCTTTATGATTGGAGGAATCCCTGCATAATCTCCAGACTTAATGAAGGGGAGGGGACTCTGAAGACATTCTTTTTTTAAATGATTAATCCAAATGCATAACTTCAGGGTTAAGCATCACTTTATCAGATTCATAGTCACATGACTCACTTGTGCCACTTAAAATTAGGAGGGGTCACACACTTTTAATATCTCCATTAAAACCACTGGCACCCTTTTGACATTCATGCAACAGCCCAGCGTCAGCACTCTTCATGGCCTTCAATCTGCTCCCTCCATCTACTGCAAAGGCCATGTACCCTTTATGTGCTTCGCTTCAATTATCCAACCATGACGCACTCTTATCCTCAAAGACATGTGGGATGCAGTGAGTGAGTGAGTCATGTGATGAAGGACAACACTTGGACCATGTCGTTTCCATGGAGTACCAGGGGTTGCGGTGTGGCTGATGGCCCGCCAACGAGGAAGCGATCGGGTGCTTGCTGTGAGCATGAGCCTACTGTCCTCCCCTTCTCTCCCCTCATTCTTTACCTTCACTAGTCCTGCTTCTCTCCCCTTTACCTCAGGTGGCTCCGCCCCCCCCTCACGTTTACCTCAGCTATCTCTCCCTCACTCCCCTTGGCCTCACCCCTTACCTCCTCTGGTTCCACATCCCATCCCTACCCTCACCTCCATTTACGTCCACTGGCTCCGCCTCCCTCCCCTCTCTCCACCTGATCCCTTACCCCTATTGGCTAACACTCCTCCTGACAAATCCCATCCTTGGGAGAAGGGATGACTAAGCCACTCTGCAGCTTAAGAGGGCATAAGTCAAAGTGCCAACTCCAGACGCGCCTTAATTGCGACAAAGTCCAACAAATCAGCACAAATGGCCGTGTGGTGCCAGACAAGCAAGGGAGCCTTCTTTGACTGGGTGTTAACTCGCCTCTAAACACCAGTCTGACAGAAGCAATGTGTGTGTCCATTTTTTTCCACCCCCGCTGGCTGACGAATATTTAACTTGATTAGAATTGCCAATAGGCCTGTAGGTAGGGCTCCTGGGTGTATCATAGATCTTCCGGAGGAGAAGCCAATAAGAGAAAACTGCATTCAAGAGAAATGCTGAAGCCCTCCTGGTCATCGTTAGAAGAAACTGCCCTGCTAATCTTATCTGTGTGCTGATTTCCGTGCGTTTTCTGTGTGCTGATTTCCGTGTGCCCTTGTTTGTGTTCCCTTGTCTGTGTGTGGATTTCATGCCTCTTTTCCTGGCTCTTCTGTTCTTAATTAGAAAAAAATGACTGGATAACTGATTTCAAACAAAAAAAAAACAAAAAAACAAAGGTTTTGCCAAGGTGGCATATTTACAGTGTAATATCTGCTAATGCATTTTGTTCTTCTATTAACCATTTTGCAAAACATTCGTATTGTTTCGCCTTAATTGAAGTCGATCCATTTGAGAGAATCATGTCTAGTTAATATGACACAATAAGACACAAATTGAGAATAATATTTTACGTCATGAAATTAAATCCGAAATACATTCTGATTAGTCTCTCATGCTTGGCTTGGATTTGATAATGCCTGCCATTTATCTGGCCTCGTGAGAAGACACTAACGATGAAAACCATCACTCACAGCAGTGTTGGACAGCAGAATTGGGTTAACTCAAGAGCTTGAATACAAACAACACTGGTAGGGAAGCAGCTCGACCTTCGTAACTGTTTTAACGGAACTTCTACTAGATCGTCGAGTCTGTTTACTGATGCAAGGAAGTTTTACTGTTCCACTGTAGTGAAATCAGGAGCAACTAATAAAACAAACAGAATGGATCCCAACCTGGCTTACATATGATTTGTTTTGGTTGGTTTGTTTTCTCTTTGGATATGTTTGCCTTTTTGTGGTTACCCTGTGACCTGGACAAAAGTGGATTTTTTTTCCAGCACACGGACAGTGGCAAGGCTGGGAGTGTGTCTGGGAGCACAGCACCTCTCAGCGCATCCTCAGACTTTGTCTTAAAAGAGAGCATGTTGTTCATTCAGCACAGCGCTGTGTTGACAAGCCCTTTAAGAGAAATAAAGCAGCGAATGCCAGGAGAGGTCAGGAGGAGGGAGCCTCCTCCCCAGCTGCAATCTCCCGTCCTAATCTCCTTCCTGCTTCCTGACCTCCCATCAGCCACCCGCCAGAGAAAAATCATTAAAGACCAAAGTTTTTGGTAACAAAACAAAAGCAATCCAGGATGCCGACACCCTTGACTCCCGCCGAGCCTCGTCCTCTGCACCAGCCTTGTGCAGCACAGCACACGCCCACAGGCAGGCATTAGCATAGCGGATATGGGCCCGTGAGGAAGAGCATGATTTCTGGAAAAGGGGTATTTCCTGTTTATTCAGTATATTTATTGTCTATTATGGTATTTAAACCTTTATAAGGCATGTTGTACACACACAAATTAAAATTTCATTCATTATTTAATTTAATTAAAAGATGTATTTGAAGGATAAGTAGGTGCCTTGTACATTTCTTTGCACCTGTGCCAATGTGTACATAACGTTGGTTGTGTGTGTGTGTGTGTGTGTGTGTGTGTGTGTGTGTGTGTGTGTTTGTGGCTGTGTGCTTGCAGGGTGCAAGTCTAAATTTAAAGTACCCCATAACAGCAATTAAAATATGTTTGTTCTTCTAACTTGTTTGAATTTGCAATGCCAATCTTAGATGAACTCTCTAATTACAGAGCCTTGGCTCCTAGGGGCAAGGCCTCTGAAAGGGGCGGAGAAACAATGAAGCAGCTCACCTGATTGGGTACAGGCCCCACCAAGGCGGAGCATTCAGGGAAGACTTCTGCTTCCCCCTGCACGGCAGAGCTGTGGATCGCTGCCATCTGGCTCACGCCAACGTCCTCCGGGTTCCTCACTTGGGGGTGCGAGATGGTGTTGGTGGTGGTGGTGGAGGTGCTGAAGATGACGACATCATGAGACAGAGAGGAAGCACGAGTGCAGCGTCTCCTGCGTGAGGCTGACGTCTCTGTTCTGTGTGCGAATCACACGAGCTGCCAACCATTTCTTAATCGAGCCGACAAGTGGCGGGGGGTGGAAAGCCTCCTCAAGTCACCCAGCCAAACGAAACGAAGACAGACAAATCAACGTATGGCCACGCAGTGTCCCTAGCCACATCTAAACAACACTTCAAACGCACATCAAAGGGACCATTGCCTTCCGCCCTACAGAGGCTGTGAAGTGATGTTTGTTGTTTATCTTTTCAAAGGCATGCACGGCGCTGTAATAAAGAATGGTAGTCATCAGTCTGTCTGCGTGGGGAGCGAGATGGAGAAACATCCATTGACCCCATATTGTACACACCGCGTTTAATGCATGCATACTTACATAATGTATACAACTTGAAGACAATATGCAGAGCATTGTTGCAATAATATTGTTATTATGATTTGTGAACATATGCTCCTATGTAGCTTATCCACCAGAGAGAGAGAGAGAGAGAGAGAAAGAGAGAGAGAGAGAGAGAGAGAGAGAGAGAGAGAGAGAATATGATACATGTCTCTTCAGTTCAGCCCTGGTATGATAAATGAATGTATGGTGTATGAGAGAACATTAAGGAATGAACGTTTCCTTAAGCAAACAGCACAGAGGTACAGAGGTTAAAAGTTCCCCTCTTCAGAGAAAAAAAGGGCACAAGGATCCGCTCAGTCAGTGATCAGGCAACCTCACAAAAATGTGCTCCTTCTTAAAGAGAGAGAGAGACCATGGTATACATAATAGAGCACAGCATAAACATTCTTACAAAGCCATAGACTGTGAAATCCAAAACATTTACATTTTAGCTCAAGAGTGGGCAGGCAGCCCTTAAGCAGTTGCCTACAAGAAGAAAATGCAAGAAAGATTAGCGTCTGTACAAATGACCTACGTGTGGCTTTAAACTTATCCATTCTGTTGCTTTTGGCTTCATGGGTTTGTTAGTGTGTTGTTTATACTTCTGTTGAACATTCTGGGTCTAAAGCTTAATGTTAAAAATATATATATTTCTCAAAACCTAACTCTGAGGCGAGGGCAAGACCAAGCTCACATCCTCAGAATCCCGAAGCACACGGCATTCAGGAGTTGTGAACTGTGCAGCTATTGAATTGATCTCGGATCACAGACAGTAGCCTGAACCTTGACCTGATATATTAAGTGCAATTTAACCAAACCTGCAAGCTCAGAGTTCTGCACAAACCTATCTGAGCTGGCTAGATCATTAGCTAATCACGTGAAATTAACACATTAATTTAAATAGATAAAAAAAAAAAGGTTTTAAAAAGTGCACTCTGGTAATACATTAAATCTAAACATTAAATAATGAGTCTAATGATTTTAAAAAAATATGAAAACCTAAATATGAAAATAAACTAAATAGACATCAGTTAATATTCTGAGTTGTCCAAAAACAACAGAGTAAGGAATACCACAATAACAAAACATTTTACATTTAGCACAGTAGGGCTACTATTTCAGTAGAATAGAGCTAGTATTTCAG
>JAOYMR010000024.1:8906703-8919626 GCA_025802075.1 Tenebrosternarchus preto
ATTTTTAAATGTTTGGTTTTAAACAAAAAAATTGGGCACCATTTTTGCTTTTTTTTACCGGCTCCGTTACGTATTTAAAACCCCCTTTGC
Source organism: Tenebrosternarchus preto (assembly GCA_025802075.1). Classification (NCBI taxonomy): domain Eukaryota; kingdom Metazoa; phylum Chordata; class Actinopteri; order Gymnotiformes; family Apteronotidae; genus Tenebrosternarchus; species Tenebrosternarchus preto. The sequence goes on from JAOYMR010000024.1 coordinate 8,906,794, forward strand.
CCCTACACCCCCCCCCCCCCCCCCCCCGTATGTGACAGAGAGCACTAACCAACAGTAAAGCAATGCTTTAAGAAAATAGACAGATTTCTTAAAATATACTAAACACAATCAACCTGGATAAGAAATTATTTGCATAAAGACCAAAGGACACAGTATTTTTTGTGAAGGAGAAAGAGAAAGAGAAGAAATAGAATATAAGATGAGGTTAAAAAAAATCATTTTCCATCTTCCAAACTTTCAATCTTCATTTCATGGACCCCTCAGAAAGCATGCATTAAATCACTCCACTCATATTCCACAATACCTTCATAGTGCTCGAGATGCCTCTTTAGCACCAGCTGCTGGAAAGTAAAAAAGACAGAGGGTGGTAAAGAGAGAGAGGAGAGAAAGGGAGGGAGAGACTGAAAATGAGAGGGAGAAAGAGAGAGAGAGAGAGAGAGAGAGAGAGAGAGAGAGATGGACTCTGGCCCAAATAGCTTGATGTGTATTCTACTCACAGGGAGTTGACCTTGAGGTGAAGTTGAGCCTGCCCCACTCAGCACACTACATTAACATGGCTGCTGGCCCACAACGTCCCCCTGTCCACTCAGATCATACTGCATGGAGACCAATACAGTACACACACACACACATGCACATACGCAGGCAAACAAACACACACACACATGCACGCACAAACAAACACACAGGTAAGCATGCACAGTTACAGACAGAGAGCCTTTCTGCACATATCTCAAATGTGGGCAGACAGGAATCTGATTTGTGTAAAACTGGAATAACACTAACATAAGTAACCAATTAAAAAACTAAGTAACAGGAGTTAGTTACAAGTATGAAATTTTACACTAAAACTTTGTTTGTTTATTTTTTTGTTTCTTTTTCTCTTTTTTTCCTTTGTAATCATTAAGAAATGTGAGTAACCAGAAAAGCTATAATTTCTCGTTAGCCATTGCAAACATAACCAAGAATAACATGCCATTTGTTTTTAACTATGTTTCCTTCCAAAAGTCTGCTAGTGCAATCCAAGTACAATCAAAAGTGACCTAGAATGCACTGATTCAGTATTTTAAATTATTAAACTGTCTACACAGAATGCATTTCTATGCCGTGATAACTACAAAGAATATGGGTGATGGCTGCCCAGATGTGCTTTTACATTCACAACTCTGCGATTTTGCCCTTGATTGAAATAAACTGTTTTGTTTGTTTTAATCATGAAGAGTTGATTACCTCTATTCTGATTGGCTGGTTTACAGAGGGACAACATAATGACCAACAAAGAAACAAGAGGTCAAAATTAATCTAGCTGGCTAACTGTGAGAGGTAAACAATTGAGCAACAGATATTTATTATATAGACAATAGATATTTCAATATAATTCAGTTCTCAAGCAAAACTAAATAAAACATTAAATTGATGTCTTGTCAGCTAGATAGAAACAGACTTGTTATCTAAACGATCGCTCTAGTTAGTTGTGTTGTTGTTGCAATATAAACTAGAACTTCACCTAACAGGAACCTACATATCAAATGTATACAACACATGTTATTTACTTACAGTCATATTTACCGGGGTGAAAAATATAGAGCAAACGAACCACTTGCCTGGGCCTTGTTAAATATGAACTTCAACCGTGATTTTGTTATCGAAAAAGCGCCGATATCCCTTCATATCCTGGAACGGTTCGTTTCTGGATGAAGTCTGTCATTTTCGCTCGTGTGTTTCATTGTCCCTGCTTTTCTCTTCAAAACACCTGAGAAGCTGTTGAAGATCAGTGTTAATATTGCCTGGACTAGAACGTGGGTTTGTGTATGCATATTTTGGAGGGTATAAATATTAATCAGTCAACTCAGGTAACAGTCTTTGTAACTGGTTTGTCTTACGGCTCCGCTTTGCTTTTGCTTACGTTTGAAGCAGGTGACAAAAGTGTTTGAGATTCACGATAGGTCAGTTCCACGCACCAACTATCCTTATGCATCTCTGCCAAGATAAATATAGTTTTCTACTCGATGGTACTTTTAAAACTCAGTGTGAAGCTTTTTAAATTATTTATTTATTATTATTTCACACAAGAAATGTGTTTTTTTTTTCTCCCTCCCCCATTTTAATCTCTGTGTGGTATCAATAAAGTAGTGGCAACTGAACAAGCTTTCCAGCTGAGTCCTAAAATGTCTTATGTTCTCAAAAGATTTTTGTGAGAAGGAGACGGAGGCAACTCTGACCTGGGAAACACGCCAACGTGAGTTAAACGCCAGGATCAACTCAGCCTCAGAAACACAGGCCACCATCTCTAAGCAGTCATTACCACACCTAGGTAGAACTGCAGAAAAAAAATTTGCACTAAAAACAGAAAATTTGTGAGCAAGTGTGTAGTTTTAGCAAGTGGAGGGTCAATGCCGGCATAAATTTAATGACATTTTCAAAACTTAATTCTTTTTTTCCGACTATAACACAGTGTATTTCTTTTTTTCTTCCATATGACTAACACTCAGGAAAGCCCATGTTAGGTAGCTGCGATTCTTCCTCTGTGATTCTTTACGGGTTTGCAGATAGATCTGTGGACAGCCAGACATGCCCAGACTGTCCAACCGAGGTCCTGCAGATTGATCTGTGGAGGCCCAGATGTCTGAGACACACATCCACTTCCTCAGATCTCCTCATGGTGCAGCTTATTCTCCACGAGCCAGGTGGTAGCTCACTGGTTAAGGTACTTGCCTAGTAATCAGAAGGTTGCTGGTTCAAACACTGCCTCTGCCAAGTTGGGCCCCTGAGCAGAAGCCAATCCTCAACTGTTCAACAATTGTAAGTTGGATAAAAGTGTCAGCCAAATGCAGTGAATGTAGTTTGTTCTCATTTGTATATGATGTCACAAATTCAGAATACAGCTCTGAAAAAATGCTACCTGATTGACATATAATCATCTGGGCAAGAAGCCGACGTGGATTGGATGATCGTTTCTACAACGACATTGCATCACGTGTGTTAAAGTCATTTAGAAGGTTCTTTATTTTGTTTTTTTGAGTGAGCAAGTTGGCAAACTTTGCAACTGCAAAAGTAGGAACACGATTCGCTTGAGCAGGATCTCATAATACCATGAACACCAAAGTAGAGTAAAAAAAAACGTAAACAGATACAGGTAGATTCTATTCTGCTGCTTCGTCATGAAGTCATCAGCTCAGAGCACTCATGTAATTCTCATCTTAGTGAAAGTTACAAATGCATTGCATTTTATATAACTGGTAGTTTACATCATACAACTTGTCTGACAACTGGGGTATCTAGCCGTGGATTTTTAAATATGTATGTACTCGTTTACATATTGATTTTGATTGGCTTGCCCCTATAGCACAGGTGAAAACAGTGCAGCAGTTAGTTGACACAGGTGCTCTAATTATCATCACACTGATCACTTTGTGAACACGAGATACATACTGTTGGGCAATTTTTGTAGAATAGTGTTACTGTGGGATTTTATGAATGTCTCTGATTATTTATGTGATATATGGTGCTATAATATTCAGATCCATCAGTTCATTACTGCATGAAGGGATAAAAAGTCCTAATAAAACAAAATAAAAAAATTAAACAGACCGTGATAGACTGATGAAGAAAATATTTTTACGTATTTTCGTTTCAGGGCAGTTCTATTAGCACAATCACCAGGAGAAGCAAAATTACGAAGGCGTCCTTATCAGGAGGCACTGGAGGCATAAAAAAGCCTGAAACATTAAATATAATATTCAGTAAACCTTAATATGATATGTAAGGAGTTTATATGAAGAAACTCAAAGTTCAAGTAATTTTAAAAATAGACCCAATGTTTGATAACAGTAAATATGCTGATTATGCAAGTAGCACTCAGAATTTCTTATTATAACTTTGTAGAAGAGTAGGAATAAATTCATTCATTCTGCAGTCAGTCAAACTTTCCTTTAATTCACATATCATGCAAGTCTGAGCCATGAAGTGAAAAAAAAAAATTGTAGATCTGCAACCTCATACTGTGTGTGTGTAGGTGTTTGTGTGTGTGTGTGTGTGTGTGTGTGTGTGTGTGATAGTGGAACTGGAACACAGATTATTATGACCTAACATGGTTTAATGTTTTAATGAGACAGGTAGTCACATTAAAACAAAACAAAATGACAATGACAGAGTGAGAGAGAACGAGAGAGTGAGAGAGAGACAGAGAAAGAGCGAGAGAGACGGAGAGAGAAAGAGAGACAGAGAGAAAGACAGAGAAAGAGCAAGAGAGACACAGAGAGAGAGAGACACAGAGAGAGAGGTGTAAAGGAAGAGGTTATGTGTGCAAGAAGAAACCAAGTGAGAGCAACAGCTTGTCCTCCAAATGCACAAAATTACAATTGCTAATTTATTTTGAATATCACCCCATCAGTTTGGCAGGCAATGTATTCCCATAAATACACACACACACACACACACACACACACACACACACACGCATGCACACAAACATGCGCGCACACGTACACACACACACACACACGTATGTCAGCGTTCTTGAATGTGCTCCCGTCTTTATTCCGTCAATTAAAACAGGCAATGTGAAATGCATCATTATCACTGCCCTGCATAAATTCACATTGAATAAACGGAACAAATGTCACTTGCGGAGTTTTGTCAGGCTCAGATGTGTGGAAATGCCTTTCTGAAGAAACCAGAGTAAAAGAACAACACAGGGGGTTAGCAGCGCGGACACGAGGAACACACACACACAGACACACACACACATAAAAGCCCTGTTATATGAAACATGTCAGAACAGTGCACATCAGCTCTGCCACTATCACGCAACTAGGTGCAAAGAATTTCATTAAACACAGGCACATGCACACACACACACACACACACACACACACACACACACACACACACCATTTACACACCCACACCAACAACATATATCCCTGCTACCAAAGTGATCCCTTCGGATGCGTTTGAGCCAAATGTCTCTACTGAAAGTCAGCGCTCAGCAGGGATTGGCTGAAACCAGCCAGAGCAGAGCGAATAGGAGGAGAGAACAGAGCGGATGCGCTCTGTGGTGCCGTCACTCACGGGCGGCAAGCGAAACCCCGCCCAGTCCCCCCAGCTCCAGGCTTCAGCGAGAGTGACAGGCCTGTCCTAGAGATGAATCATCAAACACATTAGAGGGGCCCGAACGGCACGTTTCCGTGCTCCTGTGTGTACAGATATGACCAGCACAAGGCAAGCAGCTGTCGGGACACACTGGCCATACAAATGAGCGACTTACACGAGCAGACATGGGCGGCTTGAATGGAAAAGTCCAAATAAACAACGAGTGAGAAAAAGGCTCTACAGCACAGCGGGCGCACGCATCAAACGCCGCATTCCAGGAATCGCACGTCATCCGTGGGCAACTTTTCCCGTGATTTCTCCTTCGTCCGCTGGTACGTGCTGATGAAGGTTTCACCGAGGTTCTCGGACGGCGAGGAGGAGAGCGGTTCGTCCTCGTGCTCTGAACTACGGACCCCAGGCGGGGCGGTGCGCGGTCCCACATGTCACCGGGACGGCAGGCTGCTCCACCCGTCTTCCCTGACGACCGCGGGTTCTGAGGTGTTTTTTTTATCCGCCTCCGTCACCGAGGAACGGGCCCGAGATAAGACACACCTTAATCATAGCATTATGCATGCGCTGTTGAGTGACAGCTGGGGGATGACTAATGCCACTCCTGTTCTCACACTCATTTTCCCCTCCACCACGCAAGCTTGGGTTGCTATGGCACCAGCTGCACAGGCGCCATTGGCGTGGCGTTTGGGGCTGGAGTCGAAAAAACGAAAAAAAAAACAACAACAACAAAACGATGAAAACTCAAAGAAGATAAAAACACCCTAGTAAGTGGATAAAGAGTGGAGGTGCTGCTCTCTGGAGACAAATCGGCAAGAAATCTTTTTCCCTCTCTCCCCTCCTCTCTCTCTGTTGTTCTATCACGCTTCTCGTCTCTTCTTTGTATGTGTGTGTCTATCTTGCGCGTCCCCTGTGTATCCGTACGTGTGTGTGTGTGTGCGTGTGTGTGTGTTTGTGCAGGTGTGTATGTGTGCATTCTCTGTCAGGTTTTGCCCCTGGATTTGTTGAATAAACATGTGATCCAAGTGCAACAACTTTACTGTTCAATCCCTGTGCTTGAGGCCATGTCACTGGTGCTGCCAACACAGCACACCAGGAACATCCTCCCCTCAGAACACGCCAGGAACATCCTCCCCTCAGAACACGCCAGAAACATCCTCCCCTCAGAACACGCCACTGTAACATCCTCCCCTCAGAACACGCCACAGGAACATCTTCCCCTCAGAACACACCAGGAACATCCTCCCCTCAGAAAACACCACAGTAACAGCCTCCTCTCAGAACACGCCACAGTAACATCCTCCCCTCAGAAAACACCACAGTAACAGCCTCCTCTCAGAACACGCCACAGTAACATCCTCCCCTCAGAAAACGCCACAGTAACATCCTCCCCTCAGAACACGGCAGGGAGCAACCCAAAGCGTACATGAAGAAAGACTTGATCTTCAGCCGTTACTTGCGTTTCCCAAGTGCAAACATACAGTACAACACAGCCCAGTCATTTCGATGCTTTCCCAGGCAGCCACACAAACACACACACTCACACACACACACACACACAGAGTATAGGAAAGGGCAGAAGCACACAGGTACTTCACTTTGTTTATTTGGATTTAGCACATCCTCACAGACAGTGTTGAGAGATAGAGAGAGGGAGAGGGAGAGAGAGAAAGAGAGGCAAGAAAAACCAGAAAGAGAGAGAATGACATCCTGACGCACCCTCTCAACAGCTCCTGAGGTAATTCTCCCCATGATCTGGGAAACATTCCACATGAACACATAAGGAGGTTCTCCTGGGGTCATCAAGGCAGTACAGCGCAGGGTTTGCTCTAGCCGAGTCCATCACGAAGAGATACAGGCAAAGTGATCGGTCACAGCGGGGACCTCTGTGGACTGTGCATTGGCAGGGTGAGATGGGCCACAGTGGTGAGAGGATCGCCTGACTCACCACGAGAGGCCCAGAGTTGGGCAATTACAGCTAAATAAATCACTGCCTCCATCAGGGGACTCTGAGGGAAGGAGAGAAAATAGCAGAAACACACAACACAACACACAGAAACACGACACATCACACACACACAGAAACATGACATCACACACAGAAACACACTGAAGCTCACGATACATCACACAAAGAAACACATTGAAGCTCACGATACATCACACACAGAAACACGATACATCACACACAGAAACACGCTGAAGCACACGACACATCACACAGAAACACGCAGAAATACGATACAACACACACAGAAACACATGCAGAAGCACACGGCGCTACACGCAGAAACACATGACACAACACAAACATATGATTTGAGCACAGACAACAGACTCGTTGTGGCACTCAGAGCTGACCCCACTGCTACAAATCAGAACGGCGAATATTTGGTCCTACTTCAAAGCTCGGAAAAAGAAATTGCACCTTTGAGATAACAGAAGGAAGGGAAAAATCCTGTCAGAAGTGTCTCAAAGCTTGGCACATTCTGCTAGATTCTGTGAAAGCTAAATAATGTCCTCTACAAACTTCAAAAATGGCCATGATCATTTCATGGAACAATAACATAAATGTTTAAAAAGGACATATTTGAGGCCTGGTCACAGTTCAGCAACTGTATCTGACAGTTCCATGGCATCTCCTTTACACAGCCCTCCACCTTCCTTCCTGTTAACCACTCCTCCACCTTCCTTCCTGTGCCCCACCCCTCCACCTTCCTTCCTGTGCCTCACCCCTCCACCTTCCTTCCTGTGCTCCACCCCTCCACCTTCCTTCATCCTCCATTCTACTCCTCTTATTGTTCTTCGGTGCTCAGCCGTTTGGTTTTTTGTATTACCTGTTGTATTTCATGGTTACAAGCCTGTCACTTTTCCTCTGGTATCTATACTTCACTTTGTCTGCTCTTCAAGATTCGTTTTTTGCCTCCTTTCAGCAAAGCTCCTACCTGACCGACTGATCATTCAAGCCATTTAAACCCTTAAGTCATTAAGAGCAGTGATAGAACCACAGTGCCAGAATGTGTCATTCAAAAGGTGCCCCCCTGTGGTTCCAATCCTCTCAAGCAGAGACACAGAGACGCCACAAATCATTTTTAAATGAGTAAAGAAGTATAATAAACTTGATATCAGAGGTCCTTAACCTGGGAATGGGGCTCAGCGTGGACGTAGTGGGGCACAAGATGAAGTACTGCTATCAAATGCATTTATATTCTAGAGGGGCCATTTTTAACTAGCTGAGGTTTTGCCTCCTGGTGGGTAAACGAGTGTGAATCCACAACTCTGGGAGCCAGTAGAAGAGGCAAGAGGAGCAGAGCTCTAAAGCACATGAGCAGTAACACCTCTCTGCCTGTTCAGAGCACTTCAGGCCACAGGCTGTAGATCACACCAAAAACAACAACAAAAGCCACACTGGCTTACAAACAACAACAACAACAAACCTAACACAAACAAACTAAAATAATATTGGCAGAAAAGTACTTTACTATCAGTGAGTGTATATTGTATCATTTGTGACTCACTTTCTTGTTCACCAACATGTCTGCATTTGGTGTGGCTTTTGCCTAAATAATCATTCAGTATTTTCTGTTTTCCAAACTACTGTTAAGAGCACAAACTGTAAATCCTTTGCTTGAACTGAGACTGAAACACCTGAAAGGAAAGAGCAGAGATGACAGCTGACTAATCTAAACAATCAGCTAATCAGCTGTGTTATCTGTACAGCTGTGTTAAACAGCTGTGTTAAACAGCTATATCTATACAGCTATGTTAAACAATTATGTTGAACAGCTATATCTAAACAACTATGTTAAACAATTATGTTAAACAGCTATATCTAAACAGCTATGTTAAACAATTATGTTAAACAGCTATATCTATACAGCTGTGTTAAACAATTATGTTAAACAGCTATATCTATACAGCTGTGTTAAACAATTATGTTAAACAGCTATATCTATATAGCTGTGTTAAACAATTATGTTAAACAGCTATATCTAAACAGCTGTGTTAAACAATTATGTTAAACAGCTATATCTAAACAGCTATGTTAAACCACAAAAAGAGCTGTCTTAAACCAAAAAACACAAAAATGGTTAATTAAAGAAATGTTGAAAAGCGATTTGCCTTCTAACCTTATGAAGAAGTATATATGAATACCAATATCACCATGGTGCAAAAATGCACTCTTGTATGTTTGCACATGCTCAAGCTCACACACACACACACAAACATGTACGCACACACACACAGGCACGTATGCATGTACACAGACACAAGCATCTGTAAGTGTGCCTTCAAATGCTTTGGGGAATTAGTCCATATCTCACTGTAATCTGTCAGTTATAAGACGACTTGCAGCTCCTGTGTTTGTTGACAGGCTCCTGGGTTCGCTGAAACAATCCCACCTAAAAGAGACTTGAAAGTAGAACCAATCAGATAGTGGGTGAACAGAGTCTAACGGAAGCATGCCTCACACTGAGCTCCAAAAAGCACTTTGATCCCACCTCTCAATACGAAAACAGACCCCTGCTACATTAGGGTCTTTTACACCATCCACCCCTCTGTGTGTGTGTGTGTGTGTGTGTGTGTGTGTGTGTGTGTGTGTGTGTGTCTGTGGATGTGTTACTCTATTAAATAGAACCAACTGTTCCCAAAATAAGTAAATCAACAAATAAAGCCAGTTAAATACTTAATTAACCCATTTTAACAGATGCTAGATGATTCAGACCATCCAAACATCAGGACATTTTGTAACTTATATGTTAATTGTCCCTTAAAACCAAAATACAGACATTACATTTTTTTAAGCAACATGATCATTTTCCAACTAAAACACTGCCAGTGGTTTTGTCAATTACTGTATATCACTCTTACTATGTTGTACTTTAACTGTTGGAAATTGGCATCTGTAGTCATTAGTGTTAACAAAGCACCCTTACTTGAGATATAAGCAAGTATCTAAAGGTATAAAAGGCTTAAAGCAGAAAGTTAAAGTAGAAACATATGTGCAGTCAAGACTGAGAAATACAGCATCACAATGAGGCCTCTTGTTTGCATAAAACTGTCGTGCCTCATTTGAAATAAATGATCTCTTTAAAACTTGCTTATGACCTGAGATTACTTTTCCAAACATGACCCTTTCACAGAGTAGATACTGCAAGCGTTCCAAACCAACCATTCACCAGCACTGACATATATAAAGACTACGACTTACAGTCGTGTGAGATCTTTCCATTTATTCCATTCTGTGTCATATTTAAATATCAATGATGTAGACAACCTCAAACAGCTGGAAGGTCTGGCTAGTCTGATTATGTCTGTTCTTGATACATTAGTATCTTATTCATGTGTTACGAATGTTGTATGAAGGCTTTAAGAGGGGTCCTATGGAGCCTATGCCTCTTGCTGATATTCACAGCAGATGTGTTCTGCACCTGTATGAGCTGGGAGGAAATATGAACTATGTGGAAATTTCGGTGGGTTTTATGCATTGTTTTGGCCTTTGCGTTTCAGTGTTTATTTAGGATACCTGCTGCATACCATGTAAAATGTTTTGTTTATGGTCTTTATTTATTCTCCCAATATATTTATTCTTTATTTATTTTTCCAATATATATTTATTTATGACTCCAATACTTCCATATAAACACCAAATGAGGGGCCCTGTCTAATTTAGAACCAGCACACTTCTTTCAAAGATGTCATGTGGAATATATACCTATGGGAAATCCTGCCGAGGTACGAGATACAGACCCCTGAAGACCAGTGATGTTGGCTGAAGACCAGTGTGGATGATCTGAGGGTCTTTGCTGCAGGTTTGACTGACGTCAGTCCAGGAGATTTCTCTGAAGGAGGATTCCTGTTGGTGAGTGGTACGGACCAGTAAATTTCCCCCAAATCACTGTCTACTAAAAACGTGTTAGAAGAGAAACATGGGCTTCTGCTATCTGTGGGAAGAGACCGTGGCTCTGTGGCATCCAAACCTGGCAGGAATCCACCAGGTACTGGATGCACAAGTGTGAGTCTCAGTATGCAGCAGGTCAGTCAAGAAACGGGTCCGATTCACTTACAGGATAGCAGGGGAAAACAGTGAAGCAAAAAAAAAAGTCTTCAGTGCTTCAATCAAGGCCTCTGAGCAGCTGTGATCTTCAGCCTTGGACAGTTTTACATCCTAATCCAGAATTCTTCATTCCAGATATTATTTCATATAACATTTCTCTTGAAATTGTTTTAATAATTATAATTTTTGTACAATGTAACTCTGGAAAGTGCTGAATGGGAAATGACTTCCTGTTCAAAATAACTAGATACATATTATTCTATTCTCTTCTATTCCATTCTATTCTATTAGCTGATGATTATTATAGGATTTGGAGCAGTGTGAATAATAGCAGTTGTATTGCTGCCACGGTGACTGAGCTCAGCAGTAAGGGCCGTGTGCTGTTTGATTTTCTCCTCAGGGAAGGACGGCGTCTCGGCAAACACGTCAGAGTAGGCAAAATGCTGGCAGTGGCTGGTTTATTACACTTCACGACCATAAACACCCTGACCTTGGTTTTCTGAGCAGACGGACCATGGCGATTTTTAGTACCACTATAAAACATGTACATCACAGCCTTCTACACTCACTGCCCTCATCCATTCACCATCACTACTCCAACCACACACACACACACACGTTTATACACACACACTTATACAAAGCACTCAAACGCATGCAAACACGCACCAACACGAACACACACACACACACACACATATATGCATGTATGGTCTTATACACACACACTCACATGCACCCACTTATCCACCCACCCATCCACCCACACACACACACACTCATGCATGCACTTACAATCACACACACACACACACACACACACACACACACACACACACACATATATATATACAAAGACAGCAGCTGGGGAAGCAGCTACAGGACACTTTCCCACTCTAATACACTCCAGGAAAATCAAACTGCACAAGATTAAATCCAAGTCAGGGTGATGCCGGAACGATCTGGACCAAAGGTCAGAACATTTGTCTTATTTGAATTAATGTGTCGTAGTTCGCTCTATTCTTAAGTAGCACCATTCAAAATATGTTCAAATATGTTTGTCTGCCATGATTTAATCCCAAACACAGCTGCACGGTGCAGGAGGACATGCACCTCTGACCTTTCACAACTGATATTCTGCCGCTTCGAGCCTGTGAAATGTGACTCTCGCCTCCCCTTTTCTCGCACCTTATCGTCCCTCAATTATCAGGACTTTGTATCGTGGTGGAGTGCGGAGGCCTGGCTGCTGCTGTAAGCGCAGACTTCTAAAGGCAGGCCCGAGCTTTGAGGTTCAGCAGGGCCTTTGAAGCCACCTTATCAGGCAGCAGGGCGGGCAGATAACCACAGGCCGCTTCTGATTGGTCGAAGGTACGATAGGGTGGGGGGGGGTTGGGTGGTTGGGGAGAAGAGAAGATAGAGACCCTGCCACGGACACACACACACACACACACACACATTTATTTCACGCTCTTTGGGCTGTCTACATTTTGGTGTAGTGCAGTCACTTAAATACCTACACCTGTGTCTAACACTTAAATACCTACACCTGTGTCTAACACTTAAATACCTACACCTGTGTCTAACACTAACATACATCTGTGACGTTTGAGTCCGGACGCGTTGCAGAAAAAGCCGACAGGACTCACGTGGAAAAGAGAACGAATGAACCGTT
>JAOYMR010000024.1:8934131-8949760 GCA_025802075.1 Tenebrosternarchus preto
ACTACAGACAGGCTGAATCTACTCACCCATCATGTATCCTACTACAGACAGGCTGAATCTACTCACCCATCATGTATTCTACTACAGACAGGCTGAATCTACTCACCCATCATGTATCCTACTACAGACAGGCTGAATCTTGCCACCCCACTGTCGTTCATTATGCTGTCCTGGCCTGCTTGCTTTGGAGAAGGGATTTTTTTATGCTAATGCAATCAACTCCATGCCAAGCTGCTGGCTTTTTCCCCCTCTTTTTTAATTGCAATCCCACCAGCAGCCTAATTGATAGTATTTCAGAGAACTCAGAAACTTAAGTAAAATGCTAATAACAAGTATGGTAGTGATATGATCTGACCCTCCACAGTGTCTCTGTACAGCAGACATTTATGATACTGATACTGATGTCATATATGATACTGCTCTGTAGGCTTCCACAGATGATTTTTCTGTGTAGTGAAATTGGTACAGAGCGTTAACAAGCAGTCATGAAGAGAAACTGATCAAGGCACTAAACTCCTCCAAGACACTCCAATACAGCCATAAAGAGTAAACTGGCACGAGTTCCCTGATACAGTGACAACAAAGTCTCAAGAGAAGACCAGAGCGTCCACGTTCCAGTTTGATATAAACATGAAGGACCTGCACCACTGAGATAAAAATGAGCTGCATTCCTGTGATGGGATGAGGAGCGTATGACTGGGGAAAAAAGAACTATTCATTATTCAAAGTGTAGTGGCTCATCTGTGAAACGGCGAGATGAGAGCTTGCACTGGTGCCAGTGGAAAGGGCTCGCTTGTCTCTGCTGGCGATGTGAGTGTCGAGGGCACCCAGGATGAACCGGGAAGCGTGCAGGTCATCCTAACTGCTCATATCCAGTCAAATGCCTCAGCACTCAGTGGACGAGTGGCTCACCGCAGTACTGCAGGGCAACTATAGAGTGTTTTCAGGGCCAAAAAGTGAAATGTTCATTGAAGGCTGAGTCAGTAACCACTGTGTGTGAATTTTCACTTCACAACACTTCACATTACTGGTGAGACTCTGCTCTGTAACCTCACTGTTATAGTATTATCCATAGATAAAGCTGTAACACTTATAGACTTCTGTACATACATTATACATTAATTGGGGGACAAAGGACATCACTTGTGATCACATGGACAGTTATTCATGTAGGACACTTTGAGTAAAGAGGACGAGAAACCAAAACAGGGGAGACAGTTACGACTACTGAACGTTCCTGGGGTTTATTCATGAATCTGCGCTCATGAATAAACATAAGGGTTAATGATCATGTCAATGGTTGATCATTAAAACAGACAATTGAGACTGTCTCAGCAAAGACAACAACATTTTTATAAAAGAACAAAATAAATAAATAAATAGATAAATAAATCACATTTCAGAGGCATTTATAGAATCATTGCTGGGGAACGTACATAATTAAGGGTGCACATCGTTTCTGTCACAGTCATAGGCGAGAACCTTTTTATTTGTTTATTTTTTAAAGGCCCACTCGTCTTTTCTGCTCTATTGGTCCTTTTCATGCTCTGTTTTACTCTCTTTCTTACTCGTTCTACCCATTTTGCTTTCAGTGTTTCTCTCTCTTCTCTTCTCACTCATGTGAAATCCTTCATTGGTGCTACATGTGAAGGGTTTTTGTTTTAGCATCATCAGTTCCTGCTAGCAAGTTTGCAGAATGAGCAGTTTCCTGCTTATATTTTTCTTTTTACAAGCTTGTGTTTTCTAGTTTTTAGCTCCGCACCCTTTTTTGCCAAATTAACCAATGACTAGCTACCTTGCTCTTAAATACTAGCTTAGGTGCTGGGAAATGTAGTACCTGTAGAACTGACCATGTGTGGTGCTAATAATTCTCAACAATAATTTCAAATAGATTTTTTACCCCCACAGTTATAAGAGTCCATAGAAATATTTAACTGGGGCGCATACCCATGCAATATATACAATACAAAACACAATGTTTTTTTTAAAATAAAATAATCCTAAAACTTTATTAGGTGTAAATAAATACCTAAATTGATGTAAAGAAATGTAATGCATGTAACAATGTTAAAGAACTAGAAATAACACTGATGAAACATGTTAAGCACCATTATGTAAACAATAAAGGGTAGCATTTAGTTTTGTCAAAGGAGTGACTGTTTTCTTAAAAAGGATAAGTACTGTAAAAAGAGAGAGGGGCAACTGAATGAATGTTCTGAATCTGAATCTGCAATCTATATATATACAGGAATGCAAAATAGAATATTTAATGTAACTATATTACTTTTAGATATATTACTTTTTTAGATGATACTTTTAAATATTATATTACTACAATAATAACAGTAAATTAAGCTTTGTAATAAAAATGTTGTCCTGTGGTATGCCATGAATAATCAAGATTTTTAAATAGGCATTTTGCTGGGGTCCTATAGGGGGTCCTTTTGTCAAGTGGAGAACCGGGAAGTCTCACAGATGTGATGTGAAGGTCGGATGGTGAGTTTAAATCTTTTATTAACTTAACATATTTCATACTTTGTCCATTTTTGTTAGTCCCATGGTAATACAGCTCTACTTTGAAAACATAAAATCCATTCTGTTAAAAAAAATCATTTCATAAGGTTCTATCAGTATACTCACTCAGCAAAATGCCCAAGGTGACCTATGCTTGGCAAGGATTCAAAACGGACATAATGGTGTAAACGTCCTGCTGTGTGACATTCGTCCTGCTGTGTGACTTGTATAAGTCAGCTGTGTTGCTAGTTACATGCCTGTTGTTTTCTAAATGTAGGCTATGTAAAGCATTTAACCCTGTTTCATCACTGTGTGGAATACCACAGAGAATTGTTTTTGTCCGGTTTTAGGAATGAGTAAAAAAAAGGACAAGGAGGTAACAGGGAAAGGTTAAGGGTTAAAGGTTAAAGGACGAAGCTAGGCATGAGGAGATCCTTAGGGAAAGAAGAAGAAAGAAAGTAAGATGTTATAGGAAGAGATATTTATTGAAGTGTTTAATTCAGAAAAAAATTCTGTTTATAATACATGCAACAGCTAACCTTGTTTGATTTGTCAACAGATATCGTGAAAAGAAGGCAATTCAAATCAGAAGGGGGAAATTCAACCAAGAAATATAAATTGTCTGCCAAAACAAAAGACAGAAACTTTTTGAACAATGGAGGAAGACAAAGGTAAGAGTAGGAAGAGAGAGAAGAATCTGGCAGCCATTTTTAAATGCCCCTGTCACCTGAAGGTCTTCACTTCAAATGAAATGAAATGGCTTTCATGAAGGTTGTTAATGCTATCCTTATGTGTTTTTTTAAACACTGCAAACAGAACTATAAACAGAAAACAGATCATTTCCATAATTTTCATCAGAATGTTATCATAAAAGTTCAAGTAAAGAATGGAACTGAAAAACAGCTTTGAATAATACTTACCCGATATATATATGTATATATATAGTGTGTGTGTGTGTGTGTGTGCGCGCACGTTCGCGCGTGTGTCTTGCCGTAAAAGGTGAGGCTTGAGATTTTAGAATTTGATAACATGAGCTGAACAAAAGGGGGCAGCATTGTCCAATAATGGCTAACCTCCAAAACACCAGCTCAGAGAATAATTGTGTATTGTACTGCAGTAGTGGTTTATCTGCAATAGGGGGCAACATCACCTTGGTATTCTGTTTGTTTGTGTATATATAAAAAGAGTGTCCTCGGCAGATCTTGGGAACAGCATCTCAGCTCTCCATCCAAAAGTGTGTAGTCCTGCAGTATTGGGAACATCTAAGTTACTGTGCATGGCCCACATGCTCCTAGGCCTCTGACAGAGCTTGAAGTTGGAAGGCAAAAAATCAATACACCTGGGAAGGGCAAATACACGCAGACACACAAAACATACCCTACTAGTTGGCCACCACTTTGACAGTATAACATGTTTCAGTGGTAAAGCCACTTGACTAGTGCTCAGAAAGTTGCTAGTTCAAGCCGCACCTCTGACAACTTGTCACTGTTGGGCCCTTGACCAAGATCCTTAACCCTCATTTGTTCAAGGTGGACCCAATCACAATTGTAAGTTGCTTTGGGTAAAAGTGTCAGCCAAATGCTGTGAATGTGTGCCTATTCGGTCAAAAGAGCATTCATCCTAAGCATGTTTACTGGCAGTAAGGTCAGGGATCTGTGCAGGCCACTGGAGTTCCTCTACCATGTGTTTATGGATGCCACTCTGTCTGCTTGGACAAAAAAGGTTCTCCTCCAAATTGCTGTGAAGCACGTAAGTGTCTAAAATTTCTGCATGATGTACCATTAATATTACCCATCACTGAAACTAAGGGATCTAGCCCAAACCTTGCTCAACAGCCCTATCTCTCCTTAAATGTAACGTTTGACCCATGTATTCTTGTGGGTAGTATTCTCCTGGCATCCACCAAACCCAGATCTGTCCATCATGTTGCCAGAGAGTGAAGAGCAATTTGTCCTTACAGAGAATATGTATCAAGAATCCAGTGGTAGTGTGATTTTCACCACTCTAGCTGATAGCTTAGCATTGCACATAATAAACATAGGCTTTTGTGAAGCTGCTCAGCCATGGAAACCCATTCTATGATGCTCCCAGTGCACAGTCCTTGAGCTGATGTTGATTCCAGAGGCACTGTGGATGCAACAGGAGATGGTGCTTTGCTACTCTGCAAGTTTCCATGCTTTATCATTTCTTGGCTCAACTGTGGTTGCTCCAAGATGCTCGCAGCTAGCATAGCTGATAAGGGCACACGGCACACATATCACAATCTGATTGGTGGCAAAGGTGAAAAGGACAATGCCAGGATTATTAAACACACCGATCTCTTCAGTATGATCCGCTGCCAATATTTACTGAGACCTGCTTGACTGTGTTCTTGATTTTATACTCCTGTTAGCAATGGGTGTGGACCATCCTACGCAAAGCTCTGCTGGAAACATTCTTTGAACAATATACTGCATGTCTGCCCACAATCATTCTGATGCATATTGATGACTATTTTAGTTTTGCTATATACACGAAAAACTGTTTCTGCTCGGCTCTGAAATAGGAAGTGTAGCACATTCTAGCAGGAAGAGGACATATTTTGACATTTTGGTTTCTTTCTGCAAATTCTGGTTTAAACTCCATAATCTATTCTAAATCTACAGATTCTAATTTTTAGTTCTTGGACCATCAGAACTTGCAATACAATTCCTCAAATCACATACTCACTAAAGGCCTAAACAAATTTGAGAGAGAATGAAAACTTCCTCGAAAAAAAATAGAACTCAGAATTGTTTATATCTGTGGTTATTGTAAAGAAAGTCATTGATGATGCCTTATTTTACTTTGCTGAAAGAATAGATGGACGGAGCTATAAAGAACCTGCTGTTAAAACGCCTCTGGTTCTCACTTATCATCCTATGTAAAAAAAAAGAGCAGCTAATATTATACTTAAATACTCCAGAATCCTCCAGGATAATGCAAGGACTTAATCTCTCATTAAGGAGCCTCCACAAATCTCCTGCAGATGAGACAAACACATCAAAGACAAGTTTGTCAAGAGTGAAATGGAAATAACTGGTACTGAGGCTTGTAGCCTTGTTAGATATGCAACATGTAACATGATATGCTACTAAAATAGCTAGCATGGAAGAATGATAAACCATTCGTCCTCCTTCATGGCATGTCCTCCTTCTAGCATGGAAGAATGATAAACCTCCTTCATTTCTGCAGATGCGGTCTACTGCGTTGTTCACAAAAGACGTGATCAGTTGTACACTGAAAAACAACAAGAAGAGGCTTTGCTGATCATGTTTTTTAACAACTTTGGACCATGAGAACTAAGGACTTCCAGAGAATGAAGGCTTTGATGTAAAAATGTAGTATTTTGAACATAAAAATGTTTTCACTTCATAGGGCTTCATAAGCACCAGTGAAGGACCTCTGTCTGAAACGTACTGCTTCTCTGGAAAGCCGGTGTACGGCAATGCAATTTTTACTGCCTCGACATCTTTAATCACAGTACACTACAGTTACTCTGGAACTTTGTTTAAATATATATAAGACATAGTAAAAACAAATTATATAGGAAAGAAAAAAAAAAACTCTTTACGGTTATCTCCTCTCAAGCCGTAACTGCAAGTCATGAGACAGAATTCAAGACACTGCTTTAATAACAAGTCTTTAAACTTTCATTCTGGAGCATTCAATAGCACTTCACTAAAGAAAACTATACGTTAGCTATCAGTATGCCATGTATGATGAATGGGCTCATTTCAGAGTGATTTGAAGTGTGATAAACTAATGATTAAAGTTTCAAGGTTGTAAAAGAAGATTTCCAATATATAAAGGGTTTAAATTAAGCACCTCATTCTCTATTCAGGTCATCTGGCATGACTTTGGATGATATTACAGTTTAAGTTTAAGATTGTAAAAGCTACATTAGTACCACTTGTTTTTCTAACTTAAAAAAAATAATTCATTCTTCTTTCCTTGTGGTGCACTAAAACAAGCATTTTTCAAACACTAAACAAGAATATACAAGCACCACAAAATCACCACACAGTCCATTGCATTAAACTGTCATTTGTCTTATACAGCAGTGAGTATTCCAGATGGAGTCGATTGCTGCTCTGATATAAGTAACCCAATGGGGGACATTTATCAAACTTAATTCATCACAGTAACAGGAAATCTATTAATTGAAATGTATATTTAAAAATTATCTTTAATTTCTGAAAGAAATGGGACCTACTTCCTCAAGATGAAAAAACGTTGTTCAAATAATCTATTGGAGCATATTTATCAGCTACGGAGAAAGGCCTCCAGTTTTGTTAACTTTTAAACACTCGCACCATGACAATGATGACACTGAATCCAAGTGAGAATCCAGTACTCTTTATTTCCTGAGATTAACTCAAGGATTGGGATTATCCAACCCATGAGCCATGTGAACAATCTCACAGGTAAAATGGACTAAGGAAACATCACTGCCCTAGCAACCTATGCTGTTATTTCACATGCTGTTTTGAGGTTATAAAAGACTGAAACTACAAACCTGAACGAAAGGATAAGCAATGCGATCTGCTCCTGTCCACAGTACTGAAAACCCCCCAAGCACCAATAAGCAATACGACATCGTAGTTAAATCCTTTTTTGCTTAAATAACTGATGCACAAATAGACTCAACAACAAAAGAAAAGTATGCAATGTTTTATCCCAGTTTATAATATAATGGCATTATTACTACATCCTGTAACATGTAAGAAATAAGTACCCTCTATACCACCATATTTAGTGTTTTTTTATGTATTACTCTAATGTACAAGACTGAATGCAGGGTTAACTAATCAACAAGCTGTCCATCTTCTTCCAAGGTACTGGTCTTCAAATCCAATTTTCTGTTCACCTTCACATTTTATGTACTTCATGCCTTCACTTTGTGCCTTGTGAAACACCAGTGAAATGAACAGTCAAAATCTGTGTACCAGTGCCTGCGAGGACACGGCACAAAGCTTACAAAACGTCCTGCGCCCAGGCAAAACTTGACCTAATGCAACGGGCACATCAGCCAGCACCTAATGATTACAGGTGAGCAAGAAGCGCTGATCAGTGTTAGAAATGTGCAGATGACCGGTGAGTTTCTTCACCACAGCACATTCGATGATAAGAAGCAGTAATGCTGTTCTGTTACCACAGTAGTGATCGTTCTTGTACATAAGAACATAAACACTTTTGCTCTAATACTGAATGGTACACTCCTTTTGTTCTAATACTCAGTGGTACACTCCTTTTGTTCTAATACTCAATGGTACACTCCTTTTCAAACTCCAGTACTCATTAGTACCTGAATTGCTTATGTCAATAGCTATGTCCTCAAGGCGTTGGCTTGTGTAGGAGCCAATTACATCCATGTTTACATTTGTGCTGCACCTGCAGTTAAGTTTTACAACAAGCCCGAAGTCCAAGTTGTTCTCGTCATTCGACTCCTAGACTCCAGCACGCTCCCTCTTTCAGTTTTTTTCTCCTACCACATAAAAGTTTCACCTCTTTTCTTCAGGAAATGTCAGTGAAAATGGTAAACTAAAACAGCTTTTTAATAAATCTTCTCGTGGAAGGTAAGACATTCCTCTCGTTATCCTATTTTTCAGCGAAGAAGAAATTTGAGCAACAATCACCGTAGAACCATTAAGAGTTAACTAGGTGTACATTGTATGAATTTAATCTTACATGTCATCACTGAGATTCGGGTTAAAATGGATTTGCCTTCTTTAGCAGGGTACTTTTCAATTCTGGCAATCTCACATAAAATTGATACAACAGCTCAACCTGATTTGTGGGAAATAAATGCATTTCTCCATAATACTATGTCCTTACCGCATGCTAATGGTAGACACACAAATGGGGGCATTCGTGTGTAACCTCATTAATAACAAACCGTAACCATGGACATCAAAACAAAAGCACGGCAAAGCATTTTCTCCATAACAAATCTCACCATTACATTTTCTCATTTTCAGGATAGCTGGAGGAGCAATTGTGTTTATGTTTTGTTTATGACTGGAGGGGCGCACAGGACTGATAATGGCGGTAAAAGGTACAAAACATAAAAAAAAAGCAAGCAAGCAGAACAAATGAAAAGCTCGACCCGTTATGAAGAGAATCGTTTTAATTATCAATCTCAGGCTACCATTAGAAGGAAACAATATAAATACTCTTGCTCTCTGACTCTCCCACTCAGTCTTTGCCCTATGGCACCTTTCAATTATCTGGAACCAGTTATAGCCATTATGTTAATTACATGTCTTCATTGTGTATTATGCAGAGACTTTCCTCCTCAGGACAGTAGAGGAAGTACCGTCTTTTGAAAAGTACTGCACTGTTTCATAAAGTAGTCTGTGATTTTTAAGATCTGCCATTGCTTACCATTAGGTCTCCATGAATATTCAGATATAATTGTGCATCAGTTAGAGTCTTGTGTCCTTGTGTGAGTTTAATGCAGTTTTGAGAGTAATCTTATGCACCCTCTGGGGTGATTTAATATGACACATTTTGGTTAAGAGACCAATTAGGCATGATGAACTTTTATTCAAGTGTAATATGTCCTGACCAAAAGATTTTAGAGGACTACCAAAGAAATCTGATAAAAGATCAAAAGATTTTAGAGGACTACCAAAGAAATCTGTTAAAAGATCAAAAGTCTGAAAAGTCTAACATAATTCCCAGGCATACTCTGGCCTCTTCAGTCTATACTGGTTATACTGGGCCTTAAACCTGTCTCAGTCCACCACAGTGTTCCTACAAGGACTGATTGGGTTCTTTACTGACAGCTACCATCAGGCTCCACAGTGTCTCCTTCCAGAAAAAAAAACCTTAACCAGCCTGTCAGAATATATAATTGGACAGAATCTGCACACAGACAATGCATCCTAATGCCTGTAATAAATTCTACACCACTGACTTATTATTCCATCATTTTACATGTGTTACCCTGATCTTCTGGTGTTCAACTGTTCAGCTGTGGTGTGTATGAAATCCAGTTCATACTGGATTCTGTCTAGTGTTTCCCATCCACTTTGTGTTCTGTTACACCAAAGTATTTTCTACCAATGCATTGCATCCCAGTATTAAAACCCTCATCTCAAACTGAGAGGTAATGTGGTGGTGTCACAGCTGCTTCAAGGCTGGATGACTTGCAATTACTGAGGGACTAATGAATTCCAAGATAAATCAGAAAATTCTACATAAGACTTTCAAGGCATCTGTCATTTATCTAAAACTTAGTAGAAGCTGGATCATGCAATGCGGTAGTGATGTAAAACACATCAATAGAGCTGCTTAACCTGAAGAAATTACATGTTTCAGAATGGCCAAACCAGACT
Source organism: Tenebrosternarchus preto (assembly GCA_025802075.1). NCBI lineage: Eukaryota > Metazoa > Chordata > Actinopteri > Gymnotiformes > Apteronotidae > Tenebrosternarchus > Tenebrosternarchus preto. The sequence goes on from JAOYMR010000024.1 coordinate 8,944,007, forward strand.
TCTGAGTTTTCAGTTATCTTGATATCCTGTGCAGTAATCTAAAGCAGACCGTTCATCAAGACTTCCTAAAAATTCATGAAGTTCTGTATTAAGAAATGAGCTAAAATAGCTCCATCCACTGCATTTACATTTTAGCCATTTAGCGGACGCTCTTATCCAGAGTGACTTAAAAAAGTGCTTTGTCATTTGCTCATAGAAAGTATCCAAGCCAGTATGGGAAGTTAGAGATAGAGTGAATTTTGGAAAGTTCAGAATTCAGAAAGTGTTTGATTCAGGAAATTGTCAAAAAAAAAATGTAATAATTAAAAAAAGTACTTTTACATAATTTAAACACAAGAAACAAGAAATTACTTTTTACACCTTGATTGTTAAAAACATTGTCACAAAATATATTGCATTGTAAAGGTTATCTGTTAAAAAAGACCTGCTTTGTTATGATGACCGTCATAAATTCTGAATGTCACAAGCTTTGTAGAAAAACAGATGTCGATACTGATCTCTAATAAAGAACTGGATAACTGCCAATAATAAAATATCTAGTGATAACCGATGCTACTGGAAGTGGTCAACAGACTACATTGGTATGTCACAACACATTATATCTAACGCAAATACATCATTACCTCCCATAGAGAAGATGACACACTGGACAACCTTTTGTAAGGAACATGTCCACAGGCGGTAGTTTAATTAGGACATTTTATGGCTGTATTGTTATGTTTTTGCTCATCAACTCAAAAATGATCAATCATTCAGCTAAAATATATAAGCACCTTCTGTAATGGTCGGGTTTTAAGTGACTTTTTAAGATTAAATTAGTTCCAACTGCATTAACTTGGCTAGCTTGGTATCTAGCACTGAGATCATTAGATTTGGTCACAAATCATGTGTCCCATCATGATTATTTGTTCTTTATTATAGACTGATGACTGATGACATCATTCTAGGGAAGTTATGCTAGCTAGCTATAGTCAGCAACATCATCTCCTTTTCAACCAAAGAGAAAACAAATCATTACAATAAACACCACTACATACCAACGTAGTAGCACTGTGGCTCCAAGATTATCAAGATTATCCCAGCAATCCAGTTCTATAATTTAGATTAGTGGACATCATGTGTCTATAAGTATGTTAAAGGCTCATTGATAGCAAGGGGAATAGCTCATTAATAACTTTTAAACTTATTGTGACTATTTGCAATTTCTTTTCTTAACAGATCTCATCTCAGATAATGTTTATGCCTATGCCTTATCTAAAACTCTCACCAAAGTCCATTCACCTCTGACTGTGGGATTATACTCATCATGTCCCAGCAGGATCAAAAAGATCCTCAGCAGCATTGAAAGTATGTATACCTGAAAATACAGAAATGTGAATTTTCATGATCAGCTTTTGTCTAAAAGCTATACTGTGGCCTTTCATTTCGATTACACTGGATTTTTCTTTCTCCACAAACTAAAATAAGTGGACAATAGAGTATTTTTACTATACTATATGCTGAATTCAATGTTTTTGGAAATTATCTATCAGGCATGCTTTTTTATGTGATACAGGAATTTGATTTAAAAAAAACTATGGATGTTATTATACTCACAATATGTTCAGATATTACACTTACAAAAATGTATATGCTTTTTGCCTATATTTGGCCTCAGGAACATCCCTCTGCAGTGCCCAGCAATAGTCTGCAAACAGAGGGTTTCCACTTTCTTTGATACAGCTTTTATATGTTAGTATACTGAAACAAAAAAACAAACCAAAAAAAAGAAGAAAGAAAAAATAGATAAGTTCTAAAAACACATTTGAATTAATCATGAAAAAAATACATTAACATATATTGATTTTATTTTATTTATTTATTTGCATTTGCCAAAATCTTTTTAAACCACTGGGCTACTGAATGTAGTGGAGCTCACAAACATTTCAGATTGATTTTCATTTCCTCTCCATCCATCTTGGCTTTTTATTTTTCATCCAAGGTCACATGAATGATGAGGTGAAGAGAAAAGAACAGGAACAAGACAAGCCGGCAAGGAGACGAGCAAAGGCTCATCTAGCAAGGGCCTCGACTGGAAACCTGCTTGCGCTAATCACGCGACTCCTCTTCTTCCGACCTGTGTGGACAGAAGACAACCAGAGCAGAGAACAAGTCCGTTATGTGTTTGTGAGGTTCAGCGCTTGGCACTTTGCGGGCAGCGACATGGTCTGGGCTGGCCTGGTGATGCAGGTGTGCCAGGCGCTTCAGGATAGCTTTGGCAAGCTTCAGCTTGGCCTCTTCCGCATTGCTCAGCATGACCCAGAAGAAGATGCTAAGAGAAAGAAGCTGGAAGACACCATCCACGACTGGAGGCCTAAGAGGCTGTGCTGCATCCCGCTTTGGATCCTTGTCCTGATGGTTTTAATTGGCTCACTTTTCATTCTGGTTCCCCTCATTATTCTTGGGTTTCCTGAAACAAAAATTGAAGGGGCAGAAGGGGAAACCCCTAATAGGAGCAATGGCTACGGTGTGCTGGAGGGATTCGCTATTGCAGCCCTCGGAGTCCCTGCAGCCGGTGCTGTGAGATTCACTTTCATGCTGGGCAAGAACCTCGTATTTAACCAGGACCTCAACATCAGGAGAAGACTGGACAACAAGAAGGTCAGTGAGCAGCTTGGTTTAATGCATGAGGTTCGAAAAGAAGTGAGGCTGTTGTCTTGCTTTATTCACTTCATGGAGGTGTTTGAGAGGCGGAAGATAAAAGTGCTGCTGGAGATTACTCATTTGGACCGCTGCACACCAGAGAAAATCGTTGGGGTCTTGGATGCAATAAATATTCTTCTATCTGATGAGGAATGTCCTTTCATTTCCCTAGTTGCAGTGGATCCAGAAGTGCTTGCCCAAAAAGTAGACCAGGCAAAAGGTTGTTTCAGTGCAAAAGACAGAGCTTATGCCTTGTTGGAACGCATAATTACACTGCCCTTCAACATTCCACCTCTATGTTCTGTATCAAAGTGCAATGTCTTCCAAAGAATTGTACATGATCAGTCTGTAATTTTCGTTAACACAGAGGGTGATGAGGTTAATTATTTATGCAATTCTAAGACTTGTGTAGAAGATGAAACTTTGGCAAACAGCCTGATTAGTGAAGGCCATGTCACTCCCCTGATTACAAAACAAAGAAAGCCTGAAACGTATGTAAATAAAACTTGTGCATTTAATGAGAATGAAGTGGAAAGGTTGATCCAATCTGCACTGAATAGCATATCCTCATATGAACAGAGTAAACTTCCCACCTATATATCAGAAAACATGGTATCCATGAGAAGGGTGATCAGCTCCATCAGGGTTGCTATCATGGTCATGGAGGTTTTTAAGATCGAAGCCTCCCCACCTGAAAGAGTTGCTGCCTGGGTCGTGCTGGTGGACCGGTGGCCATGCAGACTAAGCTGGGTTCTGCAGTGTGTGGAGGATGAACAACAGACTCTAAAAATGTATAAAAGTGAGACTAAAATGTCGGGTAGTCTCGATAAAGGCAAGACTCTTTGGGATGTGTACAATGAGCACAGGGTGGAGCTCCACGTAATTGGAGATGAGGTGGAGATGTTCCTGGAAAGAGATGATGATCCTGAACTGTTTGAGATGTTCCTCAAAAAAGACTTCATATTCACAGTGGAAGAGGCTGATAAACTTAAATTATATACAGTTAATTTGGACTATTCAATACAGAATGAGTTGGCCAAGATCAGAGGAAGGAACAGACTAAAAGGAACATGGAAAAATGCTTTCAACACTTTGGTTTCAAGAACGGTGATAAACATGACAGTGGATGATGTCTGCAATGAGGTCAGTGTTCTTTTTTATTCTTTTCTTTACTGTGATCATGTACAATCAGTCTTCGACATATACAACCTGCACTGAAAGTACAATAAAAATGACAGTTGTGATTTATAGTGCACTTTGTGTATTTCTCTGTCTCAACAGCTGTATAGGTTACAGCTCCCTGAAAAGTACACTGAGATTGTGAAGGAGCATAATCTAAATGGCAAAATACTGCTCCTTAGTGACCCAGCTGATCTACGACAGGTCATGAACATGACCCTTGGTGAATGGACGACTTTTAGGATTCACTTCCTCGGGGTCAGGCCAGGTGGTCGTATGAGTCAATTTAAACGAGCATCAGAAACATCAAAACCTAATGTGGTCATTTGCTCTGCTCTGGGAAGTAAAATATAACTTTATATTTGTCCATTTATGTGTGTGTGTGTGTGTGTGTGTGTGTGTGTTTATGTGTGGCATGCCTGTGTGTGTTTAGAAGAGCTAACAACAAGAAATTGCAATTTCTGAGTTTGAACTATGCATAGCAAAATTTCTTACATTAAGTTACAGAATTGTTTTTCTGACATATGTAAGCTGGTGGAGAATGTAATGTATGCTAGTCATACATTCAGAGTGAGAAATAGGATAACAGCTCTGATATGCTATGGAATTTTACATTCTATAAACTGCTTGAGTCTTAGAAATGCGAACGTGATCTGCAAAGTGACGACTGACCTTTGATCTTTTACTTTAATGAATTAAGTGCGAAAAAGAAAATTGGAGAAAATATCAGTTGAAATGATATGTGCTATAACTGAAACTGTTCTCTCCTTATGTGTAGTTCTGGTAGCATCATATAAATACTGAACTTATTTAAATCTATATGGAACTTTCTCTTTGCTGTGAATCACGTAAAGAGTATGTCAGCCATGCCTTACACTGTCCTAATCTCCAGGTGCATTAGTACTTAGCAATTAGCATCAGCATATAATAACAGCCGCATTAGTGCCTTGAGCTGCTATATTTGGTACTGCTTTAGGTCTTTGTTCTACTATTGGCCAGATCTGCCTTAAGATATGTGTTTGACACTAGAATGCCTCATTTCCTCTTTTCCATTTACTGTCAATTTGACACTAATAGTAGATACATTCCTAATGAGGTGGGTACAGGTTTATAGGGGGCTCATTTGTGAATATTTGAATTGAAGGTACTTTGGCTCTTCTCTGTGTTTATGCAGGTCTATTTTAGTACATTTTGATGATATGTGGCCAACACTGTGATGTGATCAGGTTCCAGGATGGACCTTTATCACTGATAACACCAAAAATGCAACCGAGACGTAAATACATGCTGATTTTTGCTGTCGTTGCTGTTGACTTTTGCATATTACCAGCAGGTTTAGATTTGTTTGATGTTCATATTTGTTTGTTTGTCAATATTTTTTCCCCTTTATTCATGTGTGGAGCTTATCAACTAATTGGCTGATTAATGTATCTGTCCTTGTTAAGGCCTTTTTTCACTGGATTGGATTTCTCATTGTCTTGTGTTTTTCTCATTTTGGTTCTGTGTTTATTTTATTTATTTATTTTTTGGATGGACAGTTTAGGTATATTGGCTGGGCAACATTTTACGGGGTTATTTTAGGTTATTTTAGGTTATTTTAGCTAGCTGAAGGCGTCTCTCGGCCAGATGCCATTTTTTTATATTGTTCCTTCAGTCTTATAAGCACGTAGGTGTTGTGGCCCACTGGCTTGTTTCTCCTCGTCCCTCACTCTCTTCTCTGTGCCTCGTTTGTAGTGATAAATTCAATAGTGTGAATTACATGTATATGTCTGATAGTAGGTGTCCAGGAACAATGCAGAAGTGTACAGAGTTCTCATTCATCTGCCAACATACGGGAATCATTTTCTGGTGGGATTGTTCACCCCCCCCTCCTCCTCATCCCCCCCCAGTCTG
>JAOYMR010000024.1:8956413-8976526 GCA_025802075.1 Tenebrosternarchus preto
AAAATGTATTTATTTATTTATTTTCTTGAACCTGCATTAAGATCCTACAGAATAAATAGCTAAAAATTGTTTGTTAAATGGCATTGATCAAAATTCCTAGTTTTATATTCCATGGTATAGAAAATGACAATTTGCCATAAATGAGAAGGTCCAATTTGTTTACGATGAACAGTAAATGTGTCTGAAAATAACGCAAAGTGATCTGAAATTACAAGGTATATTCAGTTATACAAAGTGATTTGAAATTACAAGGTATATTCAGTAAATACAAAGCTTAAGATGCACATGTTAGCAAGAAAAACAGAAATATCAGGTGATAAGTTAGAAGAAAGAGCCCAAATGAGTCACCCGTGACATGTTTAGTTATGATATGTTTAGTTATGTGTGAAGCAACAGAGGACTAAATGCATTTATTTAGTGCTTCATCTGTGAAACTGAGTGGAGGAGTGTCATGTCTAGTTCACGCCTCTTTATTATTGCTAAAAATGGCACAACAGTTTAAATAAACATACACATAGATTTAAGGCCAGTCTTGCCCTATTGTGGCATTTCCTTAGGAAATTTCTAATATTATAACATTTCAGATATGAAACATTTGACCTGAAAGTTATTTAGGAGAACAACTTTCAGTTTTCGAGTGACTAAAACCTGTTGGTAAAAAGGTCAATGCCTTCAGATAAATGATGTAAACAAAACTGAATGTTTCAACAGTATCATAAAAGTGAAGCCCATATGTGTACAAGGAAGGGGACACCTGATGGCAGGAAAAACTATTTATTGCAAAAAGTATGTATGTCTGTCTGTCTGTTTATCTCAAGCTACTTCTATTTAAGATGCTATTCTGCCTGTAGCTTGTATTGTATTCGGCTTGTATGTAGCTGAGCTGGATTTACTAGAGTAAAGTCAAGTAGAAAAAAAAAAACACACATTCAAAACACATTCGGTATAAAAAGGACAATTTTAGCTTGTGGGCAAGTGAAAAAAAAAGTGTTATATTATTAATACAATTAAATCTTATTTTGGATTTCTGTTCTTTGTCTCATATGTTTGAAGGTTTGTTTCAGTACTTGTAGTATCCAACCCTCAGATGAGACTCTGAGGTAAAAAAAAATGCCTCCAAAAAGCTGCTAGCTAATGCGTTCAAGGACTTGCACTTCTGTGGAAGACGATTTCTAATAAGGTTCGTGAACTATTGCTGAAAGGGTTGACAAACAAACAGACTCCTCAACATCTGCAGTGCCACAGCAGGCGCTTCCTGTGAAAACGGAGTCTATGAAGGGGCAGGCGGGAGATTATGAGGCTCACATTCTCAGGTGGCCCTAACTGACATGCAGAAAACAAACAAATATCCCAAGGTAAACTATAATGACCTGGAAAGGTTGGACTCGCCTTAGCAACAAGCATCCCAGAGGGAGAAGGCCAGGGAAGACCAACTCAATTAGTTACTGCCCTGATCCCCAAACTCTCCCAAACTCTTAGGTGAAGCTCATTTCCTGAAGTTATTGATTACTGGCTGGGGATCATCATGCCCTTGAATCGAAACGGGCGGCGAAGGTAAACCTTCACGCTGGGATTTACTTGGATGTATGTCCATAGGAGAAAACATGCTGTTCTTCTTCTAAATGTTCTGTTAGTTGTTCTAGTGCTTGCTTTGTTTTTCTCTGAACTGGCCCTCATCCTCTGTTCTTTTTTATTTTTTTTTTGTCTGTAATCGATACTAATGACAAAGGGAGGATTGCATTAGCACATTGGAACGTTTAAGGGTTTGGCCATGCAGGCAGACACTATCGAGTACTTTTAGTTAAAGTGGTTAAGTCAGATTTATCTAGATTATATTGTAGCATCAGCAGTAAAGTAGGTTGAAGAAAGAAAATCTCACAATGAGGTGCTTTTTATTTGAACAGGTGGATCAAAAGGGCAAGGGTAAGCGGTGGAAGGTTTAATCAAATACATACATTTCACAAAGATTGCAAAACACATTCCTGAGCAGACTTAATGACAAAACTGGACAAGACTAACACATAACACAAATCAAGGAATACGACAGCAACTTTAAATAATAAATGTAAACTAAATAAGAGGCTATCAGGGAGGTGCACAGCACCCTGGGAATCTGATTGATTCTAGAATGTTGATTCTGCATGAACTGAATCAGAGGAACTTGATGGCATCCAGTCTTTTGCATCTGGCCAAGCCACATGTCTATATGGATTTATCTGTGCAGATAAACTTTTCGAGAGTATTCTTTCCTTTATGCTAGTAATAGTGAAAGCTATAATAAAAAATAAGAGGTTTCATGTCTTCTGGTGTATGAAGCAAATATTCGTGTGGTATTAAAAGGTGATGGAGAAAAACAACTCAGGATCCTACAGGCCCACAGCTCTTACATTTTAATCAAAAAGCGTAAACCAAAATGTATAGCCTCCGGGCACTGGAAAGCATATTTCAATAATTAAGAAGGCCAACCAAACCATGCTTACTCCAGGCAAGCTATCGTTTTGTAACGTCTTCTACTTATGACCTCACGTAAAGACCAAAAGCACAGCAGACCAGCAGCTGTGGTCTTGGATCCTCAAAATCAAAATCTATATACCAGATCAACTGTCTATATATGTAACGTGTGCTTAAAAACTGAGTTTGAAGTTAGTTTGAATGCAAGAATGAAAGTGCTTTATTTGTGCACAGTGACAACCTATATTGACTAATGTCAATTGTCTAATGTCTAATGTCTTTTTCTTTTTCCTTCTTTTTGGTCTTTGATTTCACCATGGAGTCTTTGGAAATGGATCAGGAAACTGTATCACAGTATCAAAAACAAAATGTTTTATGAACCCATGTGAAGATGGTTGGTTTGGACCCTTCTTATCCTGCAGTTTCTGTCATAACTCAGTAAATTACATTGCTATATTCAGCAAACTGTCAGATTATTCATCCAAATATGAGTAAAACTGAATTTATGATTATTACTAATAAGATTAGTCCTGGTTCTTATTTCTTACATAAAACAAAATCCTAAACATATGAGTGAAATAACCTTTTCAGAAGTGATTAATAAACTCCTTTTCAGTGTTTGGTTGTGGCAAAGTTATTAAGATACTTTTTGCTCCTATGTAATTTTTTCTCTTTCAGAATCTGCTCCCTTGCCTGTGCTCTTTTTCAAGCAGCTATATGCAATTATTCTGTGATTTGTTTGGGCCACAAGACACCTCATATATCAAAACCTCATCTACACAAACCGCACAGTGATTAGGGGAGTGGAGCGCTAACCCGTACTCCACATTTGGCAGTAATGCAAACACCAAGAAGGGCACAGAATATTTCCATTCACATGCTACCACAATCATTTACTGATGGCATTTCAGATTAACCTCTTAAATTCCAAGGCCTTGATTTACTAAGGGTCCACATAATGATTTGTGTGACCAATCTATTAAATTACATGTGTAGTTAGTGGTTGTCTTGCAGATGAATTTACAAAGAATACTTTTACAAATGCTAAACATGCACCAAGAAAAAGGCAGGGAAAACAATATTTAAATGAGAATTACCAACGTTTGTGAGAAGGACAATGCTGTGGACAAAATGAGCAGATGATCACACTACTCCACTGCAGCTCTCTTAAGCTACCAGAACAAGGCGAGCAGAGCTCCAACTTGATCATTCCTTGATAGGAAAACTTATTTCCCATCAAGTCCGCAACAGAAAGCAGTATCTCTATCAGAAGTTGCATATCTACAGTTTGTACCAAACCAGCTGAACTGAAAAGCACTTTTGAGCAACTGCTTGACCACCTCACTGCTAATGAACCGAACCACTGCTGGAGATGTCCGTAACACAGCAGGGGCTGAACCTTGCCCTCTGTACTGCGAGGGTCTAGATGGGTCACTCCACCTGTCGCTGGACACAACAAGCAACTGGTCTGTGCCCTGTGTGGTCTGACACTGACCCCAATTTACCTGGCAAGACTAAAGGAAAATGGAATGCAGACAGTGAGGTCTTTGTACTGTCCAGCTAGACCACAATAAGACTGACAATTCTTAGAAGAAGAAAACAATGCAACAATGTCACAGAAGAAAACAATGCAATAAGAAGAAAACAATGAAAATAAGTGGACATAATGGATCTTTGCCAATGATGCACATTAAGGAAACATGTGCTTATGATTCCAGTGCGCATTGCCAGGTGGACAGGAATAGATACAGCCAGTTGCTCCAGTAACATTTGGGAACCCAGTAGCCATTTGGAAGGCATATTTCGATTTGTTCAGTGTGTTCTGAGTCCTGGGAAACCCACCCCTTCTGTGCACCATAACACAGAGCATCTGCTCTGTGAGATCCCAGCAATGATCCTGTGGCTAAGAAATGCAAAGTTGCTGGATGTTTCTAAATAAGTCACAGTCTAAAATGGCACTGCTAGATAAGCAATCATTATTTATTATTTATCATTTATTCTATTATTTGACATTTCAGTAATGTTTATTAAGTTTCAGAAAATCCATTTTTGTTTTTGTTTTGTCTTTTCAACAATGTTACTGCAGCCATGGTAAGACACACAAAATATTAGAACATTAAATAGAACTTCTCTTCTCTTAACTTAAAATCTAATTTAACCAATAGTAGTAACATTTCTCCCATAATTTACACAGACAGGCATTATGTTCAGTAAAATATCCCTTAATTTGCTGTGTACATGTTCTTCCTCTTATCCTTGTTTTCAAGTCTCTCATGAACATCATCGAGAAGAAGCCTGATCCAGGGCACCTCATGATGTGGTGTCTGATGAGGTCTGGGAAAAGTGCTTTTCTACAGGACAGAAGCTACAAACTCCAGGTACAAACTTTATTATTCCTGAACAAAATGAAGTGTCAACATTGCTATACAGCTGAGGGATCACTATCAGATTGGTTCCGCATCATAGCAGTTTTTGGTTTATTTTTTGCAGCATATTTTAATGACTTTGAAAAGTGTTCAAGTAAAAAAAATAATTAGCCAGACCAAAATCTTTGGACATTCTCCTATGTTAAACAGCCTGACTTACACCCTGCACACCATAATGGGGTATGATTGAAGCAAAAAAAGATATCACTGTGAAGCTGAAAATTCCCCAAGCACTTTTACAAATTAGATGAACATGATGTGCTTTGTAATACAAATGGAACAGCAATGCTTTAATGAGCCTAAATCGCATAAATCATCCAGGAGGACATGAAGGTCTTTGCTAAATGTCCCCCAAAAAAGAGATACCTAAGATTCCCACCTTAAACTGAAGCTGAGGCATCAAGGCAGTCATTCTCTTCGTACCTCTATGGAGCATTTAAATGTGCATTTTATCTTTTCCATCTCTTTATATATTACTATAACTCCTAATGCAATGGCTTGCCTACCTCTGAAACGTCTTTGGGGAAAATCTCTCTTTTTATTGCTCCTAATCTAAACGAACTCTGTTGACTCCTGTTTATATAACAAATTCATCACTTATATGTAAAATCTCTTTGTCACCCATCAACATGGGTAAAATCACAGAGTTGTCAACTAAAAAAAATCGGCACAGATTAAGAAATGGATTTTTAAAAAGGCGCTCACTTGACATTACGAGTACACATATTTAGAGTGATAGAACTGTGAAGCCATTCCCAAGAGCAAAGCCACAAAGGGAAACGTGCCTGATCTTTGCAAAATGTCCTTGGAGCTAAAAAAAAAAAAAAAAAAAAAATCATGTGATATGGTCAGATCAGACAAAAATTGTTTTTGCCGTGCACACCATTGTCACGATAAAAACGGACTGTCTGCAAAAAAAAGCATTTGATACCCACTGTCAGATATGTTGGTGGATCGTTGAGGTTTTACTGCTCGAGGTCCCAGAGGCTCTTGTGAAAATCAATGGCATAATGAATTCTACTAAATAGTCGGATATTTTAGCCCCAAATTTGCCTGCCTCTGCCAGAAGAATGAAACCTGGCTGTGGGAGGGACCTTTCAGCAGAATAATGAACACACATTAAACCCACATAAAAACCCACACAGAAATGATTGCAGGAACACAATCATTGCAAAAAAAAGTTTTTGCAACGGCTCCCTCTTTCTCCAGATTTGAACCAGATTGAAAATCATTTGAGAACTGAAAACCCAATAATATCAAGGGGCTGGAAATGTTCTGCATGGAGATGTGGTGTCACAATCTTTCATCACGTTTTGTTCAACCTTGGTATGAATCGCAGAAGATGGTTCAGTTCCACTATCCTTACCAGTGGAGGCTTTACCAAACATGAATCATATTTTGAAGTCTATTTTGTTTTCGAAAAATGATGTTACTAAAACTGTTTGTTTTTTACACACAGTGTAAACATATATGCATCTCATCAATGTGTTTGAGGTCAATATATCACTTGTGTAGTGTGTTTATTATATTTACTTCAGATGATCTTGCTAAAGGGTGCCCATAATCGTATGCACTACATGTTAGCTCATAACTAGAAAGCAGGCAGGTTTCTTAAGTTTATGATTAAAACAATAAATTTGCTATAGTGTAGTATACATCAAATGTTTTAAAATAGCATCTTGCCTTGCACACTACCTACGTGTTCAACTGCTGTGCTGATGGGAAAAATAAAGGGTGTGCCAAGAACACTTTTGATGCCAGGATCTAGTGGATCTAGTGATGGATCTGGTGGGGTATCCCTCTGATTTGGATCATGCATGGCTGATCTGCACTTACTCAATTACAGTGGGCATCTGTAATTTTTATGTGCATTTTTTTCTGTAATACCAAGAAATCATAAAAGGAAAAAGCTCACAACAGAATAAAGGGCAAAGGTCAAATTAGTCCAATACTGAAAGCAAAACTCAAGGTCTCATAAGACCTTGACTGCTTAGAAAATATCATTATGACATGCAAAATTTTATATGCTTGTAGCAAGTTATCAAAAAGCCAGCAAAACAAGCCTAATTGCACTCTTCCTGGAGCTCGTAGTCAATATGAGTTCTCTTTAATCAAGATCAAAAGGGTTACTATAAAAGCTGGTTACTCCCTGACTGGAACCAGTAGGTTCTGATGATAAAATCTTTAGAATTTTGGAAGTAGACTAGTGATAGATTTCGTCTTTTTTTGTGCAGTTTTCATGAATCATTTCTATGGCAAGGTTTATTTTTCACTTAAACATTAATTTCTTTCTTTGCAAAAGATTTTGTGTGCATGGAGGGCATTTTGGGTGACCATAAAATTAAAAAGCTGAAAAGACGAACGTGAAAGCCAGACTTCATGAGGAAGGAACACAACAGAGACACCATCAGCATTTGTTATTTGCAATGTATTGTCTGATTTTTTTTAAATATTTCTGAAACTACAAGTACATTAGATACACACTAGATCATTTCCTGAAATCAGAACATGGTATCAGCTGCTCTGGAGCATTTTTGAGATACGTCTTTACACCTGCTCTGCAGCAAATAACACTAATTACCAAACAGAAACACTGTGTAGTGAGCTTGCATTTTTTGAGAGGGATGGAAAAGGCTGTTTGTCACTGAAAGTGTTGATTGAGTTAGACTTGAAGGAGAAGGAACACCAAAGATAATGTGCAGCTTGTCACCTTTCCACTGTCAGCAGACTATCAGGCTTGGATGGGCACATTAGGCAGATACACAGTTGCTCACTTGCCTTGTAAAAGCTGACATCCTAACAAACCCTCTGTGTTCTCTTCAGAGCTGTTAGTGAGTATACACCACAGGAACCTGAGTGCATGACAGAAATGCAGGTTTAAATCAGGCTCTAACCAGTCATTTCACAGTTCACCAAAGCAACAATATGCTCTAAATGCTATAGAATAAAGCTAGAATAAATCCTGAGTAGAGTAAATCTCATTTAAAGATAATGGGGTTTCCCAGCTATACAAGTAATCAAGGACTAATATGAATCTGGCGACTGCAGGCACTGCCTTCCATGAGAGCTGGGGTGGAGACGCCTGTGAGACTGCAGGAGGTTGGAGAACATTGGGTTGGAGTTCTGGGTGGCCTCCATAAAAGGAAGAAGCCCCTTCTGAAGATGGACAGAGAGACAAATGAGAAGTACAAGAACTCTGAAGGAGTGGGGGAAGAGGAGGAGTGTGAGTAGTTTTATAATTAAGGAATAGTAAAGGAGTTTTACATGTGGTCTTTCTCCCAAACATTAAATGTACATGCGTGTTGAGCTTCTCTTTAAACTGTTTCTGTTTGCCAGGGTTATAAAACGATAAATTAATAATTTTATTCTGAAATGTCATAATTAGCATTTTAATGCTCTTAGCTCTTCGTTTTCCACTGGAGACGTGTCTCTCCTGGCACACAAACGTCATTAACTCCACCCCTCCTGAAACGGATCAATACGCATCGAGTTCACGTTGCTTCTGTAACCCCTTAACCATGTGAACTTCTTCAAGAAAAGTGTGTCTTTCACAAGCTGTTCTGCCTTGCTTAATAATTCATGTCTTCCTGGCAAATTATTGATTTATTTTTTTTTTTTAAGTGTGACTCAATTAAACTGAGTAAATAGATGAGCGTATCTCACCTGATGGCTCACATTAGCACAAGCAGTGAGCAGATGTGACATAGCTAGCAGTCATTAGCTGCTCATGCCTGGTGTTATGGTTATCACCCCCTCTCATTAATGGCTGATGGCCTCTAACACAGCGGCCCAACGGGCTTGCGGTGAGCTGCTTTAGGCAGCTGTGTTCAGAGTAGCATTTGTGAATGGTGCTCAAAACTCAAAAAGTGCTCCACACAAACACAACCACTTCATAGTTGGCTTTCATTAGCCTAAGATCCAACGGACCCTATCCAGCAGGCTTAGGGCCAGCAAAGTCTGAGATCAAAAATCTATGGGATAAGTGGTTAAGATAGTTTGATGTATATTTATAACAAGCACATAAAACACAAAGAAAAATGTTTGTATGGTATGGTAAAAAAAAAAAAAAAAAAAAAGTGTAAACACCATCAGATCTTGGCCTTCTTAATGGCTAGTGTTCTTTTTAAGTGAAGGGGATTTACAGAAAAGAAAATGGTCCAGTCATTGATTGCATTTCTTCCTCCATGCTTTCTCAAGGGCTCACAGTCCTTCCTGCATTAATCTGAGAGATTAGGTGATCTAAGCCAACCTGATCAGCAAGCACAGAGGAAATCTGAGTTCCACCATCCAGAGGAAAGCTGAGTTCCACCATCCAGAGGAAATCTGAGTTCCACCATCCAGAGGAAAGCTGAGTTCCAGCTGCCACCTCAGAGGAAGAGAGATTCTCCTCGCTGCACTTGCCTGATAATTAGAATCTTGCAGAAGGCAGTGTGACATCATTCCACCTGAAGTGTCTCTGCAGTGCCTCTTCTCACCTAATTCCATTTCCTTTTACCTCTCCCACTCCTCAACCAGCCACTTCTTTCTGCGAAAAAGTAAAGGAAAATGTGCGAATCTCCTATATCATCTCTGAAAGAGCTGAGAGACATTAGCATTTCACAGCCCGGCTCCACTGGATTGTGGGCCCTATTGGACGAGCCCTAATGGGTGACCCTGAGCGACACAGGTATCATCATGTCTGCTTATGACAGTGTGCCATGTTGTAATAGCACTCGCTATAGCCCAACTGCTAATTGATCGTTTCAGTCCCACATGTGGCATTCCACAATAGCGAAGCCCAGTGACCGTGAGAGAGTGCAAGGTGATACCAGCCTGGGCAGTCATTAAGAGCGCTGATGAGCTAACCGTGCTGGCCAAAGAGCTGGACTGCTTCTAATGGTCTCCATTATTGCCATAGAAACAGCGAGTAGGTGTCTGGGCCAAAAGGTTGTTTATGGTATCACTACATGTGCTCCTTTTACTTAATGAAACCTCTCACAGGGAAACTGAACCAGGCATTAATGCAGTGATGTGTGCAGAGGCAAACACAGGCCATACACACACACACACACACACACACACACACGAGTGCGCTCATGCACACTCACATGTACCTGCACACATATACACACACACACACACACACACGAGTGCACTCATGCACACTCACATGTACCTGCACACATTCACACACATTCACCTATAACCAGTAGAGGAATGATTGTCTGTCTTTTCCAAAAGCTTCATCAGCCATTCCATCAGTTCTTACTTTTTCCTCTGAGGATCCCTCTCCATAGAAGCCAAAGAAAACGAGCAAGAGATAATGCCTTTCAAGGTGCCGAAAGGGGAAGCACACACACACACATACACACACACACACACACAAAACAAATATACAGAAGAGAAGCAGCACCTTGTGGGGTGAGAGTACTTTAAACCCCATACCCAAACACTTCTGAAGATTCCCTCTGGTCCTGCAGCTCATCAGAAGCCAGGCTGGCTCTGTTCTTCACTGTCTCACAGTAGCCTCACTTCTGAGACACTTCTCTCCTTAAGAGATCTGCTGCTATCTACATTCGTCTTTAAAAAGGCAGTGCTCATTATGGCTGTATCCTGCAGGCTATGTGCTATGGATTTTTCCTAATGTAAACGTGCAGCCGTACTGTAGCTGGAAGGTGATGGAAGATATTGGGGGGGGAGGGTGTACTGGTTTTTTAGCAGGAGTCTTTCCTTGGTGTTTCTTACATGCCAAGGGAGATGCCTGCAGGTTCCTCTGGCTCAGCCAAGCTTCCTATCACAGAGACACAATGACGGAGTGAGGGAGGCAGACGAGAAGCTGACCTGACAAGTTAGAAAAGTGATGGGGGACAGAGAGAAAGAGAGAGAGAGAAAGAGAGAGAGAGAGAGAGAGATGAGTGAAGGCCCTGGAGGTTGGGCTACCAGTATGACAGGACACATTGAGCCTACAGTGAGGATGATCTGTGGGCAGGTTGGCTGCAGGCAAGACAGCTCTGCCAGGTTACTGAGCAACGTTCTTCCAAACACACATGCACACGCTCATGTGTGAGAGTACGCACACACACACACACACACACACACACACACACACACACACATACACACAAACACTAAAGCACAGAAGACACACACAGAGAAGTATTTCTTTCCTTGCCCCTTATTTTCTAAAACTCCCTTGAGCAAGTCAGTCATCCATAGCAGTGTGCAGAAAGAGAGAGAGAGAGAGAGAGAGAGAGAGAGGGAGAGGGAGAGAGAGAGGGAGAGGGAGAGGGAGAGAGAGGGAGAGTGAGTGGGAGAGTGAGGGAGAGAGAGAATCAGAATGACTGGCTTTGACTGTCTTTGCATGTCTATTCCACACAAACACAACCTCCCACTGAGTCACTTGAAGTCATTGACTTCTGGTCACAATATGAATCACAGTGATGCAAATCAATATTCACCCTCCAACACACAAAGCAAATATGTTGGGTATGAAGAGGTTCTGAAAAAGGCTGAACCAACCCCCATTCACATTTCAGCACTACATCAAAATCTAGATGATGTTACAGCAATGAAAATAAAAAAAAGATTTAATGACTTTAACTAAATATCATCTTCAAGCTATAGTGTCTATATTGTATGTTATTTTTGGTAAAAACAAAACAAAACAAACCAAATGTTATTCTTTGTGGCCTTCAGTTCTGTGATGTGTCCAAAAGATGAAGATGTATGTGAAATAAACTCTACTAACCCCAGTGTTTATTTATAATGATCCAAGACTTCCAAACCTAAAGAGAAAACATAAGGGGGTGTCTGAAGGAAAGAGAGTGATTGCTTTGGTACACCTGCTCCATGTCTGTCTCTAATGGTCCATACGTTTGGTGGTCAGTGAGAATGCACCACTGTTGGCATCACTGTTCTGTTCTGAGGTCACATCAGTCCTGTATTCCTTGTACACTGTGTCAGCCTTTAACAGCCTGTTTAATGAGTGACAGGGTTTTGAGCACAGGGCGAGGTGTTACCTCAATGTAATTCATGAAAGAGGCCACTGAGCAAGACGGATTTCCACTAAAAACAAGACAAGTTACCAATGAAAACAAAACACGTTTCCATCAATTCACAAACCTCTGCGCACCGTACATGAAACTGAGCAGCCTGTAGGCAGAGCTGTAGGCTGACTGCTGCTTATCCAGTGATCACCCAGGTGATTCTTCTGCTTTATGCTGTGAAGTCTGTTCTTTAGAGACACTGATGAATCGATTTTTTTGCCTGTTTCCACCCAATCTGTCTTATAGGCACAGAAGAGCATAACTTCTCCATGCTTCTCCCATCCATACTTTTCCATTGTTGTGGTGCGTTGCTTTTTGGTGCATTTCAGAGTTGAGCTAATTATAATTTAGAAGACATAAATGGCATGTTCCATAGTGAAATTCCCATGACAAATGTCAAACGATTTTGGTGGATATTTCAGCAGCTCACAGGGCCTTAGGTGTGGGAAGGAAGTGGGCTTACTAAAGGTTATAACTAATGATTTGTTCTCTTACTCACCACTGGTTTAACAACAGAGCTTGCAGGAGACTTAACTAATGAGTTATCCTCAGTTACTCTCCTAGATTTACCAACACTACTTCCAACAGGTTTAGCAGTGAAGCAACACGGCTATGCATGGCTCTATAGTGAAGTTGTCTCAAAGAAACAATGTTATTATAAAAAAAATAATTTATTGCATGTAAACGAGTTGCAAAGAAAAGTTCAATGTTTAGCTAATTTGGTGAGGATGTGATTGTGTTTATTTCTTCCTTATCTTACCAACAGTCAAGGGGTGTTTTTCCTGGGTCTTGATTAGAGAGTCAAGGCACATCACAAATATGAATGCAGTATATGGTGTAATGGCGTTATTCAAATGCAACAAACAATGGCTGCTTAATGAAGTGTGTCAGTGTTGGGAATAAGAGAGATTGATAAGTCCTTAAATGCTCTAAAATGAGTCCAGCTATTCAACCAAGCAAGCAGCTATTACTAAACATCTGATCCAATATTATTGGTTTTTATGCAGTTTTCTTATATAACATTTTCAAGCGAGCTCATACGGTAAAAACAGCTTTTTGTTAGGGAGAAGTAGTTATATGAGTCATATCAGACAGAGGAATGATATCCAGTTCATGCTGGTGCCTTAGTGAGTTCCCCTGTATTCGATTTAAGAGCTCCTGAATTAGGTCTTGTTTGTACTATTGTCTAAATATGCTCCACAGGATTTCTGCAGGAAGATGGTGTGTTAGATTAAGGTAATAAACACACCACCCATCAAACGACTCTTGTGAAATGCCACGTATCCAGGATTCCATAACTCTCTGTCTGCGTGGCACCTATGCTGATCTATAAATCAAAGCTGTGGAACACCTTCGAATAACTCAAGTGTGAGGGGCCCCATCGCTCCCAACTTTTATTAATTAAATTGGGGAAGTAATGGTGGAGATCATTTGCTTCCTCTTTGACCTAACACTGTTAAATCTGCAGATTGATGGCTCAATTTGCAGTGAGATAGCAGGGGAGGCCATTGCACTTCATTTGGGTTTTAAATCACTATTTCTTTGTGCAGCACGTTCCTGAAATCTATTCTAACCTGTCTTAACTACCCCTGTGCTATATATAGTGGGGCAGATCTACTGGGTGGGGGTTAAAAGTGCTAGGCTGAACATACTCGGAGCTGGAGGCCTGGGCCTTACAGTATTCTTGTTTGTTCCAACCCCCAGGTTTGTTCCAACCCCCAGGTTTGTTCCAACCCCCAGGTTTGCTACGTGTATTTAATTCAAGTTAGTTTGAAGATGCTAAAAGATAAACAGACGTATAAAACAGGTATAAAGAAAGAAAGAACAAAAATAGATGAAAAAAAGGAAAATCAATTAGTTCATAGCAAGGCTAATCAAACTGTTGCCCTTATTATGAGCTGAAATATAGATCCGGTTATGTCTGTCTCCTGTCCTATTAAAACACACCATTGATCTTTATCCAGACTTTTACAGTAAACCACTGCTTATACTCAGTTTCACTCCAGCAGTGACAATGAACTGGAGAGCTCCCAGAAGGCATGGTGAGAGAGAAAGAGGAAGGAATATATTTACACGTTTAAATGTGTGTATGCATGTGTGTGTGTGTGTGTGTGTGTGTGTGTGTGTGTGTGTGTGTGTGTGTGTGTGTGTGTGTGTGTGTGTGTGTGTGTGAATGATGGAAAAAGAGGCTTGGTGCAATAAGGTACAGAATAAACAATCAACAACCTGAGAACAACCCTAACCTGAACAGTTAGAATCAGGATAGTAAAAATGACTTCCAGTAAGACCACAAATGTACAAATGCACCATTTAATACATTAAATATATCTAAACTTAACATTAATTTGAAAAATAATATTAAGAATATTAATATCGTCACCGATAGAAGTTCTTCAGAGATTTAACCAACCATGTAATCCAGTGTTGGTTTATATCTAAACCATTCCCTGCATAACAGATCAATCTTCCTTGTGATTGTGCCTTGGTAAAAGCTTGTTACTTTTTTCCTTCAGTATCCATCAAGGCATAAACCTTATCCAGCCAGAGGAGACCAGGGTCCAGGCCAGAATCCAGGAAATATGGAACTTTGACTTAGAGTTGGACCCTGCAGCAATCCAGAACACTATTCTTTATCTGTGCTTCTGTCGCTTACCATTTTACTCACATACGCGCGTTCTCAGGCAGCCGTGAAGACTTCCACATCAGAGGAAGGAGGTGGTCACCCCTCGCTCAATACACACACACACGAAAACACAGAGAAGCCTCAGAACAGACTCTTCGTGTGAGGTAAAAAAAACCAAAAAAACATGTCAGAAGAAAGTTTGGCTCATCGTGTGTGACAGCACTGGTCCTTGAGTGTATCCGTCTGAGTCTTGAGAGGCCATAAGAACCAGCGAACGACCGGATGTAACCTCACTTACTTTTACTTCATTTCATGCATCCTTTCTTTTCGCTCATTTGTATCTTTGTTGAGTGCGAGGTTTGGCATTAACAGTGCAGGACGTCTTCCTTCAGCCATCGGAGCCGTTCACCTTCAGATAGACCCGCTTACGGTTCACTGAAGCACTTTCCTATGGGCGGATGGAGGGAACGCGTGCTGGATTGAAACGCCTGCTTAATCTCCTCTGCTTTTGATGTCTGACTGGCTTCGCAGTCCCGGGATCATGTGGCGGACTGTGCGCCAAGGTTAAACGTGGCACAGGGATGATAAATACCAGGAAATGGGCCGTGACTGCCTTCAGTCACTGCTGAGGTAAAGCATGCTAC
The DNA here is from genome assembly GCA_025802075.1 of Tenebrosternarchus preto. Taxonomy (NCBI): domain Eukaryota; kingdom Metazoa; phylum Chordata; class Actinopteri; order Gymnotiformes; family Apteronotidae; genus Tenebrosternarchus; species Tenebrosternarchus preto. The sequence goes on from JAOYMR010000024.1 coordinate 8,971,583, forward strand.
CCTGGCAACAACAGCGCAGAGGAAATCTTCAATTCAGGGTTGGGGGGAGTGAAACAGCCAACATGACTCTCTGTGATGAATGTGTGTTCGGTTGTTTTGAACTTTCCAGACAGATGCCTAGTGTCTTTCTACCTTGATGTAGGGTCTGGGAGGGGCCGGGAAAGAGCCTGGGAGGGTTTGTGAGAGGCCTGGGAGACCCTGGAAGGGTCTGGGAGGGGCCTGGGAGGACCTGATGGTGATTGTAAGACTCTCAGCATCACCTGGCCTTGTACAGCACTGGAAGGCAACTTGCTAAATTTTAAGCTCATGAAGAAGTAAAATTTGTCTCTTCATAGCACTTAGACCTTTGACCTTGGGCTAGATGAAAGGCCAGGTACAGAACACATATAAAACAACATGAACTAACATGAATTAAAACCAAATGTAAAAAAACATCTCTGGAACCTTCAGCAGATCAAGGAAGCCAGGTGGCCAGTAGCTGATCGAAAAAGAAGCCAGGCAGCCAATGGCTGATCAAAAAAGAAGCCAGGCAGCCAATGGCTGATCGAAAAGGAAGTCAGGCAGCCAATGGCTGATCGAAAAGGAAGTCAGGCAGCCAGTGGCTGATCGAAATGTAATTGTAATGAGCCTGCTAATGACATGAAGTAAGTGTGAGTAAAGATGTTATGTTTTATTGAGCACACACACACACAACAACACACAAAGGAGGTCCAAAAAAACAGTGCAAAAATACAAGCAGGGGCAGACAGCAGTTTTATAAACAGTCCAAGCACAAAAAAAGGGGCAAAACTGAGAATATAAAAAAAACTGTAAACAGGCTGAGTGACATTGGTAAGGCACCAGAGACTTTGCAAAGAACCCAGAAACAAGGAAGGCTGTTAAAGGGTTCAGGTAATATCCCTCAGGTGTGTACCAACGGTTAATGAGATCGGCAGGGCCTGCCAGAGAGCAGAGCAGGAGGCATGACAGCAATGAAAGAATCAGATCAGCGAACACTAAGACACTTCTGTTAGTTCTTTTAGTTCTTTTTTAATTTAGTGTTTTTTGTTTGTTTATTTAGTTCAAACTCTTTTCTGTATAACCTCAATGTGATATGTATTGCCAGGGGTCAAAAGTTCACCCTTCTGCCACATTCTTTTTCCTAAGAATGGACAGATGAGAAGGAAAGAAACCCTGGAGGTGGGCGTGATTAAAAGTGGAACGAAGGGAGAAAACCGAGAGCGGGAGGGTGGGATGATAAAGTTGTTGGACACGCTCTCCCTAATCTCACACTGCCAGTGGCTGATGGGCTGTCCGTCATATCCCTACATGCATTGCTGCTCGGTCAGATAAGTCACAGGCAGGAGGTTGAGGGCTGACAGGCACACCGCCACTTCAGGGCAGCCTTGCAGATCCCGTTAAGCTTGCACAGGGCTGTGTTATCAGCCAAAACTTAGCTGCAACTTCAAGAGCTCAGTTGGAGGTGTGTCAGCTGCAGATACCTGCTCCAGGGGCTTTGGTTCCTGTTTTTATCCATCTGTGCACCTTGACATCCCCTTGATAAAAGGGAGGAATTATAGAGAAGCAGTCAAAACTACAATTTGGCTTTAAATGTCAATAAAACAATTTACTGTACACAGGAGAGGAGAAAAGCACAGATGTATTCCAGCTGGTAGTGTTACAGCAGATGCTGTAATGTCCACATGCTTCAGGGCTTCTACAAGTAACAATAAACAGTCTGGCATTATCCGTAATGCCTGAAGCATCTCCACTATGTTCTGAAGCTTCATGAGACATGGGGTCAGAACAGATTAAAAAAAATCCTCTTCACGTGCACTTAGTTGCGCTATAATGAAGATGTGCAGCATCTCACACAGTTGCACCTTAATCAAAGAAAAAGCTGCCTGGCAGATCACTGGGAATCTGTTATCTAAAAGAGTATTGTTGCAAACATCCACAGACTGCTGTCTTCTGTGAGAACGATTGCAGTAGAGGTCATTTATCAATAACGATGTTTCAACTCCTGGTCGCAAACTGTTTACTCCTCTGTAGTTCCAACAGCACTCATACTCCACGACTTCTCGTTTAACAACCTTCATCTACAGCTCTGGCACATTATAAGAAAGTGGGATTCACAGCCATGCTCACACTCATGTGATGATGACTACAATGCTGTTTCAGACAGCTGTAAGGTTAATTTTAGAATATTTACTTGTTTTGTTTGCAAAACCAGGTTGTTAACAGAGTCTAGTGTTGTGCGTAACTGTGTATAGTGCAACCACAGGAATAATCTGGAAAGTTTGTGCACTGTCAGTGTCCATTTAAATCTCTTCCAATGTTCTGCTCCATGGTGCCCCATGGTCTCTCTCTTTCTCTTTCTCTCTCTGTCTCTGTCTCTCTGTCTGTCTCTCTCTCTCTCTCCACGTGTTCTCTTTTTTCCTCCTCCCTTTCCTCCCTTCTCTTCCAGTTTCTGATGACTTATTGATTACCCTTTGTGGTTTTGTCTGAAGTCTTTTAAGGCCCTCTCTCAGTCTGTCAGTCATGGCTGCTGAAGGGGTATTGTGGAGGCCGTTGCACCGTGGCCGTAATTGAAAGTGAGGCAGGGAGGTGTGCGTATAGTGGTGGGGGGGGCGGGGGGGGGGCGGGTGAGGATCGACGGGGCCAGATTGCCAGAGGAGAACCAGGAGCTGGTCAGGACAAACCTCACCAACCCCTTTACAATCACTCTGTGCCCGCATCTCAGAGCGTGACGCGTGGCAACATTAAAAGATCACAGGCCCACCTCAGAGAAATGCCGTCAAAGGCATTAAGCCTGAGAGCCATCCGTCAGCTGCTTCGGAGTCCTTTAATGGAGCTTGATGGAAAACCATTTCCCGCTCATACCACAGAAAAGGCAGTTAGACCGTTGAGAAGGGGCCGCATTAGATCTGGAAAAGGCAGTTGCTAATTAACTCAGCAATTAGCACTTGGCAGGAGAGTGTGCAGTCTGGTTGTAGCGCAAATGAGAACGTCACCCATCAGGAACCTCTGCCCTCTCAACTCCACCTCCACCTCCTCCCCCCCCCTCGTTAAACACACCTCAGGACTGCAGGAAGTGTCTTTTCTGAGCATCAAACTCCAGATATTGTTATGACAACATGTGAGGACATGCAAAGGGGGCATTAAAAGATCCTCGGAGCAGGTGTGGCTGAGGCCTTCAGAGGTGCTGGCTCTGTTGTTTACAAACTCTGCTCATTTCCACACTTGTGTGGAGTGAGAAGTTTTCTGAGAGCAGAACGTTTGTCAGTCTTTCTCTCTGACTGCCACAACCCTTTTTTCTTTAAAATACGAGCAAATTCCGAGCCCCATGTAGTGGATAAGGCCCTGTTGTTGACTGTTTCTCTCTCTCTCCCGTGATAACATCCTAACGTGTCATACCAGTCTGTTGAACGAGGAGGCTAGAGTGGGGTTGGGGGAGGGTGGGAGGCGGTTGGCAACACCATCCAGACAAACCACCCCCTTCTCACTCCATCACTGTTAACAAACCAGAGCTGGTGCAGGGCTTGAGAATGCATGTGGGCACTTTCTGTCTGACAAAAGGGGTCATTTTACCCGAGTCCCTTAGGTGTCTCCCATCCATATTCATCTGTCTCCATCCTGTCACTTCGCATGCCTGGGTGCTGACAGCTGATGTACATCCAGCCAAACACTAAACACCTCTCATAATGTGCTGAGGCAACACAAATGTGCTTTTGCCCTCAGACCTGGCTCTTTGTCAAAGGCACTGTGCTGCAACATTAACAGGACCAGTGTCAGCAGCAAGGCTTCTGCTCCCACTGTACATCTGTACATCTTCAACAGGGAAAAACTAACAGAAGTTCTTCAATGTGCGTTGGCCTAACAGGTTTGTGACATCAGAGATTCTGCGATCATCTTTCCATAATTTGTGGGCCCATGGCCACACACACACACACACACACACATATACAAATACACGTACACACACACATACACATTTGTTTTTTAATATCATCAGGATATTGGATCATACCAGAACCATGCATTGTGATGTAAACATATGTGAGGGTATGGAACTAGAAAATGAGCCTTTCAGTTTTAAACAATAAAATGTTGCTTTTTGAATGAACAGGACCCTTTAATGAACAGGACCCTTTAGTGAACAGGACCCTTTAGTGAACAGGACTCTTTAGTGAACAGGACCGTTTAGTGCCGCTGACACTACAGATGATCCTGGTGTTTTTCTCCTTTTTACCACATAAGCAGAAATTTTTCACACAAAGGATTGGAGGAGATGATCTGAGAGAGAGAGAGAGAGAGAGAGAGAGAGAGAGAGAGAGAGAGAGAGAGAGAGCAGCCAGCGTGAGCAGAGGTGGGGTGGCATCACTGGACCCTGTGTGGTGTGTCAGAGGCAGTGCCATCCTATTACCTGTGGTTGCTCTGTGTCCCCGGACATCAACCACAGACTGGGTTACCTCCAGACATAAAGCCCTGCCACAAAGTGTCTCTCCTGAGCCCAGCCCATTTAATGCTTTGGGTATATATTTCTGAGGCCTGGAAGTTCCCTTGCAAATTCCATTAATACGTCTGTGCTCTGTGGAGTCTGAGGGCAGAAAGGAATCCTGATATTGGGCTTTGTGTTTGATATTATGTATAATGACATTTGAGAACAGGGACTCTTTGGATATAAGCACAATAAAAGAACTTTGCATTGTAGGACTAAATGATTGGTTAATACCTGTGTGTAGAGACTACAAAGAGAGCACAGCTGTGTGAATGAGGTGTTTTTTTTTTTTTTGCAGTGTGAATGAGGTGGGGGGGTTTTGCAGTGTGAATGAGGTGGGGGTTTTTTTTTACAGTGTGAATGAGGTGGGGGTTTTTTTGCAGTGTGAATGAGGTGGGTTTTTTTTTAGCATTGTGAATGAATTGGGGTCTTTTTTAACAGTGTGAATGAGGTTGGGGATTTTT
>JAOYMR010000024.1:8996752-9013271 GCA_025802075.1 Tenebrosternarchus preto
ACACACACACACACACATTCTCTCTCTCTCTCTCTCTCTCTCTCTCTCTCTCTCTGTCTTTATCTCAAAAACATGAATACACAAAGTAGCATATATATATATATATATATATATATATATATATATATATATATATTTTTTCCCCTTCAGTCATATTGATGATGCATTTTGGTGCATATAGACAAATAATCCTGCTTGTCAGAAGCCTACAGTGTTGTACTTCCTTTTAAATTCTGAATCACAGTGTGTGTGGAGCATGTACTGTGGAAACAGACAGCTTCAGCTCTCCAATCAACTACTTAAGCCAACTGGGAGACAGGGAGAGAGTCACATCTCAGAGCTCTTCCTCCAAAGTAAGTAAAGTCTGATTTGGTACCTGTACTGCAGACTCACCAGACAGCCAGGCTCTGATCCACAGACCCCTACAGTGTTGGGGGTGGGGAGGGGAGGGGGGGGGCTAGTCTCTAACAGATGGCACTCCAGGTTGTAAGAAATGTGGGTGGGGACTTGTCAGCGTCGCTCTGGGTTCGGCTCTCGGCTGCGATCCTGAAGGTGTCGCTCGCACGGGTCTGATCGATGCGTCATGCCTAGAGGAAATGCAGTCAGAAGTGAAGCAGGAGCAAGAGCAGGAGGAAAAGAGGTCCACAGCGGGGATCTGAAACGTACTCGCTACTGCGGCTCTGATGACCCATGGGCAGAATATTCCACAGTGGTGGGGCAGGAACAACAGAACGGCTGATTAGACAGGAAAGAAGACTGCAGGAAACGGATCTAGGTGTCTGCTGTTAATGGCAGAGCTGCAGTTCATATAATCATATGACATTTTTCCTGTGACTAATGAGACTTTGGAGAGCTTGGTCATTTCATGCTTTGCAAGACAAGTGTGTAGCAATTATCACTATATGCTAGTGCTACCACAGTATGTGTAATGTGTGCAGACAGGACAAGGTTGGAGGTTCTAATGTAAAGTTACACCGTAACTCCATTAGCAGTGCCAGTGGATTATAGGTCCCATATTAACTTTCATTCATCTGCTCTTGGAAACTCTATAACCAGAGTGCACAGACTACCTGACTGTGCAAACTCCACACCGCCACACAGAGCTCACTCTGCTGAGTCTGATCCACACCTTTTGCATATCTAGTCTCTGGGGAACTTGACATTTTGTCAAAGGTTCATTTTAGCACCTAAGGCTGTTAAAGCAGTCCAGTCTAGAAAAGATTCTCTCTCTCTTTCTCTCTCTCTCACTCTCCCTCATTCTTTTTTTTGTCCTTGAATGTCATTTGTTTTGTATATTGTAATTGATTAATAATGTTTTTTGTAATCTCTCTCTCACTCTCCCACTGTCTTTCTCATTTTTTCTCTCTCTCTTTCTCTCTGTCTGTCTCTTATTAATTTCTCTCTCACTATTTTACTCTCTCTTTCACTCTCTCTCTCTCTTGCTTGCTCTCTCTCTCTCTCTCTTTCTCTCTCTCTCTCTCCTTCTCTCTCTCTCCCTCTCTCGCTGCCAAAAACATGTTTTTTTATTGGCATGAAGAAAATAGAGAAGTAGAAATAAATTGATAAATGAAATAAAAATATCAATAAACAGTAGACCTCTCTCCCTCCACAGTGAAGGTCATTGATGAATTAGCTAGCAGTGTTTCTTCACACAGAGGAGTTCAGAAGGGAAGAGCATAAACCTTCACAAAGCACGCAGGTTTTTACCACAGAGCTCCACGGTGGGCAAGCATTAGACAGCCTGACCTGCTCGGCAGGTAGGCAGAGAGAGCTGATACACTTGTTAAAGATTGCAGATAATGAAAATATGGAAATATATATTCCTCTTATTAATATTTAATGGAATGAAAGTCAAAGAATGCAAAAGGCTTTAGACCCAAAAGACCCAATTGCAGAAATAGTATCCTGGATTAATAATTGAACAAGTATCATTATTGATTCATAATTTTTTATTCTTTCTTATTCTTTCAAATTTTCTCTTCGCTTCTAATCTCAAAATGGCTCCCAACGAGGAACGCTCCAGTACGAAGACCCGTGCATTGACGCCAGTTCAGGGTTAGTCATCTGGATGTACGGTGGTTTAAATGGGTTCTTAATTTCCCACATCAGCACACTCTTCTCTTTCCTGTTGCATCATTGTCAAAGACACAGCTAACAGGGGATTAGTCCATATCTAGGATGCTGTTCCTCACAGACTTTTGACATGAAGTTATGCAAACAAAAGCATCTGTGTTCTTTTTATTTCTTCAGACTCTGAATAAATAACGCGTCATCTTGTGACTCTTTGTAAAACACCTCATTGCAATCAGAAACTGAAGTGTGTATTTCCAGTTCATAGGTTCAAAGCAAACATTGTTTAGTTCTACACTACAGTGACCCCTCCGATTTGCTATGGAAACTGCATGTTTAGAAGGATGCCTGAACTGCTGCGTATCCATCTTGTTAAACAGTGTCAGTCGCTGTTAGCTTCATATTTCCTCCAAATAGAAGAAGCCTACTACATGCACATTAGCCCTGGTCATTAAAACAGACATTTATGCATGGAATCTCAAGGGATGCAGCTAAAAGATTTGGCAGCTAGTTTTGTGTTGTTTTCATTTGCTTAAGTAAAGGCAGTGATGCTAAGTTATCCTGATAATGAAATACAGACCAGACAGCTCTCAGACAACCCTTCGAGAGGCAACGGTGAGACAGCGCAGTGCGTGAGGCTGCTGGAAGCGTCTGTTCAGTCAAGATAAACTTTACATCAAACCACACCACTGAAAGTCTCATATAAGAGAGGGAGAGAGAGAGAGAGAGAGAGAGAGAGAGAGAGAGAGAGAGAGAGAGGGACCATTGGGACAGCTGGAACAGAGGCTGCACTCTTTAACTCAAGTTTAATGACATCTGTGGCAAATTCTCAGTGATTTCTTGTAAAAACACATTTCCAGAATCTGAAACATGTATCCTTTTATTCATTAGCAAATCAAATTCTGATTCTCCTGATGCAAAAGAAAAATACCAGTATAATTGCCAATATAACGCTATGAGCTACTCCTTGGCTGAGGGCTACAAAAGAGGAAATGATGTGAATTAGATTAAAGTACTCTCTATTTCTGTTCCCTCATCTCCATCTCTCTTCATATGCATCTCCCAGTATTAAGCATAATAGAGACCTTTTCAGTGAGGTTGTGTCCATAAAAACATGACTACATGCATTTCATTGAAAATAAGTCAGAGTTGTTGTGGAGACCAGACTCTGTGTTTTCTTCTCATGAGATGAAGGACAGCAGTGAAGAAACTGCTGGTGAGGAATACAGGAGAGCAGAAATCATTTGCAGTTTGAAAGGCACGCTTCATTTCTCTTGATTTACTCAGAGTTACTGTTGGGTCTTACAGGAGCTCAGGCAGCAGCACCACCCTCCAGTGTGCACTGGAACACATAGTCCTAACCTGACCTTGTGCATCGGGAAAACGAACTCCTCTCCTGACCAGAGGCTATGGCAGATGCTGGAATCACTCTAGTGATATTAGCTTTGTTTGTTTGTTTAAGTCGTTGTTTAACATTCAGTTTTTTTGTTTGGTTGTTTGTTTTTGGTTTTTGTTTTTTTGCAGACTATGAGTACTTTATGAATGTTCTTAGACTGACCTCCTAGCTTTCTGGAAGAGGTACTCTCGTACACCCACTGACTGGATGACTCACTATATTCAGTAGGTTCCAGTACTTGAAATATGGATACACATCTGCACAGTATATAGTAGACTAGATATCTACATAATACCTAGATAAATAAATGTACACAAAGCAGTAAAAACAGCTTTGTGAAGATTATTGTTCCTGAATTATTCATGTAATTAGATAAGAGCACAGGTGGATTACTTCCAAGAATAATTATTTTAACTGCCTTTAGCAGATGAGAATGAATGTAATTATACAATTACTACTAGTCTAGCATGTACCACATTACTGTACAATATATGTTTGTTGTATAAACAATGTAAAGGACTTGCTAACATAAGTATCTACTGACTATTTACTAACTAGCTAGCTATGCAACATGAAAATCAATCACTGTGATGGGGCCGTCCCTCTGCTGGCAACTATGTGGCTGAACACGTGGAAGATTGTTTACGTTTGTGTTTATTTCCACATGTGGAAGATTGTTTACGTTTGTGTTTATATCCACATATGGAAGATTCTTTACGTTTGTGTTTATATCCACATGTGGAAGATTGTTTACGTTTGTGTTTATATCCACAAGTGGAAGATTGTTTACGTTTGTGTTTATATCCACACATGGAAGATTTGTGTTCATATCCAACACTTTTCTCACCTAGCATGCATTGTCTTTCCGTCAGCTCAATTTTTTGTCAAAATATGACTATTTTTTTCACACACTGCCATAAAATCCTAGGCTTTATCATGTTTATGTATCTTACCTTATTGAATTGTTATTTTAACATAATTATGTTATACATGTATTTATTGTAATATGGATGACTATTATTGTATTTATTGCATGTACCATCTCCTACAGATTTTATGTACTTGAGTTTTTCTAGTTCGCCTCTTGGCTTAGGCTTTCAGAGCATTTGTGCGTTTCTTTTTTCTTAATCAACTCAAGGGCGTTGCTCGAAAACTCAGTGACATTTTTCAAATAGTGCTTTGAAGTGGCATCTCTTTGATCTTCCTAGTGCTTTGCCTTTGATTTACGGCACATTCAATTTTGATCACATCCAGCATACGAAATATTACAGTATTATTTAAGACACGAGTAGTTAGGTTAGTTCACTTATTTGCAATCAGATTTTGAAAACAGGGTGTCATCTTCATCCAACCTCTTCATTAATGAAATATACAGAGTTCTATACACTCAAGGCCTGTAATGTGTCACATGCGAAGAACACAAGCAAGAAGCAAGCATGAGCATCCAGCTGAAATGTTTAATGAAAGTAACATAAAAGCACGTTAATTACAGCATAAGAATCCAGAATAACAATAATGACTGACAAGGTCATGACAAAACAGCATGGCTTATATAATGAGCAACAAAATGACATCACAACCCGGATGTCATAACGTATAATACGCTACTCCTGAAGGAGACGTGGCACAAAGACAAAATACAGAAACACACAGAGGAAAACATAAACACCAGCTTCAGCCACCAACGTCTAGCTGAGGATATCGACTGGGGAGGTACCATCACATAACAAATACTACAGGTTTACATTAAACACTTTAGTCCTACCAAATGTGGTCATGGACCAATCATCTGTACATGGATCCATTTGGCCAAACATGGGAACTGATAAAAAAAATAATATTTTGCCATTAATGTTTTGTATTAAAACTTTGAGAGAACGAGTTTTCATGCAGCACTTCCTTTGATTTTTAGTGGATCATAAACTCAGATGACAACTAACCCAGCGATGTGTGTGTTTTTAGTGGGGCTTATGTTCATAACTCACCTAATAAAAGCAGGTATCATAACTGTCCCAAGAACAAAGATCTACTACGAACCACATAGTCAGCAAACTGTGAGGCCTGACACAATCTACTTTTCTTTAGTTTGCTGGGAATGGCAACCCTCACAGGCTACAGCTAATCATAAGATTTCACAGTGCCGTCCCTAAGCAACACAGTGAGTTTTGCCTTATGTCTACATACTATAAAAACTAAATTATTAATATCAGATTAAAGTGCAAAATGTCAAATTAAATTCAAGGGTACTTACACCTACACTGCTGAAATACCCTCTCAAAAAGAAATTCATATTTACATAAATGGGGAGAGGCTCTTCTCAAGAGCAATGCTTATTTTCATCAGTGTCACGGTACATGTGGGAAATCAAACCAATGATTTTAGAACTGCTTGTACCGTACCATGATTGTGTTACCAGGTGAGTTACAGGAGGACTAAATTGCATTGAAATGCATTAATATATTAATAAATAATATTTTCTCTGTGTAAGCCAAATAAAGCCTTGGATTCAGTTTTCAGAGAACACAGCAATCAGGTACATTTAGTAAGTAAGTAAATAATTTATAAACCACATTTAAACCCAAAGGGACATGTATAACACTACATGAAAAGCACATATGTGAATACAGCACAAACAGGTCGAAAAATACAATCATATGTGCCTCATTTGAGAGTGCCATAAATAAATGAACAAATTAACAGCATATTTAAGCAAAGCTGTGATGTTTAATACTTGCAAATCCTTTATAATCCATGATTGGCTCTTGTCCTTGGCAACGCTTTACAGTTCCTGCTCGTTTCAGAGCCAATTTACCTCTGGTCTTGCTATTACTAAGTGAAAGGCAGGTTCGGTAGAGTTCACTTCAGGTGACGGTCCGGTCCAGAATATTCAAATCTTTGGTCCCACAAAATTCATTAACTACTTCAGTATTAGTTGCCAGCCATGCTGTTGACCTCCTGCATGTTGAGGTGCTGTGCCAAGACGTGAGGCTCCAGGTCCGATTAAAGCACTTGAGAAGCTTCTGTACAAATCAGTAAATGTTTCTGCCAGTGTAGCTGTCAGCCATGTCATTAGTAAGACCAATGGACCATGAAAAGCTCCACTTTTAGCCTTTAGAATAAATTATTTTGTTTTCATACTGTCTTTCTTCCATCATGTTAGTACAGATTAATTATTTTCTTATCCATCTATAAGAATTTGTCTGAAAACTCTTTTTCATGCACAAGACTTCCAGTTCTTAGAGCTCATACCTTATGGTCAGCATTATAAGATAATACTAGTATATTTATGTTTTCTTGGTAATATTAGACAAATCTGTGTCTACACCCTGGATAGTGTTTTTGATCTGGTCAGCTGGGATTCTTTATACTCTGAGTTTCTGTGGTCTGAAAAGGTGACTGGCATTGTAAACTTACCAGTGTGTTCTTGGTTTTTAACAACATACCAAGTCATTTATTTTGACACACAAGATCTGTTGTCAGTGGCACTGCTGGGTATCTGGTTGATTTATTCAGATTTCTGTGTTGTCATTGCCACAGCTTTTGTCCTCAGGCTGAAAGGCAACAGCAAACGACCTCGAATGTAAATGTGACATCAAGGATCAACTGCAAGACATTTCGAAGCTTGTTTTTGCATTAATTAATGACGCAAACACACATCTGATCAAAAGTCACAGTGTCCAATTACTTATGGTTCCCTTAAAAACGGAGAATGCATATAAGTATATATTTAATTCAGGTAGTGTAGATGTAAATCCTGTTATTAAAGCTGTCATTCTCACTTTAATCTTATTTAAAGGCATGGTTTCATATCAGAACCATTGTTCTAGCGTAGGGTTAGGGTAAACAAAATAAAATTGTGCCACTGTACAATCTCTGAGGAACTGCACTTTGTCATTTTAATATTTAATAGACTGCAAGATGCCACAAAAAAGTATATTTTTTAAGTTAAAAAAAACTGTATTACTGCGTGAATTTTCCAGTCTGTGACTTAATACGTCTGGGGGGAGCTGTCCGAGTGCTGAAACGGGTCACGAGCTTCTCTCACATTGTCCACAGTTTTTTTTTTTTTTTTTTTGGTTTGTTTGCTTTTGGTTTGTTTGCTAATTTGTTTTGTTTCAAATGCAGAAAGTAGTCAAGTATACTTTTTATTATGATCATGACTTTACAATTACACTGAGAGGTGGATCTTTGCACGGAACACAGAGAGAGAGAGAGAGAGAGAGAGAGAGAGAGAGAGAGAGAGTAGTGTGTCGGTTATAGAGCAGTTCCATAAGAGGCTCGGTACGATCGTCTAACATTCATTTCTGGTCGTCTCTCTCTGAGCATAGAAACAAAACGCAAACGTCTTGGAGCTATTTTTCGAAAGACTGGAGCTACCGAGGTGTTGGAAAAGTCGCCTTGTCTATAAACCCGGACTAGCATCTTCATACTATGGGATTCCAAAGCATCATCGAGACGCTCCTCATCGTACTGATTAGTGTTTTTACTTCGGCTTTGGGAGCGAGTAATTGTAAGTGCATATATATCATTGTTTAATATATTAACGTAAATTAAATATCGCTTGGATGGTACAGTGTAGTGTAATGTTTTTGTAAATATATGAACAAAAAGGATGGTAGAAATTCAGTTTGACGTTCCGCGGCAAGTAGCGCACCGAACCATATCCTCGCACGATAAGAACAGATACAAAATTAGGCTCAGTGGTTTCGCTTTTGAACGCGAGAGCAAACCAGAAATATCGTCTCTTGAGACGCGTCTTTACAAGAGAAAGTTATAAAGTCCCCAACAGGCAGTTATTACGTATTAAGAACTTTAACAAGAAAACTAATATCGGTGTTAACAGCATCTTAACTATTTGAGGATATGCACTTCGTTGCAATGATTGTTGTTCCGACGTTGTTGAGGAAATCACCCAAGACCGTTTCACAGTATTTCATTTGAGACGCGTGTGTTGAGAAAAAGAAAAACATATTAAGGGTTTTCTCCCACTGTACACATGTGGATGCTCGTCCTGAATACTGCTGGTTCTCAAAGTCCAGCCTCATTCACAAATCTCCACACTGTGGTCTCGAGGACTGTAGACCCAAACAGAACCAGGGCGGTTTAGTGGCTCACATCAGCCACAGCATGAGAAACATAAGTCTAGAACATATATGTCGGTAAAATTTGCAGTACTCGGTGATCATATATAGATCTAGCTTTGTTTCAGGCTTTGGCGTATTAGAATCTTTTTTCCCTTGGGTATCCGTTTAAGTTGCTGACAATTTTTAAATCAATCAGAAACCAGGTAAATTCTAAAGGCTGTCCAGTTCTGCGGGTTGCGTACATTGATTAGCTGGATGGACCGCTGCGTTTTTATTTCACGTCTCTTTCTCCTTCCCTCACTTTCTCACTCTTTCGCTCTACATCGCGCCGCGCGCGCACACACACACTCACACACACACACACACACACAGACAAACATAACAACCTGAGAACTCTGACTTTTATACACACGTTTATTATTTTGTTTAGTTATTTGTGGTGATGTCGAGCAGAAGGGAGGAGTGCACTAAACGGATAAGGGAACTGGTTTTCAAACGCATCTCTGCACGCAAAAGCTGTGCGTGTATATGTACGTACGTATGCATGTGTGTGGAGGGGGGACTTAACCTCTCCCCACATTATTCTCCTTCCCGTGCCTCGTTGAATGCCACTGACTCCAATCACTACAGCCGCTCTCTTGCCGTAGGGAAACACGAAGGATTGACAATATCGCTCCCCGCGCAGTATACTGGAAGCGCTTCTCTCTCTCGCTCTCTCTCTCTCTCTCTCTCTCTCTCTCTCTCTCTCTCTCTCTCTCTCTCATGTGTCTCGAGAACACAGGAGTAAGATTCTTACCAGGAGAAAAATAACTAAATCTAAAACCAGTTACACTTTGAAAACAGGCTTCCAAAGCGGATGTAAAACTAGGAAGTGTATGGATGTATTTATGAAGCCATACATATGAAGCCAATATCCAGCTGACCTTTGAGTACTTTAGGAAGACTGTGGGGAAGAAGTATCGCGAGGGAAAAAAAGATAGGTTGGTTTGAGCCAGGAGCGATTATCACGAAACGGATATTTTTGCATAATAACTGGATGGGAGTCAAAAAAACACTAGTGGCTTGTGTCAGTATGACTCTCAACTCTCTAAGTTTGCCTAAAACGATCATAAATCATTGATCGATATCGACTGTAGCATTAGTAACTGTATTGTGCTGTGTGTATAACGTGGTGTTATAACATCCCGAGATCCTTCGTGGGTAATTGAATTCAGTCAGGTGTGTTAGAGCCGGGATCTGAAGACTTTTCGTAAACGCTTAAATAAAATCCCTAAAACAAACACTAATAAAAGACAACAGACTAATAAAAGATAACATTTCGCCAAGTGCAGCGTGTTAACAGGTAGCATATCTAGCTGGTTTGGGCTCAACTGTTAAAAATTTGACCCATTTTATGTTTGCTTACTGTAGTGCGAATACTGGAGTAGCTCGTGAGGTATTGCTTCTTAGTTTACAAATATTGACGTATATATTTGCTTTTTGTTCTTCCTCTATCGTAGTGTAGTTTTTTTTTTTTTTTGTCTGATTCTGTCCATTCTAGCTTGTTAGAGGGAATCAAACAACTGCGCCAGGAATTGGGTCTTGAGGGCAGGAATGTACAATATGATATGTCAGGTGACCTCTGTGTTTAACCTCCGACGAGCGGACAATTGCTAAAGAGAGAGGCGACAGTTCAAGGTGGAGAGTGAATTGTGATGGTGGGTCGTGGAGTGTTCATTTAAAAAAAAGAAAGAAAAAAGGCTGGGTCTTTGAGAAAAGAGGCACTGATGGCTGCTGGTGTGACTTAAAAAGAGAGTTTTTTTCAGAATCTAAAGCGATGTGCATAAAATGATCAGCCTTGCCAAACATTAATATTCTTTTGATTCATTTTCCTTTGATTCAATCTCTTCTGATTCATTTCCTTTTGATTATTACCATATACATTAACACCTGCGCGAGGCTGTCAGAAAAAAAACTGAACAGATGTCTATTAGCTCACAGCTGTTCCAGCACTAAAGCTTCTCTGTCAGATGGACTGAGCACATCTTCCAGCCAAATGGGTTTGTCTCTGTTTCAGTGTGTTTGGAGGTCTGAGTGGCTGATAGCACATCAAGTTCATTTGCTCTGAAGCAGCACGCGTGGTGTGACTTAAAACAAGCTCAGTCTAGAAGGTTATGTTGCAGACAAGTTGGATTCAGATAGGTTTTGATATCAGTATCACCTCATTAAAAAAAACTGGCACAACATAAATTTAAAAGAACCTCAAAGCAGATATTTAAAAAAATGTTAAGTTCTCAGGCTCCATAGGAAGGTGCTTAATTATCTAAAATAATCAAGATTCCTGGATGACTCCATGTTTTCATCTCATGCCCAGTGATCTATCCATCCCAGGGTGTCTCCTGAGATTCCTGAGCTACCATCATCTGTAATTACAGATTTCTCTCAGACACTATCAATGCACTACAATGGAACCGAGACAAGACACTTTCAGACGAGGGATAATGATGTGAGCCACAGAACAACAGAACAAGCCAACTGCAGCCTCTGTAGCCCCTTGCACACAGAAATCTGGTTTTAATTTTGAAGTACAATGATCAATCTGTACAAAAATATTGTTTTTACAGTGAAGGTCTTCTGTGTTGTCTGCTGTACCTCACTGGTCCATCCCAGGAAGCAGGCCAGCACGCATAAATAATGACACTCATACAGGCATTATTCTAATTATTCTAAAAGCTGCAGCAAACATTTGAAGTTTTGTTTTTCCGATGGTATTTCTGCACAAGTTTTAAGGATATTTATTAGTGTCTGCAGTTCATCACATCCAAACCTTTTTTTGTCTTTCTAGACAGACATTTATGCAAAAACAAGTTTAAAAAAAACAATTAAAAATCCCCCACAACATAAACAAATATCATTTACATTCAGAATAAGGCTTTTTAAATGACCTCCATACCCAACATACAGAATCCCTGGGAAGGTGCCTAATTAAGTAAATCTGTCGATCATGGTGCTGTGTGTTCCTGTGACAGCTGATCCATCCATCCCCATGTGTCTCCTGAGATGCCTGGGCTGCCTCCAGCTGTAATTACAGATTTGTCTGAGAAAAGCTCCAGCAAAGACCTTGAACCTGAAACAACGCACCAAAAATGGAAATGAGAAAAGACATTGTTTCCATGTGGGACCACAGGGTATTCGGTAGTCTTATGCACTGTTGGCTTATGATGCAAACAGCTAAATAACAACAGGACAGTTAAATCTGAACACTTCTTTCACACAAACACACACACCAAAGCAATGAGATTTCTGGAAATCTGCTGTATTTCACTACCATGACTACTAGTCACCAGATGCCAGAGAATCAGTCATGACTCAGCTCAGTCCAAAAAACTGGTGTGTGCTACAGTGCATTTTGCTCTCTAAATTGTCTGTTTGTTTGTTTGTTTGTTTAGCTTTTATGTGCTTCTCCTGTGATCAGTTTTGAGCACATTAATGATCATGGGATATAGTTCGTGGTTTCTAAATATTCTTTTGGTTTCTTGAAGAGAGAGTGCTGAAAATAGCAAACAAACTAGCATGACATTTTACATTTGTTTTTAATACTACAGTTAAATTGTATGAAATTAGAATAACACATCATTGAAAGTATACCATATTATTACCCATAATTACTATATTAATGTAGTCTTACCCCATGTCTGTTGGTTCAACTGTTTTGAACAGCAATCCATTCCTGAATACCCCAGACTACTATCTGAATCACAACACAAAAAATCAGAGCCAGAACGAATCACATATTCCAATGGATTCATAGTGCGAGTGAGTATTGCTCATCGTAAGAGTAGCAACCTAAAGCTGCCAGTTTTCTTGCATGTTCTG
The DNA here is from genome assembly GCA_025802075.1 of Tenebrosternarchus preto. Taxonomy (NCBI): domain Eukaryota; kingdom Metazoa; phylum Chordata; class Actinopteri; order Gymnotiformes; family Apteronotidae; genus Tenebrosternarchus; species Tenebrosternarchus preto. The sequence continues at coordinate 9,009,158 of JAOYMR010000024.1, forward strand.
GGTCGCATCAATCAAGAAAGGTTAGTAGTATGTAACAGCCAAATCACAGCTTGCATGTATTTTAAAATTTTCCTGTATTTATTTACCCCCTTTGAAAGCTATTTGAATAAAGACATGAACTGCAACGTGGCCCACACTTTGAAAAAACGTCTAGAAAGACGATAAGTTGATAAGTTTTGACTCATTTATTTCGTATGGTTTAAGGGAATGTAGTATGTACCTGTTATAATGTCTGAATCAGTTAAACTCTGCAAGCAGTGTTTATTTTTGCCTTTATGCTGAGTTGCACAGAAATACACTTTTCCATTCACTGCCTGGTGTTTCTATACATCTGAATCAGGAGAACTGTCAGTTATCCCCACAGGTCACATTAATATTCATATTAATTCATAATAAAATTGTCCATCATGCACTCGTGTGCAGTTACATTACAAAAATGGTTAAATGGTTTTTTATTCTCAGATGGCACACTCTTACATACTCTAGTAAAATGAACAGCACTTGTGATGTCATAGAAAAGCTTGTTTTATTAATAGCTGATTCATATTCATATTGGATGGGTTTCCTTTATGTGGCTTGATTCACCTAGTCTTGTCTCAGTAGTGAAATGATCAGAGATTGTTCAGTTGAAACAATCTGTTGTAAAATCTTCTCTTTTTATGGAGCACGTGCAAGAATGACATCACAGTCACTTACTGACTGTAGACTGCGAAATTCTATAATTGTTTCTTTGCCACATCTCAGGCTTCGTATTATTTATTTACCTAAGATTTAATAATTATATCTACACATCCCTGTATGCATAAACATTAAGACATGAACAATACAGAAATTGTAATTTGATAAATAAATCACATAAGTCAAAACCATAGGATGGTAACCAATGGTAACATGAACAAACACAAAGTCATTCTCTTCAGCTTCTCACTCTGATGTTTGTGTTGTGATTTATCTAATGGAGCCTCTATTCTCCAGTATCAGGACTAAATCATGCTCCTCCTGTTTCCTGCTCAGGCTCGTTTGACTGTAGACCACATCCAGGTTCCAGCAGGCAGGACTGGATCTCCTGTGTCTGTTGAACACCTGTAGACAGCGTAGTAGCACAGGGACAGCTTTACAAATGTCTACTGGGTCCATTCAATAGTGACTTGTGTAACTTAGACATGCTAACTTAGGCTTGTACATTAGAGGATCTCTATTAAGGATCATCAGAATCTATTTTTAAAAAGAACATTATACCAATTATAAATGAATAAAGACATCCTTAAAAGGGAGATTGTAAAGGTGTTCTCATTAAAACGTGTTCGAAATGTATTCAGTAAACTCTCAAAAATTGGAATGAATTCCAGGCATAAGTAAACTGGTCAATTTTACATAATATCCAAACCAGTACAAACCAGTATAATGCATAAACCCAACCTGGTTTTTTGGTCTGTGCATTTTTTTGTGCTCTTGTACATGTGAGCAGGTTGGATTGTGGTCCGTGCATGTCTGAATGTTAGCTGACCTTGACACCAGCACAACACCACGGCACTGCACCTTTTCTAATTGGACAGACTGTAAGCAGTTCCCTTTTGACAGAGACCTTCTGCTCTCAGGGATCTGAGTTATGCGGGAACATGCTTCATCACACAGCTGGCTGAGCAAGGAGCACATGAACACGTCCCCAGAACAGTTTCCCCAGTCACTGTTCAGTCGTGGTGAAGCCCTTGGGTGATGCCAGTACTCCTTTGGCAGGTGGGCATTCAAAGTTTTTACCCTCAGTGTCCCTTAGTGCCTTCATTGGAATGGACAGTTTTGCATTACAGCAAAAACTATGAGCCTTAGTCCTCTCAGTATGTATGAATCACCTCACATCTCAAGGAAGAGTACACCAGGTGGCATGGTTCTGTCAGTTTGTAGTTTAAAAACAGAGTACATTAGCAGAGTTCTTCATATCACTAGTCTCCAGTCCACACTCAGTCCTCCTCGGTACACTGGTCCTTTAGTGCTGGGTTCAGGGTCTGGTGACTAAAACTCTCAAGATGTTCTACTGGTTCTTTTTTATTTAGAAGGTAAAAGGGGGATATTTGCTATACTGGCTTTTGTCAGGGTTGACTGGAGTAATGTCTTTATAGTTGTATGCATCGATAAACTAATAGATAGGAACTATGGAACTTGGTCAAAGAAACAAAATCACTCTATAATGAGTCACATAAATTTTCATCTTTCTATATGTAAAGAGACATCGTTGACAGTTTTAGAGAAAAACAAACAGGTTTCCAGGTGTGGCAAGTGACTTTTTTGGCTCTGGAGATGCACACACTTAAATGGACCCAAGCCTTATTGTTCAACCCCATGAGATACCAGAGCACACGCATCAATTTCCTTTATCACTCCAGATGCCTGGAGACATTTTCTTATACACACTCAGAGGCAGTTTAATAGCTTTTGTCGTGAGGCTTAATTGTCTTATCTGCTCTCGCTGCAGAAATCTCACAGCCTGAAAGGCAGCAGACTGTGTTTCTAGAACTGTTGTAGTGACTGTATGGTATCATGACATGGTCACTCACAGAATTTCTATCGAAGATCTGCCATCGGTGACAAAACGGAGCAGAAATCCCATCGTGAGACAGAAGTAGCAAAGATATCTGTTATAACCATGTTTTCTACAGAGTGTGTTGCAGGCCTGATGTATGTTCATTCATTATCAGGAAAATACATGCATGGTGCAGTACTAATTGATACAATCGTTTGCAGCAAACCTTCACTGTAATACTGCAAAACTGCACACATGCATTTCTGGGGTGGAGGATAGACGAGCTTGAGATCTCATTTGCAGGAAGAAACCTGTCTGCCACACACGGAAGAACTCATATGACATCACCCACACCGTGTTTAAGTGTGCAGTGACAGTGCTATTTGCAGGTGCTTTGCAGATTCATATGGTACAAACTGGAGCATCAGTCTCACTGGCTTTTCACTGTTTGATTTCCCCTGGTGAGGTTGCACTTTGCAAGACTTGACAAAGTTTAGCAAATAAGGTAGAGTTGCACTGGAACGCAATTTCCAACTTGTGATGGTCTCTCAAGCATTATTTTGTTATGGTTTACCATCTTCATATGTAATTTACTCAGTTGTTTTGCATAGGTTTGAATATCTACATGCTTTATATGTAAGGTGTCAAATTTAACAGCCTACTGTCTTAGAATTTATTATATCGTATTCATTGCATAAGGCCGCCTGTCATATGTAACTGCAATGTGCACATTTGTATTATATCTGAGTTTATTACACTGTGACTTGTTTAGATTCTGAAGGGTGCTTTTATTTGCTTGTATTCCTGTACCAGTAAATACAGCCTTATTGCACAGCCTTATTCACAAATATATATATATATATATATATATATATATATAGAGAGAGAGAGAGAGAGAGAGAGAGAGAGAGAGAGGATAGATAGATAGATAGATAGATAGATAGATAGATAGATAGAGAGAGAGAGAGAGAGAGAGAGAGAGAGAGAGGATAGATAGATAGATAGATAGATAGATAGATAGATAGAGAGAGAGAGAGAGAGAGAGAGAGAGAGGGGAAGAAATAGTGCTTTTCCTGACTGTACATTGTGAAAAACTTCATTTTTAATTCACTGGTGCTCTTCATCTGAAATCTTTTAATTTACTATTTAAAATTTTGTGAGCTCAAAACGGAGCCAAGCTTCTTACTGCTTAACCAAGTCAGCAGTGGTTACTGCTTCTGTGAGTGCCACTTCCATCATCAGCAGTATCCAGACATCCAAATTCAATCAATTTGTCTAGCTGAGAGCATTTCAGCGTCCATGTCTGTGAGCTGACTGTTACTTCAGCCTGTGCGCTGTGCCAGGAACATAGCTAGAACATAATCCACTGTGTTTCAGTGGTAGTAATAGCTTAGCGTATCTCCTCTCAGTTTGTCACTAGAAAAGACGACCTTTTTTTATATACTAGACATTTGAAAAAATTCTTACAGCTGTCCTGTACTCTGATTACTCGAAGCCAGAACTTTATTTATACTACTGCCTTCATTGCAACGAAGGTGACTGAACCACGCAAAGGGGGATCAGGAATGGACGGAGGGGTGGTGGGGGGGCACAGGA
>JAOYMR010000024.1:9014345-9035303 GCA_025802075.1 Tenebrosternarchus preto
GGGGGGGGGGGGGGGGGCCCCCGGGGGGGGGGGGGGGGGGGGGGGGGGGGGGGGGGGCGCCCCCCAAGGAGGGGAATGAGGAGGGGGGTGCAGGGCCATTGATGAGGCCCCAACCCATCTCCCAGATGTAGATCAAAGCTGGCAGACGGGGGGGGTTTAGACAGATTAAAGCCAGGCGAAGGACAAACAAAATCCTCCCAAGTTTTAATGAGGGAAAATTAAGCCTGCAGTGGAGCATCAGATGAATGCAAACAAACAAAAACGACTGCCAAACAAAACTTGCTTAAGAAAGAAAGAAAGAAAAAAGAGAGAAAGAAAGACAGAATGAATGAAATAGCGCTTTCTCCCTCTCGCCACTGTGTTTACCACCTTTGTTTTAATGCCAAACATTTCAGGGCAGACTGAGCACTAAACAGAAACAGAGCAGGAGAGACTGGACCAGGAGAGACTGGATCAGAGTTAGGCTCTCTTTTTCTCTGACACACATGCTGTAGTTTCCTCACGGCCCTGGTGACTTCAGAGCTGCTGTTTTTCTTTTTCTTACTGTCCCCCAGAAAGTAATATTTGGCAGAGCTTTGTTGTATGATTGTGAATGATTATGAATTAAAAATAGCAAAACTGACCAGTGCTGGAATTCCCAACTGCTTCTCCATTTCCTTAAAAATGAAGATACATGGACATTTAATTCCTCCAAAAGGTTCCTAATTCAATCTCACGTACTATTAATATTTACTATTTACAGTAATGGAGCCACAACAGAACCAGAATGACAGAGGATGCTAAATCACCCACACCATTGTCTTTTATCCACATGCTTTCTTGAACCACTTACGCAACTACTAACATTGAATGGACTAAGCTTCAGTTCTAATAGGCTTTACCCAGTCTTGGTTATCCTATTACAGAAAAGCTCATGTGTATACAGGGCCACTGCTGATCTGTGGGGTGACTGATGGAAACGCTGCCCCAAGCCCAGTAATCACCCATTAATCCCTGTCGCTAATCATAGTAATCGTGGGAGCACATCACATGAGTGAACAGTCCTGAGAGGTATAAATGGCTCATAGGTGTGTGGCAGTGATGGTGTGTTTTAATAAGAGTGTTTGACATATGTGATATGTGATGCACACCAAGGGTTTAGGATTGAGTTTGATATTGGGAGGGACACACATTTGAGTTTGATAATAGAAGGGATACATTTGAGTTTGATATTGGGAGGGACACACATTTGACACACTTATTTATTAGACAAATATAACCCTAACCTTATTTTATCATAAAATATATTATATTTCAGACAAAGTAATACTGCACTTGCATAGGTGATTAGCTATGTTTATTTGGGCTTTGCTTTATGTGCAAAATGCTTGATACAGTCACAAACTTAATAAATCATTATTTTCATCACTAATCCACTTTATACCTCACCTCACTCCCTTTCTCTGCCACTCCTCTCTCTCTATACTAACATTCTCCTAATAAGACAATACATGATATTTAAAATAATATAAAACTAGGCTGGTTAATGACTGATTACGTCATGGTCTTATATTTGTGTGTAAGACCAGTTGTCTTCTTATTATAACGCTACTCTTCTTAAAAAAAACACCAGTAACGTTGTGTCATGTGATGTTTTTTTTTCTTTTCTTCCCTTTTTTTTTGGGGGGGGGGGTGACATTATGCTGAAATGAGATTACTAAACAATGTATGTTAGCAATGAGATAACTCGAGATAGCTCGCGTTCATAGCTATAATTAGGCGCTATTGCTGTTCCCTCGTTACTGACCTAAAGCTCAGAGCTGGTGAAAGTTAACTTAATTTACTCTCTGATGAGGCCTCATGGGCCACTGAAACTGGTGATTAGAATATATTGTTGAACAGGAACAGTAAGAAAAGCTAAAAGAAGAACAAGAGCTCTGCCACTAAAATGCGTTAACTCTCTTTCGCTTTTAAAATTAAAGTTTTTTTCCAGGTTTCTGGTTTTTTGGGGGTTGGACAACGACAGCAGTTTTTTATTTATTTATTTATTTGTTAGTTAGTTTTTGTTAGTTTTTTTGGGGGGGGAGGGGGGCATGCCCCACATCCCCTGTGCTTCCTACGCCAATGCTGTACACATCCTCACATTCTATGAGCCATTCAAACATGTTTTTAATATGTATTCAGCATGTTTTTGCTAAGCATTTAGCATGTTTTTAGCATGTGCCGAATCGTGTTCTTTTCTTTCCATCTGCCATTTCAATCCTCTTTCCTTTTCCAGTTCTTTCTTGTCCCTGTTCCCACTCTTTTGTCCTCTTGACTCTCCATGATTGTTGCCGTGGCGATCTATGCTCTCTCTGATGGGCCAGAACGAGTGTGAAGGTGCATGGCAATAATGACTGACCTTTTGAATAATGACTGTGAAAGGCAGGGCAGGACGAGGGGCCCTTTCACAGTACCCCTCCTGCGGGGGCCCCAGTCCAGAACAGGCTCTCCACCTGAGCTTTAGAATAGCCTGATGCCACTTAATAGCCATCATCAGGGCACTTCAAATGCTGCCAGCACTCTGCATTCTGGCTGGCGTTAGAAAAATATAATTATGCCTTCGTCAGTGGGCACGCTCTCAACTGGTTGAACACTGTGTCATTCACAGTAGAGTTTCTGCAGTAATTTAATGTGAGAACGTGTATGTTTGTGTGTTTGTGTGTGTGTGTGTGAGAGAGAGAGAGAGAGAGAGAGAGAGAAAGAGAGAGAAGAGTGTATTTAGCATGCAAGATGGTGGGAGGATAATTTGTTGAGATGTAAATTTGTGGTTTGCAATAAAATGTGAAAAGGTCTATTAGTGGCTTCTTCTGGAATGAAGTGTTGAGGAGGAGTGATATATGGTATTAACTGAGCATATGGACTGAAAATGTCTTTAAAGAAAAAGTTCAAAGAGAAACTTTCAATTACAGATGCTAAAAAAAAGAGCTACAAAGGCAGGTGGGGGGGTCCATTCCTACAGGCTGCCAACCATGGTCACATCCAGATTTCCAGAAGTCCTTATGCTTTCTCTCATAAAAGAATGTTCTAGAATGTATTATCTATGATCTAGAATCTGTTGTCCTAACGATGTGAAATAATTAGCGTTAAGCTAATGAACGGTAAAGTAATAGAAGTACTTACATTTTCAATTCATCTCTGCAGTTCATCTATGCAGATCCCCATTTCGTGGAAATTAGTCTTGATTGAAGTTTTAAGTTAATTTGAAGCCAACCAGATAATTCCTTAACAAATGATTCGTACTGTTTGTTGGATAGTATAGTACTGTAGACTTACAACCGGTTGTATATTGTTTGGAGGATTCAGCACTTTATCTCACATCTATGCTTCTAATAATTAGGCATCTATGCCTAGGTTTTATATGTTCTGTAACATCTATGAACACCAGACAGCCCACTGGGAAATTAGATTTGTTCACTGAAATATCCTGCAAGAAAATTTCCTACAGCTCATAACATTTATCGGGTGACTGCAAGCAATAAGGTTTCTTATTAATTTATTTCCTTCCACAATGATCAGCTAACAAACAAACAAACAAAAAACAGAAGACTTGTGATAAGGACCCAGCTATAATGAAGAGTATTTTAAATACTGCAAATGCTGCCATGTAGAGGCATGTAAAGTTATTACATATTGCTATCTTTGGGCTCTAATGTTTGTTTGCAGTTTAATGTCAGTATAGCGTTCATTTTTAAGCAGAGATACAGAGTGAGTTTTGAAACAACATGTGCAGGAAGAAGAGGAAGTAGCAGCCGCGTAACCTGAAAGCGCGGAGAGCCCTGCTAACTCGGGTTACACCGCAGCTTGATCACAGCCATGAGTCCCTCACACCGTGTGCTCCAACCTTTTCATTAGAGGCAAACAGGATGAGTGTGTGTGTGGGAGAGTAACAGACTGAGTGTATGTGATTACATATGTGTGGGTGACAGAGAAGCGAAGAGAAAGATGGAGAGAGAGAGAGGAAGAGAGATAGAGAGAGAGGAAAAGAGAGAGAGAGAGAGAGAGAGAGAGGGAGATGAAGCAGTTCAATACTGAATGATTGTCAGGCAAACATTGAAAAATTCAAAGTCTACCTACATAGGGATATATTCTTACTCTGCACCATAGAAAGTACTGCAAAGTGCTTACTGCCCTGAAACAGGAGAGAACATCAGATTGCTTCCTGAGCACAGCTAATGGGTCCCTAACCTGCTGTTCGGTCTGTTGTTTTTCTCGCTCTGTGAGCATATTTTTGAGATCCAGGTCTAATGTGTGTGGTCTGCATGAACCAGGTTCATTAGGCCAGTTCATCGCGCGATGCTAAAATGAAATGCTGCAGAAGGATAATGTGTGTTTAAGAATAGCACCTTCACTCTGCCTGAAAGGCATTTATCAGGCACCTCCCAAAGAGTGATCAGCACAAGGGCACAATCTTGTCCTCACTCTATCACAGGAGTTACATCGTTTGATACTGATTGAATGATATTGTATTATAGTTATATGCACACTGTGAAAGTCTAGATGAATGAAAGGCCATCCTAAGCAAAACTGAAACACCATTAATTCAACTGCAATGGCTACAGGGCGTTTTCTTTTCGACCAACATATCTAGTCACTTTTTTCAAATGTTTATCGCTCTGTAAACATGAGGAACGTTTCTCTAAAAGTACTCATATATTCACAGAGATTTAATCATTTCCTATCCAAAAATGGTCATTCAGTCATTCAGTACCTTATGTAAGGTTTTTCCCACTACATTTAAGGAAACATTGTGGTTGATTACTGTGGACTGTCATTTCAACATATTTCCATGTAAACCAGTTGAGTCAAGACACACTTCTAATGGAAGGTTAAGAACAGTTCTTGAATGTTCATGTATAAATACCTATTCAAAACATCTATTTTTTATAGAATACTTTGTGGCAATGCATTACTGTTTGCATAATGTGAAAGTAAACACAGGTTTACCAGGAAGGATAGAAAGCACAACCTATGGAAACATTAAATAATCTGAATTTCTGTTCACTCTGATCCTCCAGTAAAACTGCAAAACAGGAGCTTTGGTAAAACATTCCATCATGCCTGTATCTTCCTAAAACGTCAAATTCATACTTAACAACTACCCTTAGGCTTTCAGTATAAAGTGGACTTGGACTCAGAATTTTTTCTTCCTTTGATAAGTACTGGGTATTGTTTTGGGTAATGTAAACTCCCATTTACTTCAAATGCTGTAGATAAAGACAAGACTGAAAAACGCTAGAATATTCTTTTCAGATCACCCTGTTCTTTAACGATAATGTCCAATCACAAATTCCACATAGACAGACACAGGACCTGTGTCTTACTGAAATAGTTTTTGGTGAGAGTTTGAAGTTGGGTGATGCAATAAGATAATAACGCAAATACAGAAGTGAAAATATTAATTGAATTAATAAATGATCATTTCAGTGGAGGAACAATGCACAGCTGTGTTGTGCAAAATTAGTGCATTAATTCAGGCGAAATCCAGGTAATTCCATAGAAAAAAGGCCAAACTGTTAACTGCACCTGTACATGAGCAAACAGTATGTCTGATATTATGTCTGTCATAACTCACATGGGCAGCTGTAGGTACATATCAAGAATCCTTTGAGATTCTTAGATTGATAGACCTTCTGGTATCATCAGCTTCTTATTCAGTACTGTATAGCTTATTCGGTACTGTATAGCTTTAATATTTAATGCCCTGGAAATTCATCTAACGGATGTGTTTGATGTATATTTCAATATTCTTTGCTCTTTAATGAAGAATCCATATTTGCTTCTCTTTAAAGAGAGGTACCTGTTAGAGCTGAGACATTTAAGGTGCTTGAGGATGAAAGTGTAGCGCAGTTACATTAAAACCATCGTTCAGAGAAATGTAGCTTAGGTTAGCTAGGAAAAGTAGGTAAGTAAGTAAGTAAGTACGTAAGTATGTAAGTATGCCCTTTATTATCCCACAGTGGGGAAATTCGTGTGTTGCAGCAATAACAACATACAACTTGTGCAAAGTAGACGACATACATACAAACACAGGACCAAAAAGTTGAAAATATATAAGGGAAATATAAAAATGTAACAAAAATAGAAAAATGTTACTGTCTAAATAAATACATTAAAAAAGGCTTAAAAACACAGAGACAGTGTGGATTTTTAGCAGCAAAAAAGATAAGAAAAATAAAGGATAAAAATAAAAAAAAAATAAAAATACTACAAGATAAATGGAAATGAATGTAATTATTATAGTTCATTCTGGTTAATAGTTTGGTCTTGTTAGCAGTGTAGTATTTATCAACACATGATACAATAAAATAGTCAGAAGCTGTTGGATTTAAAAAGTAGTGATGTTACCAGGTAAGCATTGTAAAACAGATAAATAGGTTTGGTACTTGTAGACACTGTCATGGAGAGTGCTGGGAGCCAAAAACAGCCAGTCATCCCATGATGAGCACGGGATGACTGCATCAGTGTGTGCTCCACGCCCTTCCCAGATCAGCACGGGATGACTGCGTCAGTGTGTGCTCCACACCCCTCCCAGACCCGGAGTAGGGGTGTCTTTCCTCTGTGTTTTTCTTTGCTTTACCCTAAAGGATTTTCTTTTGCAAAAGCATTGATTGTCTTCATAAAGGTCAGCACTGCTGCCGTGTTTCTGATATCACAGCACAGAGAATTTTGTTAAAGGGTAATGGGATGTAAAAACACACAGTATAGGGAAACTGTTTCCTCCGTCTCTCACGAATTTGACTTTAAGACCTTGACCTTTTACAGATCGCCTGATTTCTGTAGAAGTATAGAATTATGTTCACTGTGAATGCAAAAAAAAAAAAAACCTTTAAATTTAAGGACGCGGAATAGTAATAGTCAACGAATAGTCAAAGCTTTCTGGGAAGGATGATGTGAACCCTGGTTACGGAAAAACTCAGCAGTTAAAATGCCTGTTATGCTTGAAACTGCAATCATTTATTAAAATCCAGACACATCGTAACACATGATCGCTTATTCATTAAACACAATAGATCAAAGTCACTCTGAGTTCTAAAATCCTTTTTAAAAAAAAGCAATTTTTTTTTTTAAAAAGTTTAGAAAAAAGAAGTAGTCAGACAGGCCTCGTAGAAAAGGGAGGGGAGGTGAAATCAGAAAGGAGAAGAGCCACAGAGAATCATCAAAGACCTTGCAGCGTAACAGTACAACACTCCATTGTAAGAGAAGCCAGCGCACCGCGAGACACGATGCGCACCTGCCGAAAGAAAAACTCTTCAAGAGGCCAACACTTATTTCCAGCAATTAGAAGTAATTTGCATAATGAATTAGAATCAACTTATGGGACCCCAAACGAGTGCAAGTGAAGCGTTGAGCAAATTATAATTTATGTTAACCTCTTAAATTATAATTCATATTAACCTCTTAAATTGTGCATTTCAAACGTTCATGCAAGATAAAGAGTAATCTTTGCAATGACCTGAAATAAAATAAAACAATATATACTGGTCATGTTTGGAATTGGACCATCATATGGATGGGTGGAGTAAATATAAAGCCTTTGGTATTGCGGTTTGTAAAAATTAATCCAGTGTGTGATAGTTAAAAATCCATACGCCCTCTCCACACTCTCCACACACTCTCCATTATTCTGAGATCAGAATAATCTCACATGATCTCATGTTTCTGACTCTGCATGTTTACAACTCAAAGCTACAAAAGACAAAACCCTCTCATACTAAATATCCCAAAAAAAAAGAAAAAATAAATGCAAAACAAACTTCTAAACATGGCTGACCTGCCAGTGGAGACGCCAACAGTCATCAATAAAAGAATGTCAGCACCCTCCTGTTTACCCTGTACCTGTGTTTACTTTAATCCCCTGTCATCTGCCACAATGTTTTTAAGCGCTTGCTTTTAAAAAGAAATTAAATGGAAAAATAGACATTGTTGTGTGTATTTCAGACAATTGTTTTAAAGAAAATGACTTTGATAAATTCAATTTGCTTGCTCCATCTGAAAGGACCAATATCAAACCCCTCTAAATAGCATTTTGTCTACAGCAGGTAGTAACGTTTGTCCACTCTCTTTCTTTTTTTCCAGATTACTGTGAAGAGCCACTGGTCTCATCTCTCCCCTCAGGCTCCTTTCAGAGTTCTTCAAGATCCTCTGACAGCCACTCAGCACACTTTGCAAAGCTCAACAGTAAAGAAGGTACATGTCTAATTCCTTTCATGTAATTTCAGCGGTCAGCTGAGTTATTGTTATCTGTGAGGCAGAGCCAGGTAGCTTGGTTTCATTGCTTCAGTACATGCCGATCCACTACGGAAACAAGGAACAGGGGGTAAAGTGTCTTTGTCGGCGGTGCCTCGGTGCGGAGCCGTCTCAGCGCTGACGGTAGTGCACTTTACACTCCACAAATGCTGCCTGCCTGCAAAAGGTATCACTTTAATGTCGTGTAATTTGAGAGTGGATGTCTCTGTCTGGTGACCTCCATCAGCGAGGTGGCCAGAGTGCCAAGACTTCAGGCCAAGTGGGCGTTGTTGATACTTTCTGGGCTCTGTGCAGGGGGTCACTTAGGTGATCACAACTTCCTGTATTGCAGAAAATGTAGCATGGAGAACCAGTTTTGTAACACATTTCTGCATGCAGGCTTTGGAGAAGAAAAACTGTCTAGGTTTTGATCGTCCTCTCCAGGCGTCATGCTGCAGACAAAAGACCATCCACTTCCCTTTCTCCTGAAAGCAGATACATCTCCCTCCTTGTCCTTATCACTCGTTACATGAATATCCTCTGTAGATGTACAGGTAGATCCTCTGTAGTTGTACAGGTAGATCCTCTGTAGTTGTAGATCCTCTGTAGTTGTACAGGTAGATCCTCTGTAGTTGTAAATCCTCTGTAGTTGTTTCTAAATGCTAATAACGCTACTGGATATTTGTCAAGGAAGCTCAAACAAATGAAAATAGCAGAACAATGGGGAAGTGTTCTCTACCTCACTGTGTATCCAACCGAAATGTCAATTAATACGGACGTTGGACAAATAACACCCAGCTTGAAGAAAGTGGTTCTACTCAATTAACACAATGGCCCTACAGTGTTAACATTGCGTGGTAAATTCGATCGACATTTTTATTCTTTCTAGTTCTGCTTATTCCTGGGGAGCCAGTAAGTGGTGTGATTAATGCAACCTTACAAACAGTGCATTTTCATCATTTGTAGAAACACTCAAGAAAGGTCCCCAGCCAATTAGACCATTAAGTTTGGAAGCAGCATAAATACTAGCCTTTGCCGAGGCTCTTAATGCCCAGCGTTTCCTCTGTGCGGAAAGGTTTGTCCTCAGAGCTGCCGTGCACATACAAAGTTGCTTCCATAATCAGTATTCTCAGAGTACAACCTTGCTTTAATTATCATAAACATGGAACTTTCTGGAATGGAGTCTACCACCCGATAGCACAGAAACCCCTACTGCTTTTCTGTCAGCCTGGCTGTGCTGCGTGAGACCTCCTCCCGCCTCGCCGTGGGCGAGCGCCCGTCCCCCACGTGCAGCTGTGTGAGGAGCAGCTGTGCTCTTCCCCATCGCGGGACAGAAGGAGGCTGTTGCTGCTGGGTGGATGTGCTCAACCAGCACCAGCAGGGTGCGCTTTGAAAAAAAAAAAACTTACAGGAAGCAAAAAGAGAACAGCAACATCCAGGTGCTTCAGACGGATGGATGGATGGATGGATTCCCTAAGATATATAATATTATACGCATAATATTTTTGTGTAGCTTAGATATTGAGTGACTTTTTGCGAGGCCTGTTCTCTGTACTAGTCCTTAGGGAGGAGACTGAGCTCATCCAACAGGGGTGACTACACTGAGCTCTACTTATACTAAACACTCTGGCAGATCCCTGCTTCGACACGCCTTAGGCAGACCCTGCAACTGTCTGCCTCCAAGCTGACCTCCACCCTTTACACCGCCTTCTCCTCCTTGCATCAGCTACAGTTTTTCTCCCGTGGCACCTGTTAGCAGCTAATGTGCCACTTTCAAGGAAAAGAGCGATTTGCCTCTGAAATGGTGGAAGCTTTTTCAGCACAGGCGCCTGTTGACCGTGACTATTTACAAAAGCTTGTCCTCATAGAGAACAGACACAGTGTGTCTTAGGGGGGTTGGTTGGGGGGGGGGGGCACTTCTGTGGTGACTCCAGTACATCGGTAGGGACAGGAAGATGGGCTTTTGTGAGAACAGAGAGGGAGTTATTCCACTTCACGTTGTACATTTCTTCACATAAGAGACAGAGTTGTGGGAGGAAGGAGACAAAATAACCCAGATAAAATGGGCAAAGCCAAAAAGGGGCTGTTGGATCAGAAACACAAGAGGTCACTGGTTTTGTGAGCACTGTATCGTAATGGTACACTGCTCTGCGGTACAATCACATGTCTCTAGAGATGAATTAGGGTTTACCATAGATAATGAGCTACCAAATTCCCAACATAGATTTTTTCATCCCTATTTTATCTACAGTTTGCTTGTCTTTCTCTGTCTCTTCTTTCTCCTCTCTCTCTCCCTCCCTCCCTCCTTTCCTTCACAGGTGCTGGTGGGTGGAGTCCAGACAGCGAGGACCGCCAACCCTGGCTGCAGGTGGACCTCAAAGATCGGCTGGAGGTAACAGCCATTGCCACCCAGGGCAGATGGGGCAGCTCGGACTGGGTGAGCAGCTACCACCTGCAGTACAGCGACTCCGGCAGGAACTGGAGGTCCTACAGGCAGGACGACGTGCCGTGGGTAAGGCCTCAGCTAGCCCGTGTCACCCTACGTAGTACCGTGTGCTACAAAAGATTCTAATGAGCAGTTCCACTTACTCACTGTTTAGCTCCTACCCCACATTCCTGGCTCTATGCCTGCGTTCATGAATATGGGAATGCATGTATTCATGTAGCTGGCATTTGCAACAGAACTGCTGCAAGTGAAGCAGAGTAAATTGTAGTATTACTAGTCACATGACTGCCAGCTTGCTTCTGTATTGAGCTCCCAGCGTGATTTACCACTGCTCATATCAATGTTACACCCAGCAACACTTTCTTAATATTGCAAAAGGCTTTAAGACAAAATAACTGGGTGTAGTACTGAGTATATATTTCTCATTAGTCATAGATTAATTATTGATTTGGTCTTTTATTAATCTTCTTCTTCAAATTACTCTTCAAAAAATTGTGTTGCAGGTGTGTCATTATTCTTGAGTGTTTGGAACATTTTAAAACATCAGACCTACTGAGCTGCACTAACACACTCTTCTAACACACTCTTCTAACACACACTTCTAACACACTCTTCTAACACACACTTCAAACACACTCTTCTAACACACACTTCTAACACACTCTTCTAACCCACACTTCTAACACACTCTTCTAACACACACCTCTAACACACTCTTCTAACACATGCTCTTCTAACACACACCTCTAACACACTCTTCTGATACACACGTCTAACACACTCTTCTGACACACTCTTCTAACACACACCTCTAACACACTCTTCTAACACACACCTCTAACACACTCTTCTAATACACACGTCTAACACACTTTTCTAACACACACCTCTAACACACTCTTCTAACACACACCTCTAACACACTCTTCTAACACACACTTCTAACACACTCTTCTAACACACACTTCTAACACACTCTTCTAACACACACCTCTAACACACACCTCTAACACACTCTTCTAACACACTCTTCTAACACACTCTTCTAACACACACCTCTAACACACTCTTCTAACACACTCTTCTAACACACACCTCTAACACACACTTCTAACCCACTCTTCTAACACACACTTCAAACACACTCTTCTTTTATGGTTTGCTGGTTTGTGAGGTTCCATCCTCACAACTGAGCAACTTTAGCCTCTTAACTTGTAATGAGACATCCTGGATGAATCTGTAGTGAAATCAGCTTAAGGGGCTTAATTATGATTAGATTTTTAAGAGTCCACTATCAGCTCCAAAAGCTTTTGTGAAAGTGGTGTTGAAACCATGACTTGCTTGTTAATTAATGTGAGGAACTGGCCATTCGTTTTCTTAATGGTTTCAGATTACTCACTAATTAGCATGTTAGTTGTTCTTCAGTCTGTGTGAGAACATTTGTAAGGTCCTGTGCAAAACCACAACGGCTGCAAAATATGGAGAATAACAAAGTCCAACTGTGACAGACTCAAAGTCTGAAATGATCAGGAACACTTGCTCCGAGCCAGGTGAATGTAAGATATGACGCTTCTGCACATCTGCTGCCAGCCTCCTCGCCATCTGAGACACGTTCGCCCAATGGCATGGAGATGCGCTGTGCTCCAGGACTGGCATCGATGTGGCATGTCCTTGGCAAACTGTGCATTCCCACACATTCAGAGGGGGCTCTACCTTTCTCACAGAGGTGCTAGTCTATGCCAGAGGAACGCCTGTGTGCCCAGTGTGCCAGCTGGCGACAGAATCAGACATTCACGCATGGTCTGATGCCATCTGCTTCATGGCAGGGTACAGCCACCCTGTGCGAGTAACTGGCCATTACCCATGAGTCTGAGCGACCCTGGGGTTCCTCAGCAAGCAGCCATTAATCATTAAACAAGTGAGTCATAGACTTGCTTAAGTCTCAAGGGACTGAGTCCTACCACTTAGACAAGCAGTGGGGTAGAGGGGATGTAAGGAGCCACCTCAGGGTAGGGAAGTTAGTGATCGTCGTGGCACAATGCTACAACTCTACTGTGCGAAAATCTATTTTGTTTTGCCGCTTCATAGCTTATAAAAGGTTCTGCTACTTCCATTTTGCCAGATTTGTAAGCACGAATAGTTTGCAGGGAATTGCAGCTATTCAGACCAGTGACACAGTGTCTGCAGTCTGTCTGTCTTCCCATTTTTCCAAATGGACTACAATGTAATGAATGGCATAAGCTTTGCAGCACTAGGACTGTGGAGCAGGAGGGATTAGTCATGCATCAGCCAGGCCTCTGAAATGCTTTTCTACATTCTCTGTTCCTTCACTGGTTCAGAACCATGCCTATCTTGTGATGGTGACCTCACCCCCACCATCTTTCTGAAAGCGTTTCTTTTTTTTCTTTTTTTTTAGGGGTGTGAGGGCTGGAGTGGTTTGCAGTTTTTAGGCCTGTTAGCTTAAAAGCCTTTCAATCATCCAACAGTATGAAGGGACGGAGGTGCTGCATTCAATTAAAGCATACAGCTCTCTCTCTCTCTCTCTCTCTCTCTCTCTCTCTCTCTCTCGCACTCTCTCCCTCTCTCGCACTCTCTCGCACTCTCTCGCACTCTTTCTCTCTCTGTGTGCGTCCTGTCTCTCTCTCCCTCTCTGTGTTCTGTCTCTCTCTCTCCCTCTCTGTGTCCTGTCTCTCTCTCTCTCTCCCTCTCTCTCTGTTTTCTGTCTCTCACACTCTCTGTCTCTCACTCAGTTCAATTCAGTTCAATGGTACTTTATTGACATGACAAATATTCACACCTATATGAGCCAAAAGCTTTAATGAAGAAAATAAGAACATTGTAAACATGTTAAACATGGCAAACATTTCTCTGTCTCTTTCTGTCTCTATATATCTCTCTCTCTCTCTCTCTCTCTCTCTCTCTCTCTCTCTCTCTCTCTCTCTCTCAGAAAAAAAAAAAATTACATGATTAAATGCAAAAAAAGCTTTACTGGCACAAAAACAACTATGACCAAATAATGTTATAATACAATAATGTTAATAATCGCAAGAATAACTATTGCAACAAATTCAGATTAAACTAATAGGCTTTTGTTCCACTACCCCACATCTGTCTCTCTCAATTCAGTTCAGTTCAATTGTGCTTTATTGGCATGACAAATATTCACATTTGTACTGCCAAGGCTTTGATGAAGAAAACAAGAACATAGTAAACAAAAGGTAAAATAGAATTTAAATCATTTAAATCATGTATTAGTAAGTAGCAAGTAGGGATTATTAAATGACATTACATAGGAAAAATCACATTTTTCCTGTATTCTGAAGGAGAGTGTAGCTGAGGGCAGATTCAGGAGCTGAGTGTTTTTTGGCTCTCCGTTCTTTTTAGAACGAGGGGTCTCATCAGACAAGCCCAAGCCAACCACAGAACGCTGCTGATAAGACTTAGAGAGTGTGGGTTGGGTGTGCAGGGAAGCTGCCTGGGTTTAGATCACAAACACACATGAAGTCAACCTGCAGCCCCAAAACATTCTTCATAATGTGATATGAAAATTCCAGAGCAAAATCGAAATAATCCAAATGATAATAATCCAAATTGAACAAAAGCTGCAGACTCCAGCCCAAGACCTGGACCTAAAACCATGGAAGTCTAGACCCCATCCCTGAGCTAAACGTAAACCAAGAACGTCCTAGGGAATCTGAAAGAGACTGCGATAAGCTTGGTTCTTATTAGAAAATAATTTGTATTTGTAAATGTCAGCTTTGTTGTGATTTGGGCGGTGGGACAAACCACTAGAGGAACCTGTCCTGCTCAAATCCACGTAAAAAATAAATATTTATTGTTTAGTTTATAGTTTCAAGTCATACGGTGGAGTTGATTGGGACTTTTGGTTAGGACAGACATTATATATTATAGACAAAGATTTTGGTGTATATTTGTTTATTTTGTTTGTTCACTTCCTTACAAGCCAGGAACCAAGGGCATCGATGCAGTAAAGTGAAAAATGGAATTCATGCTTCTGCCAATCGCATTTTTCAGCATAAAAATAGACAACAGATGCTAAAAAGATATCAGATAATTCATCCATTTTTAAGGTGGATATTATTATCTTTGGAGGAATTACACTGACTGTGGAATGTACCTACAAGAGTCACATAGTTATTGTTTAGTTTGTTGTGACATGCATTGATTCCAGCGGTCTCTGATAAGGTTTGGGCTTTTTGTGACAACTCTGAAATTGATTGTTTTAGGCTCCTGGCACTAAACTGCTGGCTGGTGTGCTCCTGCTCCAGGACAGTAAAGCCCATGCTTTAACCCTGGATACACAATCACACACACACACACAGACACACACCTACAAAATCGATACATTTAATTTCAGAACTCAGAGATTTGCCAGCATCTCTCTGTTCTACCTCCCTGTGTGGAGAGGAGCAAGAATATTTTCACCTACACATCCTCCACAGCGTGACAAACTATGGGCTAAATCTGAAAAGCTTTAAAAGCCCCTCTGTCAGGAGGAACAGGGCTGATGGCTGACTCCCTCCTTTATGATAATAACATGTTATATATTTATACGAACATCACTGCTTAGTCTCATTAGCACAGTTATAACATGTATGTTGCTTAGATTGTTAATCACACAACAACATCTATGAATGCTGATGTGGACAGGCAGTGTTATTCCTCCATTATAAGGTTTTAAGAAAGTGAAAAAATGTTAAATTAAAATGAACTGCATTTGAACTGTCTGGGTGTGGGACTGTTTATTGATGGCGATGGTTCTTGTTGTTGTCTGAGTTGCATTTTGTCACCGCAGGCCTGGTTGGTGTTGGCTGGGGTTAGTTGGTGACTTGGCTGTTGTTGGCTGATTGGTTGGTTAGTTGATGACTTGGCTGTTGTTGGCTGATTGGTTGGTTGGTTGGTGACTTGGCTGTTGTTGGCTGATTGGTTGGTTGGTTGGTGGCCTGGTTTTCATTCTTGAAGAATGTTAGGCTTGTGCTGCATGTGTTAAGGTGACCCCTTCTAATAGCACTCCATGGTAAGCTGTGATCAGTGTCTGTTATCTCGATGGCATTGAGGTTATCAGTTGTTTTCAGCAGGCCACCTCTATGACAGAAGGCTCAGGAGATGTTATGCCTCCCAATGTCATGGTGTGTTAGTCAGGCTTATGGAAGGTTAAGACACACCAAGATTCTGCAGCTCATAAGCTGTCAGCAGGACTCACTTGTGTTTAATAGTTTGAATTCCAGACATTGTTGACAGAGTGTCTGCTCAGTGCACATCTCCTCTGCCAGGTTTCTCACTTCACTTGAGGAATTTGGGTTACTTCAGGTTACATGGAGTAGCTGATGACTGAGACCAGGCCTCTCCAGGTGAGTTCCTATGCTTGCCTTCGGTCATCGGCTTGACCTGCAGACTGATTTGTTGAGCAGAACAGTGAGGTGTCTTTCTGCGAGTGCTGTTTCTCGTGACCTTCATGACCTGTTTTCTTTAGGTTTGGTAGCTCTGGTCCTGCAGAAGATCCAGAAGTTGAATTTCTGTGATTTCTTCATCACTATTCCTGTGCTCTGACCAGCTGTCAGGTCACTTTTTACAATGCAACACATAACTTTTACATTAAACTTTTAAGAGTATGCAAGTTTAAAATTATAGAGTAAATATTTCAGTTCTTAGAAGCCCAAATACACATTGAAATTTTTGTTGGTGTAATGGTATTATTACGTGTGCTTTCCCATATAATGCTGTAGCATCATCTCTAATATTCCAGATTTAATGATTTGGATACTTATGCCTGTCTAAAAGATGAACCATCAATCCAGACCGTGAGATTTAAATGAATAATGTAGCTGATCATTTCAGTTATATAAAAAATATTTTTTCTAGATGTTTAATACAAATGCCAGCAAAGTTAATTTAATAGTATAACTTCAGCTGCTAAAATCTGATTTAGCATGTCAAGAATTTTTGATAAACTGCACACAAAAACTCTGAAAATATTCACCCTATGTGCTTCCACAGTATAAAGGTTGTATAAATATATAAGGTCTTATGGCAGAACCAGGGTGCTGAGAGGAGGTGTGCTGTGAGGAAGTGAACAGGGGACAGTGTTGTCTTTGGTGTGTTATTTAATGTGACGGAGAAGGTTTAATAACTGTCATACACATAGGTGCAATAATCTGCCATTCTTCTCCTTAATTCCCCCTTTCAAAATAGTAGTCACAGAACCTTTTAATAATGACAAGGACCTTTTTGATAATGATGTGAACTGTAGCTCCACTGGCATTTAAAATTCTGTATTCATAGAGCTACAGCTTTAACATAACTGTTACCATGGTAAGGGCATGCTGTAACTTAAACAATGTAACAGACAGAAATAATCATGTATAGGGGACATGGAAAAGCTGTACGAAGTCCACTGCCGAGTTACGCCACTCACCATTACGGAATAAGAGAAGTAGCTCTGATGAACGCATCTTAGTGCTCTACCTCACTGTTCCATACTTCATGTCCCCTTCGCTAGCAGACACTGTGTGATGGACGAGTTTGTCTCTCACAGAGGTGCCTTTGTGTCACAGAGACACGAGAGGACACAAAAGAGAACAGACACGCGGTCTAAATCGTCTTCCCTGCCTCATGACAGTATCGTCGAGGAACATTGCAGCACCCAGCAGGAATCTGCAGTCTCACAGCCACCCTTTTTCCAGGACAGGCCAGGCTGGGTTATTTTTCTACATGCAACTGAAATAACTACAGGTGTATGACAGCAAGAACGCTTCACTGAGCAATATATCACAGCTGTAATGAAACAAAGCCTGTCCCACCAGCAGCATTCAACTTAATGGCATTGGCTGAATGGCTGTTAATGCAGGTTTTCCATTAGATACATCGGTGCTTCTTTTACACAGACCACCCCCTCTTGATGCCACATAATAAGATTTTGGTGTTAGAGTCAGCTCCAAGTCCAGATCGATGGCATTGACCTGCGAGGGCTTCAGGCCCCAGTCGCTAACACGCCCGCAGGCATTCATCACCCAGTGACGGGTCCTATTATCCAGCTCTAAAAAGGTCAATCAAATCAAAAACATGTTCATGGATATTTTCTCCTGGCCTCTCAGAGAGGTGGATATTCTATGTGGATCACTATAAATTCGTAGCCCTTTTCATTAGGAATCATAATCGGGATGTCTCTGTTTTCTGTGTGCTTGGATTTGCTGTGAGTATTGATTATAGTAGGCTAATTCATATGCTATATTCAGTGGTCTAATTGGATCTTGGCTTTTGTGAGGTGGGGTCAGCTGGAGAAGGGCAGAGGGAGCCCTGCAACAAGACAGCCATGTTTCATGTGTTATGAACATAAAAACTGCAAAACAGAGCGTCTTCAGTTAAATGCGATTGTTCCTCTCGTTTTTCCTGTAGGGGGGTGTTCACCTGAATAAAACTGACCAGCACCCAAACATTAGGACAGTCTGATTAACACATGCACAGTCTGTGACAGTCTGATTAACACATGCGCAGTGTGGCTTTTGCCCAGGCATGGAGTCTAACAGCCATTTAAAATTCTGCAAAAGTCCCTACTAATAATAGTCAAACTTCAATCACATTTTTTTTTCTTTTTTTAGTAATATCAGATCTAAATTAATTATTCATGCTGGGCACATCAAGAACATAGTACCAGAAAGATTCACAATCCTGGGACTGATCATGTGAAGTTTGCTGTTTAGCTGCACAGCACACACCCCCTGCTTGTGCTGAGTGACTGTGTATGTACTGCATAAATGGCATCATCCTTGAGTAAGAAGGTTGAATTACTTGTAAATTAAGTAGACTTTTCTTTATCTGAGACTATGTGAGAGGCTGTTTAAATAGGATTTCATTATTCATTTTCCCCCCTGCTTAAATGTACAAAAGGGTATTGTTGAATTTTGAATAGGATTCTTATTTATTTATTTATTTGTACTTTTGTTCCCTTTTGTGAAGTGAAGAGTTTGCTCACCTGGATTATACAGCAAGGCTGATACAGAGTACAGAGCAGGGTCCACATCTTCCCCTATAATGACTTTTTTAAAAAGGGAGATGTGCTGAACACACTGCTCTTCATTGTGCCTTTGAGTGACAGCTGCCCGTGGATCAAATCCGTGGCTGTAGTGAGTTCGCACAGCTCTGTGCACCAGGCTGCTCCTCTGGACGTGCTGAACAGCACCAAACGCAGGGATGCAGGAAGAACAGTGGAGTCGTTCGCTGCCTTGTCACTGATGCACCTGTTTAACCCCTGAGCCAACAGGAAGAAAATAACAGACAAACGACTACTGAGGTGACAAACACGAATGCCTTGTTGATTAATATATGAGGTCAGGGAGTTTCTCTGGTTTGAAGTTGCTCAGAAACTTTCTCTCCTGCATATATCTGCAACTCTTTTTTCTCTGTAGTGGAGTTTATATATATATATATAATTTGTAGCTCATTTTTTGCAGAGTGATTTTCCCATAAAAATGAATTAGTATGAAATACAATGGGCCTTAAGACAGGTGGAACAGAGATTAACCCTCTTGTACTAACTGCTAATTAAGCAAAGAAACTCAGTCATGCTGTCTCATTAAGCTTTCGTTATAAATACAGATTTTGCACTCTTTTTATAACTCTGCTGCTTTATTTCTACTTTCATTTGTTCTCTCTCTCTCTCTCTCTCTCTCTCTCTCTCTTTCTCTCAAGGGGAACACAACCCCTCAAATCCCTCTGATCCACAAATCCCTGATTCACTACTCTCCTGTGCAGTAGTGATGAAGTGATCGGAGTTATTCTGAGACGTGCTGCTTGTGTGATTTTGGGGGGCGGTGAACTCGGATATACCTCAGTGCGTTCCCGACAAAGGCGGACTCATTTTTGCATCTCCAGAGAAGTCTCTCTCATTCAGTCTACTCAGCGCGCAGCATCTGGAAGTCCAACTCGCTTCACAGACGCCCGTTACTCCAGCAGCCGCCGCCTGAGCTGAAGCTTCTACAGTCTCTCCACGCTCTTCCACATGCCTCTCACTCTCATCTCAGAGTCCCGCCAGATCTGTTCAACATCAGGCTTCCGTTTTCATTGCTGGTTTTCTGGATCTTCCGTCTTTCTTCTTGCGACACTTTTGTCTTCTATCTTTCCCGTCGCAGTGAATCTCCTGCCTCATTAGTTTAATAAAGCGCCCGGCCGGACGTTCCTGCTGCCACTCACCTTTCTTCACCTCTGGGAGCAGAACCATGGCAGCCACGTTTGTAGCTCTACCATCTGCCTGTCTCCAAACACTGCCTGCAGAGGAGATTTATAACTCTGGACACTTTAATAACCATGATGAAACAGAAGCAGCCCCACAGACAGGAATTAGCGTCAGGCGCGGAGAGCGAATCAACACTCTTCTGAAATTGTTCGGTCTAATTGCATCACCACTGTGATGCAAATATCAAGTTGAACAGTTCATATAATCAAATCTGCTCTCAAAGGCTAACTTCCTATGAACATACCATTAATTATGCAATGCTAATAAACACACAAATATCAGTCCCATAGATATGAAAAAAATCACAAATATTAGCCATATTCCATATGAGTAAGATTTCATAGTAAAGTTTCATTAATGTTTGTGAAAAACCTTCTAACCTGTTGTGTGTGTGTGTGTGTGTGTGTGTGTGTGTGTGTGTGTGTGCATAGACATTTCCAGGGAACACAGACACACACAGCTTGGTGCAGCATAAGCTTGTCCACCCCATCAGGACAAGGTTTCTGCGTGTCCTGCCCCTGGAGGGAAGTTCAAACGGAAGGATGGGACTCCGAGTTGAGATCTATGGCTGCACTTACAGTACGAATGAAGACGCACACACACGCACACAGACACATATTCAGGCTTATTTGTATTCCTTGTAGTAATTGTGTTTTTGCGTGTTTGTGTGGATGCGTGGGTGTGCACACATGCATGCGTTTGAGTTTGTGTGTGTGTGTGTGTGTGTGTGTGTGTGTGTGTGTGTGTGTTTGAGAGAGAGGGAGAGAAATACAGACATTTCAAAGAGGATTACTGAAGTCATTTCTTGCTCCTTCACGCGTTCAGAACACTCTCTTCTTTGAGATATGTTTTATTTTTTTTCATTTCTAATATAGAGCTGAAGGGGTCTGAGGTTGTGTGCTGCTAGGAGGATTTTGGAAAGCCCTCTATGGGAGATTTGAGTGACCTTTTGAGGGGGGGGGGCTAGACAGACCTTTTTTTTTGGGGGGGGGGGTGGGCTGGACAAACCTGA